>CM039724.1:27257761-27617761 GCA_022539455.1 Dendrobium nobile
TCCTAAGGATTTGACTTGCAAGTGGTGAATTATTCCCTTTGTGACACCATCCTAGTTTAATCCATTTTTCTTTTCCCTTATGTTAGGATTCTTCCTTTCTTTAGAAATAGACGTGCTAGTTGTAGATAATGTCCTTTATGGCACCATCCTAGTTTAATCTAGTTTTATTTTCTTTTAGGTTAAGATTTTCCTTACCATAGGATTAGACATGCTAGTGGTGCTTAAAAACCTTCATAGCACCATCCTAGTTTTAGTACAATTTTCCTTCCCTTTAGGTTAGCATTCTATATTTCCTTAGAATTATACGTGCTAGTGGTGGATAATGCCCTTCGTGGCTCCATCCTAGTTTAATATAGTTCTTTTCCTTTAGGTTAACATTCTTCCTTTCTAAGAATTAGATGTTCAAATGATGAATAACGCCCTTAATGCTATAATTATAATTTAATCCATTTTTTTTCTTTAGGTTAGGATAATACCTTTTCGTAGGATTATAGGTTTTAGGGGTGGATAATTCACTTTGTGGCACCATCCTAATTTAATCCAATTTTCTTTTACTTTAGTTTAGGATTCTTCCTTTTGATTAGACGTGCTAGTGGTGGACCATGCCCTCATGGCACCATCCTTGTTTTAATTTGGTTTTCTTTCTCTTTAGGCTAGGATTCTTCCTTTTCTTAGGATTAGATGTGCTAGTTTTAGACAATTCCCTTCATGGCCCCATAATTATTTATCCCAATTTTCATTTCCTTTAGGTTAGGATTCTTCCTTTCCTTAGGATATGACATGCTAGTGGTGAATAACGCCCTACGTGCTGCATCGTAATTTAATCCAATTATTATTTCCTTTAGGTTTGGATTTTCCTTTCCTTAAGATTAGACATGTTAGTGGTGGATAATGCTCTTTATGGCACAATCCAAATTTTAATCTAATTTTTTATTTCCTTTAGGATAGAATTCTTTTTTTACCTTAGGATATAACATGCTAGTGGTGGATAATACCGTTCGTAGCAATATCCTAGTTTATTCTATTTTTCTTTTTAATTAGGTTAGGATTCTTCTTTTGTATAGGATTAGTTGTGCTTGTGCTGGACAATGCCCTTCGTGGTTAGGATTCTTCTTTTTTATAGGATTAGTTGTGCTAGTGCTGGACAATGCCCTTCGTGACCCATTCTAATTTAATCCAATTTTCTTTTATTTCAGTTAGGTTTTTACCTTTTTTAAGATTAAAAGTGTTCGTGATGGATAATTCCCTTCGTGGCACCATCCTAGTTTTAATCTAGTTTTCTCTTCCATTAGATTATGATTCTCTTTCTTTAGGATTAGATGAACGAGTGGTGGATAACGGCCTTCTCGGCATAATCCTAATTTAATCATTTTTTTTTCCTTTAGGTTAGGATTAGACGTCCTAATGGTGGAAATTTCCCTTCATGGCACAATCCAAATTTAACTCAATTTTCTTTTCTTTTATGTTAGGATTCTTCCTTTTCGTAGGATTAGACAGTCTAATCATGCACGGTGCACTTTCGTGGCACCAAGCTAGTTTAATTTAGTTTTCTTTTCATTTAGGTTTGAATTCTTCCTTTCCTAAGGATTAGATAAATTAGTGGCGGACAATGCCCTTCTTGACACCATACTAGTTTAATCATATTTTCTTTTCATTTAGATTAAGATTCTTCCTTTCCTTAGAATTTGACATGTTAGTGGTGGACAATGTCCTTCGTGGCACCATCCTAGTTTAATATAGTTTTCTTTTAGGTTAAGATTTATCCTTTTCATAGGATTACACATTCTGGTTGTGTACAACGCCCACCATGCAAGTTTAATATATTTTCTTTTCATTTAGGGTAGGATTTGACATGCTAGCGGTGGACAACGCCCTTTGTGGAAACATCCTAGTTTAATCTAGTTTTCTTTTATTTTAGGTTTGAATTCTTACTTTTCTTAGGATTAGACATGCTAGTGGTGGATAATGCCCTTTGTGGCATCATCCTTTTTTAATCTAGTTTTTTTTCCTTTAGGTTATAATTCTTCATTTCCTTAGATTAGACATACTAGTGATGGACAACATCTTTCGTGCACCTTCCTTGTTTAATCCAATATTCTTTTCATTTATGTTATGTTTATTCCTTTCCATAAGATTAGATGTGCTAGTTGTGGATAACGCCCTTCTTGGCACTATCCAAGTTTAATCCATTTCCTTTAATTTAGTATTCTTTCTTTCCATAGAATTAGACGGGATAGTGGTGAATAACGCCCTTCGTGGCACCATTCTAATTTAATTCAATTTTCATTTTTGTTTAGATTAGCATTAAACGTGCAAGTGGTGGATAACTCCCTTTGTGGCAGCATCCTAGTTTAATCCAATTTTTTTTCCATTAGGTTATGATTCTTCCTTTCTTTAGAATTAGACGTGCTAGTTATGGATAATGCCCTTTTGTTGCACCATCCAAATTTAATCCAATTTTCTTTTCCTCTAGCTTAGGATTTTTCTTTTCTTCAGATTAGACGTGTTAGTGGTGGATAACACTGTTCTTGGCACCATCCAAGTTTTAATTTAGTTTTTATTTCCTTTAGTATAGAATTCTTCTTTCCTTAGGATATGATGTGCTATGGTGGATAATACTATTTGTAAGAAAATCCTAGTTTAATCCATTTTCTTTTACGTTAGGTCAGGATTCTTCTTTTCTATATGATTAGAGATGCTAGTGGTGGATAACAACATTCGTGGCACCATCTTAATTTAATTCAATTTTCTTTTACTTTGGTTAGGATTTTCTCTTTCCTTAGGCATAAAAGTGTTCGTGGTGGATAAGGCATTTCATGGCACCATCCATATTTTAATCTAGTTTTCTCTTCCATTAAATTATGATTCTATCCAATTTTCTTTTCCTTTATGTTAGGTTTCTTCCTTTTCTTAAGATTAGACGTACTAGTGGTGGACAATGCCCTTCGTGGCACCATCCCAGTTTAGCCCAGATTTCTTTTACTTTATGTTAGGATTCTTTCTTTCCATAGGATTAAACATTCTAGTCATGCACAACGCCCTTTTGTGGCACCATGCTAGTTTAATCCAGTTTTCTTTTCATTTATGTTAGAATTCTTCCTTTCCTAAGGATTAGATGTGCTAGTGGTGGACAATACCCTTCCTGACACCATACTAGTTTAATCTTTTTTTTTCTTTTATGTTAGGATTCTTCCTTTACTTAGGATTAGATGTTTTAGTGGTGAATAAAGCTTTTCATGGCACCATCCTAGTTTAACCTAGTTTTCTTTTCCATTATATTAGGATTCTTCCTTTTTATAGGATTAGATATGCTTGTGGTGAAAAATGCCCTTAGTGATACCATCCTTGCTTAATCCAGTCTTCTTTTCATTTAGGTTAAGATTCTTTCATTCGTGAGGATTAGACGCGCTAGTGGGGGATAACACCCTTCATGGCACCATCCTAGTTTATCAAATTTTCATTTCCTTTAGGTTAGAATTTTTTCTTTCCTTAGGATTAGATGTACTAGTGGTGGATAATGCCCTTCGTGGCCCTAAAATTTTTTTAATACAGTTTCCTTTTCCTTTAGGTTATAATTCTTTATTTCCATAGGATTAAACGTTCTAGTCATAGATAGTGCACTTCGTGGCACCATCCAAGTTTAAAACTTGTGTTCTTTTCCTTTAGGTTAGAAATCTTCCTTTTCATAGGATTAGACGTACTAGTGAAAGACAATGCCCTTCGTGGCACCATACTTGTTTAATCCAGTCTTCTTTTTCTTTAGGTTAGTATTCATCCTTTTCATAGGATTAGACATTCTAGTCATGCATAACGCCCACCATGCTATTTTAATATAGTTTTCTTTTCATTTAGGATAAGATTCTTCCTTTCCATAGGTTTTGACATGCTTGTGGTGGACAATGCCTTTCGTGGAGCCATGCTTTAGGTTTGTATTCTTACTTTTTTTAGAATTAGACGAGTTAGGGTTCGATAATGCACTTTGTGGCACTATCCTAGTTTAATCTATTTTTTTTCCTTTAGGTTAGGATTTTTTCTTTCCTTAGGATTGAAAGTACTAGTGGGGGATAACGCCCTTCGTGGCACCATCCTTATTTTAATCCCATTATCTTTTCCTTTAGAATAGGATTTTTCTTTTCTTAAGGATTAGACGTGCTAGTGGTGGACAATGCATTCATGGCACCATCCTAGTTTAAGCCAAAATTCTTTTCTTGTAGGTTTGGATTCTTCCTTTTCGTAGGATTAGATGTTCTAGTCGTCTACAACGCCCTTTGTAGCAATATACTAGTTTAATCCTGATTTATTTTCATTTACATCAGAATTCTTTCTTTCCTTTTAATTTGATGTGCTTGTGGTGAATAACGCCCTTCATTGCACCATTGAAGTTTAATCAAATTTTCTTTTCCTTTGGGTTAGCATTCTTCGTTTGTGGTAGCATCCTAGTTTAATCCAGTTAGGATTCTTCCTTTCCTTAGGATTAGATATGCTAAGGGTGGATAACACTATTTATTGCACCATTGTAGTTTAATCTAGTTTTCTTTTCTATTACATTAGAATTCTTACTTTTAATAAGATTATACATACTTGTGGTGGAAAGTGTCATTCGTGGCACCATCCTTGTTTAATCTAGTCTTCTTTTCCTTTAGTTTATTAGATGTGCTAGAGGCGGATAATACCCTTCGTGGCACCAAACATGTTTTAATCGAGTTTCCTTCTACTTTTAGGTTAGGATTCTTCTTTTCCTTAGAATTAAACATGCTAGTGGTAGATAATGCTCTTCGTGTCACCATCCATGTTTAAAACTAGTGTTCTTTTCTTTAGGTTAGAATTTTTTTTCTGTAGGATTAGACGTGCTAGTGGTGGATAATGCCCTTCGTGGAACTATCCTAGTTTAATTCATTTTTCCTTTAGGTTAATATTCATCCTTTTCTTAGGATTAGACATTCTCGTAGTGTACAGCGCCCACAATACTAGTTAGATCTAGTTTTTTTTTAGGGTAAGATTCTTCCTTTCCATAGGATTTGGCATGCTAGTGGTAGACAATGCCCTTCGTGGAACCATACTATTTTAATTCAGTTTTCTTTTCCTTTAGGTTCGGATTCTTACTTTCCTTAGGATTAGACGAGCTAGGGTTCGATAATGTGCTCGTGGCACTATCCTAGTTTAATCTATTTTATTTTCCTTTATATTATAATTTTTGCTTAACTTAGGATTAAAAGTGCTAGTATGGGTTAATGCCATTAGTGGGACCATCCTAGTTTTTATTCATTTATCTTTTCCTTTAGGATAGAATTCTTCCTTTCCTTAGGATTAGACATACTAGTGGTGGACAATTGCCTTCATGGAACCATCCTAGTTTAAACCAAAATTCATTTCCTCTTGGTTTGGATTCTTCCTTTTCATATGATTAGATATGCTAGTCATGTAAAATGGCTTTCATAGCACCATATTAGTTTAATCCAGTTTTCTTTTCACTTAGGTTAGGATTCTTCCGTTTGTTAGGATTAAACTAGCAAGTGGTGGATAACGCCTTTTGTGGCACCATAATAGTTTAGTCCAGTTTTCTTTTTCTTTATGCTAGGATTCTTCTTTTTCATAGGATTAAATGTGCTAGGGGTAGATAATGCTCTTTGTGGCACCATCCTAATTTTATCTAGTATTCTTTTCCTTTAGATTAGTATTCTTCATTTCCTTAGAATTAGACAACCTAGTGGTGAACCACATCCTTTATTATACCATGCTAGTTTAATCCAGTTTTCTTTCCATTTAGGTTAACATTCTTTCTATTCTTAAAATTAGATGTGCTAGTGGTGAATAACGCCCTTCGTTACACCTTCAAGTTTAATCCAATTTTCTTTTCCTTTAGGTTAGCATTCTTCATTTCCTAAGAATTAGATGTGCATGTGGTGGATAACATTCATGGCACCATCCTAGTTAAATCCAGTTTTATTTTCCTTTAGGTTAGAATTTTTTCCTTTCCTCATGATTAGATGCGCTAGTAGTGGAAAACACCCTTCATGACACCATCTTAGTTTGACCTAGTTTTCATTTCCTTTATTTTAGGATTCTTCATTTCCTTAGGATATGACATACTAGTGGTGTATTACGACCTTCGTGTCACCATCTTAGTTTAATCACATTTTTTTTCCTTTTTGTTAGGATTCTTCTTTTCCCTACGATTAGATGTGCCAGTGGTGGATAACGCCATTCATGACACCATCCTAGTTTAATCCTGTTTTTTATTCATTTAGGTTAGGATTTTACCTTTCCTTAGGATTAAAAGTGCTAGTGGTGGATAACACCCTTGGTGACACCATTCTTATTTTAATCCAACTTCTTTTCCTTTAGGTTAGGATTCTTCCTTTTCATAGGATTAGACGTGCGAGTGGTGGATAACACCATTTATGACATCATCCTAGTTTAGTCCAGTTTTCTTTTGCTTTATGTTAGGATTCTTTCTTTCCTTAGGATTAGACATTCTAGTAGTGTACCATGCCTTTCATGGTGCCATCCTAACTTAATTCAATTTTCTTTTCCTTTAGGTTCGGGCTCTTCCTTTTCGTAGGATTAGACTTGTTAGTCATATATAATGCCCTTCATAGCACCATACTAGTTTAATCTAGTTTTCTTTTCATTTTGGTTAGGATTCTTCCTTTTCTTAGGATTTGACATGCTAGTGTTTGACAATGGCCTTTCTGGTACCATCCTAGTTTAATCTAATTTTATTTTACTCTAGCTTATGATTCTTACTACTCTTAGGATTTAACAAGCTAAGATGGATAACATGCTTCGTGGAACTATCCTAGTTTAATCTAATTTTTTCATATAGATTAGGATTTTTCCTTTCTTTAGGATTAAAAGTGCTAATGGGAGATAACGCTCCTCATGGCACCATCCTAGTTTTAATCCAATTATCTTTTCCTTTAGGTTAGGATTTTTTTTCTTTCCTTAGGATTAGACATGCTAGTGGTGGACAATGCTCTTCGTGGCACTATCCTTGTTTAATCCAATATTCTTTTCCCTTAGGTTAGGATTCTTCATTTTTGTAGGATTAGACGTGCTAGTTGTGTACAACGCCATTCATGGGATCGTACTAGTTTAATCCAATTTTCTTTTGATTTAGGTTAGGATTTTTTTGTTGCTTAAGATTAGACATGCTAGTGATGGATAATGCCCTTCGTGGAACCATCCTAGTTTAATAAAAAATTCTTTTTCATTAGGTTTGGATTCATCCTTTTTGTAGGATTAGACGTGCTAGGGGTGGACAATGCCCTTCATGAAACCATCAAAATTTAATCTAGTTTTTTTTTAAGTTTATGTTAGTATTCTTCATTTCCTTTAGATTAGATATACTAGTGGTGTACCACGTAATTCTTGACATCATCCTATTTTATTCCAGTTTTATTTTCCTTTATTTTAACATTCTTTATTTCCTTAGAATTAGATGTGGTAGGGGTGAATAACGCTCTTTGTTGCACCATCCTAGTTTAATCAAGTTTTCTTTTCCATTAGGTTAGCATTTTTCCTTTCCTTAGGATTAGATGCGCAAGTGATGGATAATGCCATTCGTGGCACTATCCTAGTTTAATCCTATTTTCTTTTCCTTTAGGTTAGGATTCTTCTTTCCTTTGGATTAGATGCGCTAGTAGAGGACAATTCCCTTCATGGCACCATCTTGGTTTAATCTTGTTTTTATTTCGTTTAAGTTAAAATTTTTTCTTTCCTTAGGATATGACATGCTAGTGGTGGATAACACCCTTTGTGATACCATCCTAGTTTAATCATGTTTTCTTTTTCTTTTTGTTAGGATTCTTCCTTTACATATGATTGGATATTCAAGTGGTTAATGACTCCCTTCATGGCACCATCCTAATTTAATCCAATTTTTTATTCCTTTATATTAGAATTTTATCTTTTCTTAAGATTAAAAATGCTAGTGGTGGATAATGCCCTTTGTGGCATGATCTTAGTTTTAATCTAACTTCTTATCCTTTAGGTTAGGATTCTTCCTATCCATAGGATTAAACGTATGAGTGGTGGATAACGCCTTTTGTGGAACCATTCTAATTTATTCCAATTTTCTTTTTCTTTAGGTTAGAATTCTTCCTTTCTGTAGGATTAGACCTGTTAGTCATGTACAACGCCCTTTGTGGCACCATACTACTTTAATCTTGTTTTCTTATTATTTAGGTTTGGATTTTTCCTTTCCATAGGATTTGACATACTAGTGGTGGACAATGCCTTCGTAGAATCTGTTGAAAATCTATTTTCATGACTTATGTTTTGATGATTGACAAACACTATTGATTCTCTTGAACTGCCTGTTACTTCTAACTTTTCAGGAATCGAAGATCAAAGGAACAAACAAAGCCAGTTCAAGATTGCATAGGTTTAGGGTTGAGTCAGTCTGTACTTTATTTTTTCTCTTCTTGAGTCTACTTGTAATGGTCAAAGAGACTGATGCTAAGTAACCCTACACACACACACTTGAGAGACTTAAAATTTTTATTTTTACTCATATCGGCAAGGACGATATTTACATCGTCCTGGACGATCAGGCTTAAAATAGAAAGTCTAAAAAAGGATTCTTAATTAAGGCAGCCTTCATTAACAGATCGGCCTGGACGATACGTGTATCAGCCAGGACGATAAGCTCAAAATAGAAAGAAGTTGCCGCCATAGACAATTAAGGTATACTGTATTTTTAAATAATCGGCCAGGACATTTCTTGATCGGCCTGGACGATATTCATAAATTATGCCTTAATTGATCAGGAAATCAAGGGAGTAATTAAGGATGATTGATACGATAATATCATCCTGGACGATCGCAGGATCGGCTAGGATGATCTATTCAAAAACCTTAGTTACTTCTGGACGATAAATATCGGCCAGCTCGAATTCAGGGCGATGCTCTGGATGATTTTCCTCTGATTTGAACTGATCGGTCGGGACGATCGTGAGATCGGCTTGGACGATCAAGCCAATTTTAAATCATCCAGTTTACATTCAGGGTGATGCTCTGGCCGATCTTCTGAGATTTGTACTGATCAGCCAGGCCGATGTCCATATCGGCCTGGACGATATTGTCGGCAACTTACAATTAATGAGCTCCTTTGAAGCTCTTCTATTTAAGAGCTCTTGTTCAACATTTTGAAAGGCCTTGGTGATGCTGCTTTGACCTGAGAAGGCCTTGAGGAGAGAAAGAGAGAGAGAGGATCTTGTGAGGGGGAGCTTGTGAGGGGATTCATAAGGGTTGCTTTAAGGATCGCTCTGATACCACTTGAAAGTTTGTTAGGGATGTTAAGCCCTATAGAACTGGCCCAAGCTAACCAAGAGGGGGGGGGGTGAATTGGTATTTTAAAAAATTTATTTTCACAAAGAATAAAAATCACATAAACCAAAATCAAACCACGAGAAAAATAAGTTTTTAAAAGCTTTTGAATTTTCGATCCATGGTTAATGGTAATATTGCGAAAGGTTATTCAATCACCAGACCTCCTTTATTTGAAAATGTCTTTTGATTTTTGGAAAACTCACATGTCTATTTTCTTGCAATCGATTAATTTTCGCATATGGCATATGATTTTAACTTGTTATTCATCACCGTCACGTATTGTTAATGGAGTTAAAACTGATATTCCTTTTAATCAATGGAATAAAGAAGAACAACTGAATGCTCAACTGAATGCAAAATCTTTAAATTATTTTTTTGTGCTTTAAATTATGATGATTTCATATTAATATCCACTTGCACTACTGATAAGGAAGCTTGGAATAAACTACATACCATATACGAAGGAATGAATGAAATCAAGCAATTTAAGTTGAATTTGTTAATGCATGATTTTGAATTATTTTCCATTAAACCTTATGAAACGATCTTATACATGTACACTAGGTTCATTCAAATTGTAACATCATTGCATGCCTTAGGAAAAAAGTTTTCAAATTTTGAAAAAGTCAATAAAATTCTTCGTTGTTTACTTGAAAAATTTAATGCCAAAGTTGTTTCTATTTGTGAATCAAAAGATTTGAATGATTATTCTATTGATAATTTGATTGGCTCACTCATTGCCTATGAGCAAGGTTTGGGTCAAAGACTTTTAAATGCAGGTGAAATGATTGTTATAAAAACTGAAGATATGGAGAAAGATTGCTTAGTTGGTGACGAATACAATGACTTATCAAGCAAATCGTAAAGCTCACCAAAGCATAAGATGAAGTGGAAAAAAGGTAAAAGTGGTAAAGATGTCCATATTTCTTCTGACGTTATTTGCTTTTGATGTAGGAAGCCTGGACATATGAAAAATCAATGCCTTAATTTAAGAATTCTTCCTACGAAAGAAAAGGGCAAGGTGAAGCAAAATTTAAACTGGGGAAATAATAAAAGGCAAAAAATGTCATAGGCAGATCTGGTTTCTAAAGCATCGGACCAAAAGAGAGATAATGGTTAAAAGCCTTTCTTATTTTTGTTTTGTGTTTTTGTTTTTATGTTTTTCATTTTTATTTCGTTTTTTTACTTTGTTTATTCTTTGAAATTTTTATTTTCGTTAAAGTTTTGCTCTGATACCACTTGAAAGTTCGTTAGGGAAGTTAAGCCCTATAAAACTGGCCAAAGGCTAACAAAGAGAGAAGTGAATTGGATAACTTTAAAACCAAAGAGAAAACTCAAACCAAAATCACTACAGAATTTTAGTGCGAAAGAAAATAATGCGGAAGCAATAATAAGAAAAGAACACACCGGATTTATAGTGGTTCGGTCAAACCTTGACCTACGTCCACTCCTTGGAGGCACCCTCCAAGTATTGCACTAAAAAAAGTGTCTCTCCTTTATCCCCCATAGCTAGGCGGAGAAGCCCTTACAAAATCACTTCCACCTTCCCCGGTGCGGCGGAGTCGTCGGGTCCTTTGACACCAAAGAGATCTTCTTCTTTGGTGAACTTACCTCGAGACAAGCCTTGAATCCGATGGTACTAAGGTGCGAGTTCGCCGGAGCAACCGTGTGGAATCCCCTCCACACTCCCTTGAGTAACCCCCCTCACAGGATCTACTCCCTCTTAAACTCTACCCTTTCCTCTCTCCCTTTCAAGCTCTCTTTAAGTCTCCTCCACAAGAACGAAGTTCCTATGGCTGCCAAAGACACTTAAAAAGTGCCTTGTCATAGCTTAAATAGAAGAGCTAAAAATGAGCTCATTAATGCAAGTTGCTGACATTATCGTCCTGGATGATAGGCATATCGTCCTGGCCGATCAGTATAAGTTCAGCTCATCAGCCCAGGACGATTTGGGACGATCAGAAGAAAATTGGTTACATCGTCCTAGCCGATATCACGATCATCCAGGCCAATTAGTTTAAAACTGATTTCAATCGTCCTGATCATCGCCCTGAATTCGAGCTATCCGATGTAGACCGTCCAGGACATCATCCCGGCCGATCATACGATCATCCCGGCCGATGTGATCGTATCAATCAACCATTAATTGCTTTCCAAAGAAACCAGATCAATTTAGGCATAATTGAGTTAGATCATCCTGGACGATAATAATATCGTCCTGGCCGATTTCCTAAAATAAAGATTTCCTAAACTGATTATGACGGTTGATTCTTTTTGAATTGAGATTATTATCCGGGCCGATACAGGTATCGTCCAGGACGATCCGTTAATGACGGCTGCCTTAATGAGGATCCCCTAATTAGGGTTTTTATTTTTGGACATATCATCCAGGATGATATAAATATTGTCCCGGCCGATATTACCAAAAATAGAAATTTTATAGGGAACAACAGGAAATCTTTCAAGTTACAAATCAACAGATCTCACATGAAATACAACAGAATCAAGAAAGGAAAAAGATTACAAACAGACTCAGACCTAGTCTACCCAATCTTAAGCTGATTCCAAATTGCAGTCCGATCGTGTGAACCTGAAATGTTAGTATATAAGACAGTCGTAGAGAAATAAAAATGTTTGCTATCATCAAAATCATCAGAGCTGAATACTAAAACGCAGTAATAGAAAGTAAAAAAAAACATACAAATTCAACAATACGTTCTCCCCCTTTGGCATTATCAAAAAGAGAGGAGGCACAAAAAGCAAAACGAATAAAAGAAAAAAAAATCCCTGATCTAGTGCAAACAAATATTCTTAAAATGAGAAAGTTACCTCTTGGTTTTACTCAAAAACTTAGTAGAATTGTATTGACAACGCATAGCCCAGAAAATGTTAGAAATTCAGAGTTTTATAATCCCAACTCAAGTTCTTTTAAAGGCTCAAAAACTTTTTAATCCAATATCCAAATCAAGGAATAAATGGGAAAAAGAAACATTAATTTTTCAAAACTCCTTTCATAAAATATATATAATAGAAGATCAATGCATGAATTGCTGAATCAGGAACCAAGATTTTCAAGCACAAGTTTCGAACATATCAAGGATTTTCTTAGGCTTTTAGTAGTATAAGAAAAAATAAGCATATTTTTTGGTGGGCTCATTTTATGCCCTTTATCACTTGAATGGCTTTTTGAGCATCTTTTGATTTTTAATACACTTTGTGTATTATTTTTTTTTCAATTTGGCGTCATTACGTATCTTTTGGTTTGGCATCATTAGCCACCTTTTTTTTATTATTTTCAAAAAATATGCTTTCTTTCTTATATTTTCAAAACGAAAGTAAACCCAAATTATTGACAACACGAATAACTTGATTAAGAAAATTTTAAGGTGGATTCAACAATCTTGCAAAAGATTTCTATGCGATAGAAAAAATGTAGGGAGATGAAAAAAGTCAGTTTCAAAATCCAATTTAAAATATGATGAAGATTTTAAATCAAAAGTAGAATAACCTTTTTTCAGAAATAGAGATTGAGAGTCAAAAACATGGGTTTCCTTCTTTTGACTGTTTTAGAGAAGTCAAATACAACTTATCAAATATTTTAAAAAAATTAGGAAGTAGATTTTTCATTTTTAGAAAAATGAATGTGTGTGTTGATCAGAGAAAAACTTTCACGAAAATAAAAATTTAAAAGAATAAACAAAATAAAAACACGAAATAAAAAAGAAAACATAAAAATAAAAACACAAAACAAAAACAAGAAAGGCTTTTAACCATTATCTCTCTCCTGGTCCGATGCTTCAGAAATCAGATCTGCCCATGAGATTTTTTGCCTTTCATTATTTCCCCAATTTAAATTTTGCTTCGCTTTGCCCTTTTCTTTTGTAGGAAGAATTCTTAAATTAGGGCACTAATTTTTCATATGTCCAGGCTTCCTGCATCAAAAGCAAATAACGTCAGAAGAAATATGGACATTCTTATCACTTTTACCTTTTTTTCCACTTCTGTTTATGCTTTGGTGAGCTTTGTGATATTCTTGACAAGTCGTTGTATTCGTCACCAACTAAGCAATCTTTTTCCATATCTTCAGTTTTTAGAACAATCGTTTCACCTGCATCCAAAAGTCTTTGACCCAAACCTTGCTCATAGGCAATTAGTGAGCCAATCAAATTATCAATAAAATAATCATTCAAATCTTTTGATTCATAAATAGCAACAACTTTGGCATCAAATTTTTCAAGTAAACAACAAAAAATTTTATTGACTTTTTCAAAATTTTAAAACTTTTTTCCTAAGGCATGCAATGATGTTACAATTTGAATGAACCTAGTGTACATGTCTAAGATTGTTTCATAAGGTTTCATGGAAAATAATTCAAAATCATGCATTAACAAATTCAACTTGGATTGCTTGATTTCATTCGTTCCTTCGTATATGGTATGTAGTTTATCCCAAACTTCCTTACCAGTAGTGCAAGTGGATATTAACATGAAATCATCAGAATTTAAAGCACAAAAAAAGCAATTTAAAGATTTTGCATTCAGTTGACAGTTGTTCTTCCTTATTCCATTGATTAAAAAGAATATCAGTTTTAACTCCATTAACAATATGTGACGGTGATGAATAACTAGTTAAAATCCTATGCCACAAGCGAAAATCAATCGATTGCAAGAAAATAGACATGCGAGTTTTCCAAAAATCAAAAGACATATTTTCAAATAAAGGAGGTCTGGTGATTGAATAACCTTCCACAATATTACGATTAGCCATGGATAAAAAATTCAAAAGTTTTTAAAAACTTTTTTTAAGAAAACGACTCTGATACCACTTGAAAATTTGTAAGGGATGTTAAGCCCTATAAAATTGGCCCAAGGCTAACAAAGAGAGAAGTGAATTGGATAATTTTAAAACCAAAGAAAAAACTCAAACCAAAATCACTATAGAATTTTAGTGCGGAAGAAAATAATGCGGAAGCAATAATTAGAAAAGAACACACTGGATTTATAGTGGTTCGGTCAAACCTTGACCAACGTCCACTCCTTGGAGGCACCCTCCATGTATTGCACTAAAACAAGTGTCTCTCATTTAGCCCCCACAGCTAGGCGTAGAAGCCCTTACAAAATCACTTCCATCTTCCCCGGTGCGGCGGAGTCGCCGGGTCCTTTAACGCCAAATAGATCTTATTCTTTGGTGAACTTACCTCCAGACAAGCCTTGAATCCGATGGTACTAAGGTGCGAGTTCGCCGGAGCAACCGTGTGGAATCCCCTCCATAATCCCTTGAGTTCCCCCCTCACAGGATCTTCTCTCTCTCAAACTCCACCCTTTCCTCTCTTCCTTTCAAGCTCTATCTTCAAGTCTCCCCCACAAGAACGAAGCTCCTATGGCTGCCAAAGACACTTAAAAAGTTACTTGTCATAGCTTAAATAGAAGAGCTAAAAACGAGCTCATTAATACAAGTTGCCGACATTATCGTCCAGGACGATAGGCATATCATCCTGGTCGATCAATACAAATTCAGCTCATCAGCCCGGGATGATTTGGGACGATCAGAAGAAAATTTGTTACATCATCCTGGCCGATATCACGATCGTCCAGGCCGATTAGTTTAAAACCGATTTCAATCGTCCTGATCATCGCCTTGAATTCGAGCGGTCTGATATAGTTCGTCCAGGACATCGTCCCGACCGATCATACGATCGTCTCGGCCGATGTGATCGTATCTATCAACCATTAATTGCTTTCCAAAGATACCAGATCAATTTGGGCATAATTGAGTTAGATCGTCCTGGATGATAATAATATCATCCTGGCCGATTTCCTAAACTGATTATGGTGGTTGATTCTTTCTGAATTGAGATTATCGTCCAGGCCGATACAGGTATCGTCCAGGCCGATCCGTTAATGACGGCTGCCTTAATGAGGATGCCCTAATTAGGGTTTCTATTTTTGGACATATCATCCAGGATGACATAAATATCGTCCCGGCTGATATTACCAAAAATAGAAATCTTATAGGGAACAACAGGAAATCTTCCAAGTTACAAATCAACAGATCACACATCAAATACAACAGACTCAAGAAAGGAAAAAGATTACAAACAGACTCAGACCTAGTCTACCCAATCTTGAGCTGATTCCAAATTGTAGAGAAATAAAAATATTTGCTATCATCAAAATTATAAACCATTGATCTGCAATAATCTCCCCCTTTTTGATGATGACAAATAATTCAATTTGAATTTTTCAAAAAAAAATAATTTCTCTTAATCTCCCCCTCACTAGAATAAACCTTTAAAAATAGGGGAGATGAATTTTTTTTATTATTTTTTTTATTTTTTTTTTTTGAAAAAAAGGGATACAAAAAAAAACATACAAATTCAATAATACAATCTCCCCCTTTTTTATGATGGCAAACCCAAGTAGGAAAAACTCAGTGAAAACAGCAATTCATTAAAATTTCAAAGTTACAAACACATCAACTTTTCCTACCACAACCTACTCCCCCTTTTGTCATAACAAAAAGAGGGTCTAGACACACAAAGGAAAATAAAACAACACAACAGAAACTAAAACAAGCTATAGAAAACAGAAAATATACAACAGAAAACACAAACTATAAAAACGAGGGATCTTGATCATCAGATGGAGGTGGTGGATGTGGCTGCTGAAAGTAGCTGGCAAGCGTGGCAAACTGAGCATTGAACCAGGCGATGTCCTGGTCATACTGTAGATGCTAGTAAGTAATATAACTATCAAATTAGGATAGGCGATCGTCCCGAGGAGTCATGCCGGACGACCGTTGAAAAAGCAGATTGTCCAGGCCAATTAGGTGTATTGTCCAAGACGACGCACAATAATTGATCGTACCGATCGAAGTTAAAATATTTTAAATCTGTGCCACGTGTATCATCCAGGACAAACAGTGTATCGGCCAGGACGATTGTCCAATAATGGATCGTCCGGGGCCGATTTTAAAGATTCAAACGTGCTGACATGTGGATCGTTCAGGACGATCCAGTGTATCGGCCAGGACGATGACCATAAATGTATCGGCCAGGATGAAATATTCTATCGGCCAGGACAAAATATTCTATGGGCCAGGACTAAATATTCAGATCGGCCAGGACTATCATCATGATTGCAACAGAGTTCGATCAGATCGTCCAGGACGATATAGTATCGTCCAGGACGATGAGTTACAGTAAGCACAGAAAAGGCCAGCAGATGGAATTTGAAGAGATTTTGCCCTATCGTCCAAGACAATAAAAGTATCGGCCAGGACGATCAAAGCGCTCAAAAATAAAATAAAATAAAAGCAGACAAAAACACAACAATAGAAAGCTAAAAACAACGAAAATAAAAAAATTAAAAAATGAATATTTTTGAATTTTAATTTTTTTAATTTTTTTTATCAAGGCTTCATATGAGAAGTTCTCAATTAATTAAACTTTAGAGTTCCACAAGATCAAGGAGTTTAGCCAATCCTAATCAGACAAAGGTAGAATATCCAATTCTGTTAACCCTAGATCAGACGTTCTTTATGGTATAAATTTTCTTTTAAAAAACAAAAATGCTTAACTCAGAATAAATCTAATTGGGCAAAAAGAAGATCCAATCAAAACTTATTTACAAAGAAAAAAGCTCATACATAATAAAATAAAGTAATTTGTCTCATTCATGGAATTTGAAATCAAGCATTTGAAATTATCAAATAATCAATGAGTTCTCTAAGTTTTAAGAGTTTAGAGAAGAGATAGTATCATGAATTTAGTGGGCTCATTTTATGCCTCTTTTATTTTTGAATTGGCTCTTTGAGCATCTTGATTTTTGATACATTTTTGTGTATAAATATATTTCAAATTTGTATCTTTTCATTTTCCTTCTTAATTCTTTCAAGCTACATTCCCTTTAACAAAACCCTTAAAAAGACCCTTAGTTGTGAGTATATCCTCCAAATATTAGAGAATAGGAGCTCTCTCTCTAACATAGGGAAGAACAAGTCATAAAACAAAATCAAAATCATGTGATAAAAACAATAACAAGATTTTAAATAACTTGAAAGATGTATAAGAACTTTGGTTATTATGTACAAGATAGATTATTGTATCAAGTTAAAAAGAATATTAGTTTCAAAAACCATTGGTTAAAATGAGTTAGACTTTTGTTTAGAGAAAAAAATCATACCATTAAACAAGGTAAGAAGGAATGGGTGGTGTGATCCTTGGCATCCTCCTCCTACCGGATGGATTAAAATAAATATAGATGCAGCTCTTAAAAGGAATCACTTGGCAGGAATGGGTGGTGTGATCCGAGATGATAAGGGAAGGATTTTGATGGCTTTCGGCAACAAGTCTTTATAATGGGATATTTCTCATTTAGAGTTAACTCCTGTTCTCGATCTGAAGAAGGTAGTCAAAGGTTGGATGATGGAGGCTCAAGGTGTGATCATTGAAGGAGACAACTTGAATATTATCAAAGTGCTTAAAAATGCAGTCAAAGAATGGAAGGTTAGTAAAAATATTGATTAGAGTTTATCTTTCTTACTTGACTATAAGCAAATTGTTTTTTCGCATTCTTTTAGGAATGGGAACAAATTAGCGGATATTTGTGCTAATTTGGCCCTTGTGAGATCTTTTTTATGGGAAGATCTTCATGATGTTATGATTCCTACTTCTTTCTTGTATTGCTTGAAGGAGGAATGCGATGCTTTAGGCTTACTTTGACTTGTAGTTCTTTGGTTCCTTTAATGCAATTTCTGCATTTCTTTCAAAAAAAAAAAAAAAACAAGGTCAGAAGGAGGGAAATCATCAACGGTGTTTCTCCCTTTAACCAATTTTAGAAAAGCTAAAACACTATCTTCAGAACTCCAAAATCTAAAATTTTGAAAAGATTCAACATATGAAAACCCATTTATAAAAGCAAAGTGAAAACAAAACAAATTAAAACAACTACAAAGCAGAAATAGAACACACTCAAACAAAAACACATTTCAAAAAATTATTGAAGAGGAGGTGAGAAGAAGAAGGAGAAAACAGTTGCACTGAAGGCGCACAAATCAGATTCTGAACCTTCCGGGTCTGAAAGCGATGAAGTTTCCTTCATCACAAGGCAATTCAAAAGGTTTCTAAGGAAGAAGCAAAATCATCATTGGAGAAAAGGTAGGGATCATAAACATTCTAAAGGATTTTTTGATGTTGTTTGTTATGAATACAGGAAGCCTGGACATGTGAGAGCCGATTGTCCTACACTACAAGATCACTCGAGCAAAGAAAAGGAAAAAGGTGAGGAGAAACCTAAGTCTAGGAAGGACAAGAAAAGAGTCCAAAAGGCATTCTGGGCAGAATCTGGTACTAATTCCTTAGAAACTGAACCAGAGGAAGAGACTACAAACTTGTGCTTAATGGGAGAAGATCATCTTGAGCAAAGTGATGAGGAAGAGGTATGTAAACCAACCTATGATGAATTATTTAAAATTTGTGAGAAAATCCATGCATCATACAAAAAACTTAAGAAGACTCATGCTAGCTTAAAAGTGGAACTTGTAAATTTGCAAAAAGAGTATGAAGTCATTCTTAAAGATCATTCAACAATTGATTCTAATCACATGGCTCTTCTTGATGAATTTGATGATTTGAACAAAAAACATTCAGAATTAATTGATGAACATAATGCATTAAAAGTTTCACACACCTCACTTAATTCTGATCTTAAGAAATCTAAAGAGATTGAGAAAAAGTTGAGGATTAATAATGATGCATTAAAAAGAACTAACTTGAGGATTCAAAATGATTTAGATACATGTAAGAAAAATCGAATGACATCTACTTTGATCCAAAGCCAGAACCTAAGAAGAGGCATTATAACTCAAACCATTTAAGAAACCCTTTTCCTAGAGTTAGATGTTTTTCATGTGGCATGCGAGGACACATCTCACACACTTGCACCGTTCACTATAGTACACATTGGGTATGGAAACTTAAGATGCATGATTCACAGCATAACATATCTGCATTGCATTCTACTTTTCCTAAGAAGGGATCCAAACCTGTTTGGGTTCCTAAATCTGACTGTTGTTGAGTTTTGCAGGAGTGCTCTCACCAAAGACCTTATGGGAGCATAGGATAACTGGACATATAAAGGCTCGCAGCTCATAAATGCTTAAACCTGCTGCTTCAATAATTTCTTGAAATGTGTTTTTGTTTCAGTGTGTTTTATTTCTGCTTTGTAGTTGTTTTAATTTGTTTTGTTTTTACTTTGCTTTTATAATTAATTTTTCATATGTTAAATCTTTTCAAAAATTTAGATTTTGGAGTTTTGAAGATAGTGTTTTAGCTTTTCTAAAATTAGTTAAAGGGAGAAACACCGTTGATGATTTCCCTCCTTCTAACCTTGTTTAGTGGTATGATTTTCTTCTCTAAACAAAAATCTAACTCATTTTAGCCAACAATTTTTGAAACTAAGATTCTTTTTAACTTGCTACAATAATCTATCTTGTATATAATATCCAAAGTTCTTATACATCTTTTAAGTTATTTAAAATCTTGTCATTGCTTTTATTACATGATTTTGATTTTGTTTTGTGACTTGTTCTTCCCTATGTTAGAGAGAGAGCTCCTATTCTCTAATATTTGGAGGATATACTCACAATTAAGGGTCTTTTTAAGGGTTTTGTTAAAGGAAATATAGCTTGAAAGAATTAAGAAGGAAAAAAAAGATGCAAATTTGAAATATATTTATACACAAAAGTGTATCAAAAATCAAGATGCTCAAAGAGCCAATCCAAAAATAAAAGAGGCATAAAATGAGCCCACTAAATTCAAGCTACTATCTCTTCTCTAAACTCTTAAAACTTAGAGAACTCATTGATTATTTGATAATTTCGTAGTCTTGATTTCAAATTCTATGATTGAGACAAATTACTTTGTTTTATTATGTATGAGATTTTTTCTTTGTAAATAAGTTTTAATTGGATCTTCTTTTTATCCAATTAGGTTTATTCTGAGTTAAGCATTTTTATTTTTCAAAAGAAAATTTGTACCATAAAGAACGTCTGATCTAGGGTTAATAGAATCGGATATTCTACCTTTGTCTAATTAGGATTGGCTAAACTCCTTGATCTTGTGGAACTCTAAAGTTTAATTAATTGAGAATTTCTTATATGAAGCCTTGATAAAAAAAAATTAGAAAAATTAAAATTAAAAAATATTTATTTTTTTATTTTCGTTGTTTTTAGCTTTCTATTACTGTGTTTTTGTCTGCTTTTATTTTATTTTATTTTTGAGGGCTTTGATCATCACCACCCTTCATTATTTTTTAAATTCTAATCACATCGTCCTGGATGATACTTTTATCTTCCTAGACGATAGGGCAAAATCTCTTCAAATTCCATCTGCTGGTCTTTTTTGTGCTTGTTGTAACTCATCGTCCTGGATGATACTATATCATCTTGGATAATCTGATCGAACTCTGTTGCAATCATGATGATAGTCCTAGCCGATCTGAATATTTAGTCCTGGCCGATCGAATATTTCATCCTAGATGATAGAATATTTTGTCCTGGCCGATGCATTTATGGTCATCGTCCAGGCCGATACATTGGATCATCCTGGACGATCCACGTGCCAGCATATTTGAATCTTTAAAATCGGCCCTAGATGATCCATTATTGGACAATCATCCTGGCCGATACACTAGTCATCCTGGACGATACACGTGGCACAGATTTAAAATATTTTAACTTCGGCCGGTATGATCAATTATTGTGCATCGTCCAGGACGATACACCTAATAGGCCTGGACGATCTACTTTTTCAACGGTCATCCGGCTTGACTCCTCGGGATGATTGCCTATCCCAATTTGATAGTTACATTACTCACCAGCAGCTACAGCATGACCAGGACATCGCCTGGTTCAATCCTCAGTTTACTACGCTTGCCAGCTACTTTCAGCAGCCACCTCCACCACCTCCATTTGATGATCAGGGTCCCTCATTTTTATAGTCTGTATTTTTTGTTGTCTGTTTTCTATTTTCTATAGCTTGTCTTGTAGCTTGTTTTAGTTTCTATTGTGTTATTTTCTTTTCCTTTGTGTGTCTAGACCCTCTTTTTGTGATGACAAAAGGGGGAGTAGGTTATGGAAGGAAAAGTTGATGTGTTTGTAACTTTGAAATTTTAATGAACTGTTATTTTCGTTGAGTTTTTCCTACTTGTATTCGCCATCATAAAAAAGAGGGAGATTATTGAAAATCTATTTTCATAACTTATATTTTGATGATTGACAAACACTATTGATTCTCTTGGACTGTATGTTACTTCTAACTTTTCAGGAATCGAAGATCAGACGAACAAACGAAGCCAGTTCAAGATTGCGTAGGTTTAAGGTTGAGTCAGTCTGTACTTTGTTTTTTCTCTTCTTGAGTCTACTTGTAATGGTCAAAGAGACTGATGCTAAGTAACCCTACACACACACACACACTTGAGAGACTTAGAATTTCTATTTTTACTCATATCGGTCAGGACGATATTTACATCATCCTGGACGATCAGGCTTAAAATAAAAAGTCTAAAAAAGGATTCTTAATTAAGGCAGCCGTCATTAACAGATCGGCCTGGACGATACGTGTATCGGCCAGGACGATAAGCTCAAAACAGAAAGAAGTTGCCGCCATAGACAATTAAGGTATACTGTATTTTTAAATAATCGGCCAGGACGATTCTTAATCGGCCTGGACGATATTCACAAATTATGCCTTAATTGATCAGGAAATCAAAGGAGTAATTAAAGATGATTGATACGATCATATCGTCCTGGACGATCGTAGGATCGACTAGGACGATATATTCAAAAACCTTAGTTACTTCTAGATTATAAATATCGGTCAGCTCAAATTCAGGGCGATGCTATGGACGATTTTCCTCTGATTTGAACTGATCGGCCAACACGATCGTGAGATCGGCCTAGACGATCAAGCCAATTTTAAATCATCCAGTTTGCATTCAGGGCGATGCTCTGGCTGATCTTTTGAGATTTGTACTGATCGGCCAGGCCGATGTCCATATCGGCCTGGACGATATTGTCAGCAACTTGCAATTAATGAGCTCCTTTGAAGCTCTTCTATTTAAGAGCTCTTGTTCAACATTTTGAAAGACCTTGGTGCTGCTGTCTTGACCTGAGAAGGCCTTGAGGAGAGAAAGAGAGAGAGGATCTTGTGAGGGGGAGCTTGTGAGGGGATTCATAAGGGTTGCTTCAAGGATCGCTCTGCTTCTTCTTCGTCTAGAGTTTCTTGTCCGTGGAAGGGTCGGTAGAGGTAAGGAGTCAGCATCTAGTTGTGATTCTCTGCCAGCTTCAGAAGGAAGCAAAAGGAGATAGGTTCTCTGCCTTGTCGGGGTGGCAAAAAGGAGGTTCTTTGTAAAGGCTTCTCCGCTTAGCTGTGATGGCTAAAGGAGAGTCACGTTTGTAGTGCAATACTCGAAGGGCGCCTCCGGGGAGTGGACGTATGTCGAGTTGACAGAACCACTATAAATTTCTATGTTCTTATTTCTTTCTTCCGCACTTTAATTTCCGCATTTATTTTTCTCGTGGTTTGATTTTGGTTTATGTGATTTTTGTTCTTTGTGAAAAGAAATTTTTTAAAATACCAATTCACCCCCCCCCTCTTGGTTAGCTTGGGCCAGTTCTATAGGGCTTAACATCCTTAACAAACTTTCAGAATCATCCTAGTTTAATCCAATTTTCTTTTCCTTCAGTTTAAGATTCTTCATTTCCTTAGGATTTGATGTTAGTGGTGGACAATGCCCTCCATTCCACCATCCTAGTTTAATCCACTTTTCTTTTCCTCTAGATTATGATTCTTACCTTCCTTAGGATTATAGATGAGTTACGGGTGAATAACGCTCTTTTTTGCACTATCCTAATTTAATCCATTTTTTTTCCTTTTGGTTAGGATTAGACATGCTAGTGGTGGATAATGTCATTCGTGGCATCATCCTAGTTTTAATGCAGTTATCACTTCCTTTAGTTTAGAATTCTTCCTTTTTATAGGATTAGATGTGCTAGTCGTATATAACGTCCTTTATGGAACCATACTAGTTTAATTTAGTTTTTTTTTTATTTAGGTTAGGATTCTTCCAATTCTTAGTATTAGATGTGTTAGTGGTGGATAATGCCCTTCGTGGCACCATCCTAGATTAATCCAATTTTCTTTTCTTTCAGGTTAGGATTAGATGTGCTAGTGGTACCTAAAAACCTTAAGATTAGATGTGCTAGTGGTACCTAAAAACCTTCGTATCACCATCCTAATTTTAATACAATTTTCTTTTCGTTTAGGTTAGCATTTAATCTTTCCTTAAAATTATATGTGTTAGTGGTGGATAAGGCGCTTCGTGATACCATCCTAGTTTAATCCAGTTCTTTTCATTTAGGTTAATATTTTTCCTTTCTTAAGGATTAAATGTTCAAGTGGTGGGTAACGCCCTTCGTTGCACCATTATAGTTTAATCCAATTTTATTTTCTTTTGGTTAGTATTCTACCTTTCCATAGGATTATACGTTCTAGGGGTGTACAATGCCCTTCATGGCACCATCCTAATTTAATCCAATTTTTTTACTTTAGGTTAGGATTCTTACTTTTGATTAGATGTGTTAGTGGTGGACCATGCCCTTCGTGGCACCATCCTAGTTTTAATTTTGTTTTCTTTTGCTTTAGGTTAGAATTATTTCTTTCCTTTGAATTTGACATGCTAGTGGTGAATAACACACTTCACGGCACCATCCTAGTTTAATTCTTTTTTCATTTCCTTTTGGTTAGCATTCTTCCTTTCCTAAGGATTAGATGTGCAAGTGGTGAATAATGCCCTTTATTGCACTATTCTAGTTTAATCCAATTTTCTTTCTTTTAGGCTAAGATTCCTCCTTTCCTTAGGATTAGATGTGCTAGTGGTGGACAATGTCCTTCGTGGCCCTATTATAGTTTAACCCAGTTTTCATTTCTTTTAAGTTAGGATTCTTCCTTTCCTTAAGATATGAAGTGCTTGTGGTGGATAATGCCATTCGTGGCTCCATCCCAATCTTATCCAATTTTCATTTCATTTAGGTTATGATTTTCCTTAAGATTAAATGTGCTAATGGTACATAATGCTCTTCATGGCACCATCTAAGTTTTTATTTCCTTTAGGATATGATTTTTCTTTTCCTTAAGGTATGGCATGTTAGTGGTGGATAAATCCATTCGTAGCACTATCCTAGCTTAATCCATTTTTCTTTTCCATTAAATTAGGGTTCTTCTCTTTCGTAGGATTAGAAGTGCTAGTTGTGTATAATACCCTTCATGGCATAATACTAATTTAATCCAGCTTTTTTTACTTTGGTTCGAATTTTACCTTAGGATTAAAAGTGTTCGTGATGGATTATGCCCTTCGTGGCACCATCCTAGTTTTAATCTAGTTTTCTCTTCCATTAGGTTTAGATTCTTCCTTTACTTAGAATTAAATGAGTGAGTGGTGGATAATGCCCTTCATTGCATAATCCTAGTTTAATCCAATTTTCTTTTTTCTTTAGGTTAGGTTTCTTCCTTTTCTTAGAATTAGACGTGCTAGTGGTGTATAATGCCTTCATGGTACCATTCTAGTTTAATCCAGTTTTCTTTTTCTTTAGGTTTGAATTCTTCCTTTCGATAGGGTTAGACCTGCTAGTCATGTACAATGTCCTTCGTGGCACCATACTAGTTTAAACTAGTTTTATTTTTATTTATGTTAGGATTTTTCCTTTTCTTAGGACTTTACATGCTAGTGGTTGGCATTGCCCTTCATGGCACCATCCTAGTTTAATCTAATTTTCTTTTCCTCTAGGTTAGGCTTCTTACTTTCCTTAGGATTAGACGAGCTAGGATTCTTTCTGTCCTTAGGATTAGATGTGTTAGTGGTGGACAATGCCCTTTGTAGCATCATCCTAGTTTAATCAAATATCCTTTTCCCTTAGGTTAGGATTCATCCTTTTTGTGTGATTGGACGTGCTAGCCGTGTATAACTCCCTTCATGGAAGCATACTAGTTTAATCCAATCTTCTTTTCATTTACGTTAGGATTCTTCTGTTCCTTTGGATTAGACATGCTAATGGAGGATAATGCTATTCGTAGAACCATCCTAATTTAATCCAATTTTCTTTTCCTTCAAGTTAGGATTCTTCCTTTCTATAGGATTAAAAGTGCTAGGGGTGGACAATGCCCTTTATGGCACCATCCTAATTTAATTTAGTTTTATTTTCTTTTAGGTTAGTATTCTTCCTTTCCATAGAATTAGACACACTAGTGGTATACTATGTCCTTCATGACATCATCCTATTTTAATCTAGTTTTATTTTTCTTTAGGTTAACATTCTTTCTTTCCTTTAAATTAGACGTGCTAGGGGTGATTAATGCCATTCATTGCACCACCTAGTTTAATCAAGTTATCTTTTCCTTTAGGTTAACATTGTTCCTTTCCTTAGGATTAGACGTACAAGTGGTAGATAACGTCATTCATTGCACTGCAAGCAGTCGATAATGCCCTTCATGGCACCATCCTAGTTTAATAAAGTTTTTTTATTCCTTTACGTTGATATTTTATCTTTCCTTAGGATTAAAAGAGCTACTGGTGGATAACGCCCTTCGTGGCACGATCTTAGTTTTAATCTAGCTTCTTATCCTTTAGGTTAGATTTCTTCCTTTCCTTAGGATTAAACGTGCAAGTGGTGGATAACGCCATTTGTGGGACTATTTTAGTTTAATTTAGTTTATTTTAGGTTAAGTTTCTTCCTTTCCACAGAATTAGAGCTGTTAGTCATGTACAACGCCCTTTGTGGCACCATAATACTTTAATCTAGTTTTCTTTTCATTTAGGTTGAGATTTTTCCTTTTCATAAGATTTGACATTCTAGTAGTGGACAATGCCCTTCGTGGAACCCTCCTAGTTTAATCCATTTTTCTTTTCCTTTAGGTTACGATTCATACTTTCCTTTAGATTAGACTAGTTAGGGTTGAATAACATGCTTCGTGGCACTATCCTAGTTTAATCAAAAAATTTTTTTAATTTAGTTTAGGAATTTTTCTTTCCTTAGGACTAAAATTGTTAGTGGGAGATAAAGCCTTTCGTGACACCATCCTAGTTTTAATCCAGCTACATTTAGGATAGGATTCTTTCTTTCCTTAGGGTTAGACATGCTAGTGGTGAACAATGCCCTTTATTACACCATCCAAGTTTAATTAAATAATTTTTTTTCCTTTATGTTAGGATTCTTACTTTCCTTACGATTAGATGTGTTAGTAATGGATAATATCCTTCGTTTTATAAACTTAGTTTAATCTAATTTTCTTTTGCTTTAGGTTTTGATTCTTTCTTTCCATAGGATTAGACTTGTTAGTTATGTACAACGCCCTTCGAGGCACCATACTAATTTTCTTTTCATTTAGTTTAGGATTCTTCTTTTTCATAGGATTTGACATGCTAATAATAGACAATGCCCTTCATTGAACCTTCTAGTTTTATCCAATTTTCCTTTCATTTAGGTTATGATTCTTACTTTCCTTAGGATTAGATAAGCTAGGGTTGGATAACGCGCTTCATGGCACTTTCCTAGTTTAATTTTTTTTTTTACTTTAGGCTAAGATTTTTTTCATTCCATATGATTAAAAGTGCTAGTGGGGGATACCGCCCTTTGTCGCACCATCCAATTTTAAACCAGTTATCTTTTCCTTTAGGATAGGATTCTTCATTTCCTTAGGATTAGACATGCTAGTGGTTGACAATGCCCATTTTTGCATCATACAAGTTTAATTCAATATTCTTTTCGTTTATGTTAGGATTCTTACTTTCCTTACGATAAGACGTGCTAGTGATGGATAATATTCTTCCTAGTATGAACTTAGTTTAATCCAACTTTTCTTTTGCATTAGGTTTGGATTCTTTCTTTTCATAGGATTAGACTTGTTAGTTATGTACAAAGCCCTTTGGGGCACTATACTAGTTTTCTTTTCCTTTTGGTTAGAATTCTTCCTTTTCATAGGATTTGACATGCTAATAGTAGACAATGCCCTTCATTGAACCATCATAATTTAATTCAGTTTTCTTTTTATTTAAGTTATTATTTTAATTGTCCTTAGGATTAGATGAGCTAGGGTTGGATAACACGCTTCGTGGCACTATCCTAGTTTAATCCAATTATTTTTTACTTTAGGTTAGGATTTTTTTCTTTCTTTGGGATTAAAAGTGTTAATGGGGGATAATGCCCTTTGTCGCACAATCTAAGTTTTAATCCAATTATATTTTCCTTTAGGATAAGATTCTTCATTTCCTTAGGATTAGACATCCTAGTGGTGGATAATGCCCTTTGTGGCACCATCCTAGTTTAATCCAATATTTTTTTCCTTTAAGTTAGGATTCTTCCTTTTCATAGGATTAGACATGATATTTGTGTATCGTTCCCTTTATGGAACCATACTAGTTTAATTTATTTTTCTTTTTCATTTAGGTTAGGATTCTTTTATTTCTTAGGATTAGACGTGCTAGTGGTGGATAATGCCCTTCGTGGCATCATTTTAGTTTAATCTAATTTACTTTTCTTTTAGATTAAGTTTTTTTCTTATCTTAGGATTAGATGTGCTAGTGGTGCCTAAAACTTTCTTAGCACCATCCTAGACACAACACTTCTTTTAAAATTATAAGAAATTTAGATTCTAATTTTATAGGATGTAGGATAGCAAAAGCACTTTGAGAACCTTCCAATTCATAGGACAATGTTTACTATCTTGATCCAATAGAAAACAAAAATCGATAGCCTTTTCATAGCTGAGATAGAATATAGGGAGTTCTGTTTCTAAAGTTTTATTGCTAAAGTTATAACTCTTAGATCTTGGACTACCTGTAGGAATCATTCCAATTATGTGTGACAACACTAGTGCTATTTACATATCAAAAAATCTAATTCAACACTTTTGCACCAAGTATATAGACATTATGCACCATTTTATAGGAGATCATGCAGCTAAGAGAGATATAATCATACTGTACAATCAATATAGAAATAATGAACTTAACGACTAATTGAAAATTTAATTTCTATGAACTAATCATACTATACGATCTGGATCGTATTGTATGATTTATTATGATTTGAAAACCCTAACAGAGATAAAGTTTGGTTGTCTCAAAGATCGTACCAAATAAAACTATGATTTTTGAACTAATAATACAGTACCATATTAATATCGTACTAGACGACCTACTTGAAATCAACTAACCGTACTGCATGAAGAGAGTAGTACGTGATGATTAGCAGGGACAATTTTTTGTCCCAGGAATCATACCGTACTAATAGAGGAAATAAAATAGATCGCACTGGATGATCGATTGATTGTATTGTATGATGTGTTCATAAAATTTGAATTATTTGTTTGAACGACTGTTTACATTATACTAGACGAGACTAGTTATGAACTTATCGTACTATACAAACCCAAATCATACTGTATGAACAATAACGCTTTCTTAAATTTTTAGGGTTTCTTTAAAGCCTAATACTTAAGCTATGTTTTAATATTTTTATGAAAATTTAGAGAGGAATGTGTGACTGAAGAAGGAACTATAAGAAAGAGGCTTTTGAGAAGAAAATCAGGTTTTAAGAGGGGATGGAGTAGGTGAGTTTGAGCATGAGGGAGATGTAATATGAGGGTGTCACATAGTTGCTCTGAGCTAGCTAGACCCTTGCTCCTCATGCTATCTTGGTGTGTCTTTTGGAAGCTTTGTAAGGAGAGAGCCTTCTTAGTCATGTCCACTGCCATCACTAGAGGGTGAAATAGCGTCCAACACTCCACCGCATCAAAGGTTTGGTGAAAGTGAGTCTGTAAGAGCTTCTATGCCTTATTGTGGGAGCAAAAGGAGAGTCACTTAGTGTTAGTGCAATACTCGGAGTGGAGGACTCTAGGGAGTGGATGTAGGAAAATGTTGATCAAACCACTATAAAAATCTTTGGTGTGTTTTTTTATTTTCACACTTTTATATTTCCTACATTTTATTTAGTTAATAACTATTTGGGGAAATGTTGATCATTACTCTGTCACGTAAATCAAACTTTAATCATAGTAAAATTAAATATTTCTAATAAAATCTTTTGCTTCTACAATCAATTTGAATTTGGTATTTCACTTTTCCTTTAGGTTAGGTTTCTTCCTTTCCATGGCACTTAACATGATAGTGTTGATAATGCCCTTCGTGGAATGATCCAAGTTTAATCAAAATTTCTTTTTCTTTAGGTTCTGATTCTTCCTATTTGTAGCATAAGATGTGGTAGTGGTGGACAACGCCCTTCGTGGCACCAACCTAGTTTAATCAAGTTTTATTTTCCTTTAGGTTAAAATTATTTCTTTCCTTAGAATTAGATGTACTAGTAGTGAATAACGACCTTCGCGGCACCATCCTAAGTTAATCATGTTTTCTTTTCATTTAGGTTAGCAATCTTCCTTTCTTAAGGATTTGATGTGCATGTGCTGAATAACTCCCTTCATGGTAACAGTCTAGTTTAATCTAGTTTTAATTTCCTTTAGGTTAACAATCTTTTTTTTCCTAGAATTAGGCATACTAGTGGTGAATAACGCCCTTCATGACACCATCCTAATTTAATCCAATTTTTCTTTTCGTTTAGGTTAGCAATCTTCCTTTCCTAAGGATTTCATGCAAGTGGTGGGTAACTGCCTTTGTGGCACGATTATAGTTTAATCCAGTTTTTTCCCCTTAGGTTATGAATCTTATTTTTCTTAAAATTAGATGTGCTAGTTGTGATAATGTTCATCTTGGCACCATCCTAGTTTAATCATATTTTCTTTTCTTTTTGGATAGAATTTTTATTTCCTTAGGATTAAACATGCTAGTGGAGCCTAAAACCCTTTGTGGCACAATCCTAGTTTTATTTAAATTTTAATTTCTTTTAGGTTAGTATTTTATATTTCCTTAAAATTATACGTGCTAGTGGTGGACAAAGCCCTTCGTGGAACCATCCTAGTTTAATCAAATTTATTTTCTTTTAGGCTAGGAATCTTCCTTTCCTTAGGATTAAATGTGCTAGTGGTAGATAATGCCCTTTGGATATGATGTGCTAGTGGTGAATAATGCCTTTCATCTAATCACCCTAATTTAATCCAATTTTCATTTCATTTAGGTTAGTATTTTCCTTTTCTTATAATTAGACATACTTGTGATGGATAACGCTCTTTATGACCTTATGCTAGTTTTAAGCCAGTTTTTACATCCTTTAGGTTAGGATTCTTCCTTTCCTTAGGATATAACGTGCTAGTGGTGGATAATACCCTTCATGGAACTATCCTATTTTATTCCATTTTTTTCCATTAGGTCAAGATTCTTCTTTTCCATAGGATTAGATATGCTAGTGGTGGATAACGCCCTTCGTGCCGCTATCTTAATTTAATTCAATTTTCTTTTACTTTGGTTAGGATTTTACCTTTTCATAGGATCAAAAGTGCTAATGGTGGATAATGCCCTTCGTGGCACCATCCTTGTTTTAATCTAGTGATTATTTCCATTAGTTTGTGATTCTTTCTTTCCTTAGGATTAGACGAGCTAGTGGTGGATAACACCCTTCGTGGCATAATCCTAGTTTAATCCAATTTTCTTTTCGTTTTGATTCAGATTCTTCCTTTTCTTAAGATTAGACGTACTAGCGGTGGATAATGGCCTACGTGGCACTATCATAGTTTAATCTAGTTTTCCTTTAGGTTAGGATTCATCTTTTTTGTAAGATTAGACATTTTAGTCATATACAATGCCCTATGTGGCACTATACTAGCTTAACCAAGTTTTCTTTTCATTTTCCTTTGAATACATCCATGCCTTAGGATTAGATGTGCTAGTGGTAGACAATGCCCTTCCTGGCACCATTTTAGTTTAATCTAGTTTTTTTTTTCTTTTAAGTTAGGATTCTTCCATTCATTAGGAATAGTTGTACTAGCGGTGGATAATGCCCTAGTGGCGCCATCCTACTTTGAACCAATTTTCTTTTTCATTAGGTTAGGATTTTTCCTTTCCATAATATTAGACGTACTTGTGGTGGAAATGCCTTTTGTGGCACCATCCGAGTTTAATCCAATATTCTTTTCCTTTAGGATAGGATTCTCTTTTTTCTTGATATTAGACATGCTGGTGGGGGATAAAGCCCTTCGAGGCACTATCATAGTTTAATAAAATTATCTTTTCCTTTAGGTTAAGGTTTATCCTTTCCTTAAGATTAGATATGCAGGTGGATAACACCCTTATGGAACCAACCTTATTTTTGTATTGTTTCCTTTTCCTTCAAGTTAGGATTCTTTCTTTCCTGAGGATTAGACGTGCTAGTGGTGGATAACACCCTTTGTGGCACCGTCCAAGTTTAAAGCTAGTGTTCTTTTCCTTTGGTTAGGATTCCTCCTTTCCGTAGGATTCGATGTGCTAGTGGTGGACGACGCCCTTCGTCACACCATTCTTATTTATTACAATTTTCTTTTATTTTAGGTTAGGATTATTCCTTTCCTTAGGATTTAACATGCTAGTGGTTGATAACGCTCTTCATGGCACCATCCTAGTTTAATCCAATTATCTTTTTCTTTATATTAGTATTTTCCTTTTCTTAAGACTAGATGTATTTGTGGTGGATAACACCCTTCATAGCACCATCCTAATTTTAATCTAGATTAATTTTCCTTTAGGTTAGGATATTTGCTTTCCTACAGATTAAGACTTTTTTAAATTTTCCTTTAGGAGGTTTTTTGGCACCATCGTTTTTTATTGTAGTTTTTTTTTTTGTTATTTTAGGATTCTTCATTTCCTTAGGATTAGACGTGCAAGTGGTGGATAATGCCCTTCATGGCACCATCCTAGTTTAATCAATTTTCTATTTCCTTTTGGTTAGGATTCTTCCTTTCTTTAGGATTAGACGTGCTAGTTGTGGATAACACCATTCGTGGCACCATCCTAATTTAATCCAGTTTTCTTTTCTTTTATGATATGATTCTTCCTTTGCTTAATATTTAATGTACCATGCCCTATGTGGCACCATCCTAATTATCATCCAATTTTCTTTTCCTTTAAGTTAGCATTCTTTCTTTCCTTATAATTAGACTTGTCAGTGGTGGATAATGCCCTTCGTGGCACCATCCTAGTTTAGTCCAGTTTTCTTTTTCTTTAGATGTGCCGGTGATGGATAACACACTTCGTGGCATCATCATAGTTTTAATCTAATTTTCTATTTTCCCTTTAAGTTAGGATTCTTCCTTTTCTTATGATTAGGTGTGCTAGTGGGGAATAAGGCCCTTCGTGGCACCATCCTAGTTTAATCTAGTTTTATTTTCCTTTAGGTTTGGATTCTTCCTTTCATTAGAATTAGATGTCTTAGTGGTGGAAAAGACCTTTTGTGGCCCCATCCTTATTTATACTAGTTTTCTTTTACTTTAGATTAGGATTCTTCCTTTATGTAGGATTAGTTGTGTTAGTCATGTACAATGCCCTTCAAGGCACCTTACTAGTTTAATTTAGTTTTATTTTCCTTTAGGTTAGGATTTTTTCTTTCCTGAGGATTAGATATGCTAGTAGGGGATAACGCCCTTCAAGGTAACATTCTAATTTATTCTAATTTTCTTTTCCTTAAGATTAGGATTTTTCCTTTCCATGATAGTGGTGGACAATGCCATTCGTGGCACCATCCTAGTTTAATCCAATTTTCTTTTCCTTTAGGTTAGGATTCTTCCATTCCTTAGGATTAGATGGCTAGTGGAGAATAACACCCTTTATAGCACCATCCTAATTTTATCATCTTTTTTTTTTGCATTAGGTTAGGATTTTCCTTTCCTCAGGATTAGATGTGTTAGTGGTGGATAACGTCTTTTGAAGCCCCATCCTAGTTTACTCCACTTTTCTTTTTCATTAGATTTTGATTATTCCTTTTCTTGGATTAGACATATTAGTGATAGAAAATGACATTTGTGGCACCTATGGACCACCCAAAAGGACACCACTACGGTTACAAGATTGCAGAGGGTATACGACTACACCTACCCCGAGGGATAAAGACGATCGCGGGACTCCGCGCTCCTCGCAAATGGGCCGATGGAAGGGAAGATTAGATATATAGCGGCTCTCGCCAGTGCACCCCGATGGGTAGTAATATATACGACCTGATCAAAGTCACGGGTTTCCCCCACCCGATACATCAGCTCGAAGTGGGGTTTATTAGATGGTGGAATTCAGTTTCCCACGAGCGCAAGCCCCCATGGTTAATTACATCTCAGGCCAAAGCCTAAGAATACTCTCAATTAAGGATCATACATTATCATTTCCAAAATGGGATTGGCACCTAGGGCTGAGACTAGGAAGTCCTACTCAAAAGGAAAGAAAGGATTCAACGGGCTTAGTCAACATACACGGCTCATACTGATATCCGGAAGGACTAAGGTAGTAAGAAGAAACTCGAGAAAAGAAAATCAAGCACTCCAAGCAGTACAGCAAGAAAAGATGGATGTGGCGTCATCCTGTGATAGGGATAGGTAGGGTTTATAGCTCAAGAAGGGAAGGAGACTTACCTACCATTTAGGCATACTACAGACCCTCAATATAATAGCCTCGAATCCTAAATCTAACTTGGGTTTAGTGCTCTTCAAACAACACTAACACCCGTGTCCTGGCTAATGCAGTGCAAAACCTAGACTGACCCCGGCCTAGATTAAGGAGCCAGCTAACCACCTAATCGATTCAAAATCATGTTGTTAGGTCATTTATGAAAGATGGATGCGTGGTTTAGTTTTTGAAATTTTAGGCCAACATCTAGAGAGTTTCCTAATTAGTTTTGTACTTATGTTGGGTAAATTCTTATAGAGCTAATGCAATTAAAATTTTATTTTAATTAGTTTCTAATATAATGCATGCTAGTTAAAGTATCCAAATCATGTATGCATAAGACTTTAAAATAGGCTTATTATAAAATAATTTTTAGAAAGTGACTAGACTTTCCCAGGTCCGGCACCTCATCCTCATAAGCCAGATTATCTGGACTCTACCCGTAGGTGGGGAAGTGTCTCATAGAAGGACAAAGAGAGATATAATAATATGCATTTGACCCTTGATGATTCTGACAGTTCCCTAGGTCGTTAAGTTTCTAAATTATTTAATTCTTAAAATTTTAAATATTAGTTACAAGTAAAAAATATTTTAGTCCTTAGAGAGCCTAATAAAATTTAGGCTAAAATAAAAGTGACATACAAATCACCAATAAACTAAGAAAATCAAGCAACCCTAAAGGTATACAACACAAATAAAGCACATAAAAAATAAACAAACTAATTAATAATTATGTATGGGCTAACTTCCATTAATTACAACTCAGGGTCTGCAAAAAAGTAAAGTTGCTGGGCACCACTTCCAACAACCTGAATTTTTAAGTCTAGAAATGATGCAAATGATTTTGAGTGGGATATTGGGTCTTTAGTCTTCTCTTCTTAAATTTCTCCTACTTGGACTCCTTGGACTCTTTGGATTCACCGTGGCTTGAATATCCAAACAAAGAGACAATTCTTCCCCTTAGGGGGGGGTATTGCCTTTTCTCTTTGGATATTTAAAAGTCATCCGAACCCAATCTTCCAAATAGAAGAAGACTCTCCCCGTTGAGGATGCCTTCTTCTTTTGTAATTCAAGTTGGATAAGAATATCCCAACTCAAAGACACTTTCATACTCAAACATATTATTACAAATAATTATATTAATTGAAAGTAGTAAATTCTAGACTCTCCTGCAAGGTTATCCTAGAAAAAATCTCAAGCAGTTGATATATCACAAACAGTTTATATGGAAAGCAAAAATGCTCATTAAAGCCACACTTGGCCATGCTCTTAATTATTTATGAGGGCTAAGTAATCTCTAGAGCACCTGTAGTAGTTATTATTATGATTTTTAATTTATCCCTCATTTATTTAGGGGGGGCTGAGCAATTTTTGAAGCATCTGCCCAAGAAATCATTAGTATAAATCATGATAATTGCCCCCCTTTTATTTAGCGCTGTATGAGCATGTCATTCTGTAGAAAATATTATGAGTATAAAAAATATTAGCCCTAACCTATGGGCAATCTATCGCCCATCACATCAATTCACATAATGCAGTGAAAGTAAGCAAATACATCAATTTCATTCAAACATGCAGTGAAACCTCAAAAAACCTAGCACATAACAGAAAAGTAAACACCAGCCTAGCCTAAGTCTAGAAGTGGTGCCCTAGCAAACAACTTTATGTGTCTGTAAGACTTATGTAATTTTGGATAGGTCTTATGTAGGATTATTAGTTCAAGTTGCTTAAGGTTAGAATTTATTGACGGCCAAAAAAGGAAGTTTTTAATTAAGATTTAAATATTAGTGAATTAGGAAATATTTTAGTTAATTTAGTTTGTTAATCCATTTTTAATGCTTAGGGTAGTGGTAATTGAAGTTTAAGTTGTATAAGTTAATTTTGGAAAGTCCTGAGTCCTTCTAAGTGCTAGGCTGAGGGGGTCCAAAATATCACTATAAAAAATAAGCTAGGTTTGGGGTTCCTAACATTTTAGGTAAATATTAGGGCTCAAGAGGAGTAGTTAGGCTTTGAGTTTTCTTGATTTGGAGTTTCCTATGCAAAGATATGAATTTTCAAAGTTTTGGTCAATTAAGGGAATTATTAAAACTGCCTAATTAGGGGTGATTTTATGGTTTTGATCCAAATCAGCTCCAAACTGATTGGAATCACTTCTAAAGGTCGGAATGACCTAAGAAAGTATTCCCAAGTGTTTGGACAAAATGATAATTTTTAATTAGAGTTAAATTAAGAGCAAGATTATGGTCAACCTAAGATGCCCTAATTATCTAATGTTAAAGACTAAATTTGAAACTGAAAGTTCGTTAGAGATGTTAAGCCCTATAGAACTGGCTCGAGGCTAATGAAGAGGGGGGCTGAATTGGTATTTAAAAGTTTCTTTAAGCAAAAAGAACGATTATCATAAACCAAATCATCACAAAAATAAGTGCGAAAGAAAATAAATGCGGAAGTAGTAAAAACAAGAACACAAGGGTTTATAGTGGTTTGGTCAACTCGACCTACGTCCACTCCCCTGAGGTGCCCTCCGAGTATTGCACTACAAACATGACTCTTCTTTAGCCCCCACAGCTAGGCGGAGAAGCCCTCAAAAAATACCTCTTTTTTGCCACACCCGGCAAAGCAGAGAACCTAACTCCTTTTGCTTCCTCCTGAAGCAGGCAGAGAACCACGATCACTTGCTGAAACTTACCTCTCCCAACCCTTCCTAGGATAAGAGACTCTAGGGAAGAAAAAGTGGACTAATGTTTGGAGCAACCCTTGTGAATCCTCTCACAAGCTCCCCCTCACAAGATCCTCTCTCTCTCTCTCTCCCTCTCTCTCTCTCTCATTTAGATTTTTTCAGGTCAAGACAGCAGCCAAGGATGTTCAAAAATATTGAACAAGAGCTCTTAAATAGAAGACCTTCAAAGGAGCTCATTAATTACAAGTTGCTGACTTTATCGTCCAGGACGATATGGAAATCGTCTTGGCCGATAATACAAATCTCATAAGATCGACCAGAGCATCGCCTTGAATGCAAATTGGACGATTGAAAATTTGCTTGATCGTCCCGACCGATCAGTTTAAATCAGAGGAAAATCGTCCAAAGCTTCGCTCTGAATTTAAGCTCTCCGATCCAAATCGGCTAGCGCATTGCCCTGAATTTATACTGGCTGATATTTATCATCCAGGAGCAACTAAGGGTTTTTGAATGGATCGTCCAAGATGATCTTGTGATCGTCTAGGACGATGTGATCGTATCAATCATCCTTAATTACTCCCATGATTGTCGGATCAATTTAGGCATAATTATACAATATCGTCCAGGCCGATTAAATAATCGTCCTAGCCGATTTCCAAAAATATAGAATACCTAAACTGATCATGGCGGTAATTTCTTTCTATTTTGAGCATATCGTCCTAGCCGGTACAAGTATCGTCCAGGCCAATCAGTTAATTACAGCTACCTTAACTAAGAAATCCTGATTAGATCTTCTATTTTGAACTCGATCATCCAGGACAAAATAAATATCGTCCGTGCCGATGTGAGTAAAAACACAAGTTCTAAATCTCTCAAGTGTGTGTGTAGGGTTACTTAACATCAGTCACTTCAAGCAATTACAATTGACTCATAAAAAGAAAAGAAGAAAATTACAGACTGACTCAATCCTAATCTACCCAGTCTTGAGCTGATTCCGATTTCCGTCCGATCTTTGAGTCCTGAAAAGTCAGTAAAAAAAAAGACAGTCATAGTGAAACAAGATTTGTTTTCTATCATCATAATTATAATCCAAAAACATGTTTGTAACATTCTTCCCCTTTTGATGATGGCAAACATATCGATAATCAATTCTAAAATAGTAATGCAAAACTAAACAAGCTTTCAATTTTTTGAACTGAATAAGTACAAACATACTACAAGAGAACTACAAGAGCAAGTACAAACATACTACTCCCCCTTTTGGCATCTCAAAAAGGAGGAAACTAAAAACCAAAACTAAAGTAACTAAAACCACATACATAAAAAGAAAGCAATCAACAATAATTGATCGTACCGTCCGAAGTTAAAACATTTTAAATCTGTGCCACGTGTATCGTCCAGGACGAACAGTGGATCAGCCAGGACGATTGTCCAATAATGGATCGTCCGGGGTCATTTTTAAGGATTTAAATATACTGATACGTGGATCATCCAGGACGATCTAGTGTATCAGCCAGGTCGATGACCATAAATGCATCGGCTAGGACGAAAATTATATCGGCCACGATGATAAAAAATGATTGTAACAGAGTTTGATCATATCGGCCAGGATGATAAAGGATCGTCTGGAATGATGAGTTATAAAAAGCTCAGAAAAGTTCAGCAGATAAAATTTTGAAGAGAAATTATCATATCGTCTAGAACGATAGAGGTATCGGCCAGGACGATGAGACAAAAATTTGAAAATCATGAAAAGATGAAGATGATCAGGAAAAACCTAAAAAAAACAAAAAATACAAACAACAAAAATAGATAAAAATAAGAAAAGGAAAAAGAGCCGAAGTTTTGGTTTTTAATTTTTTAATTTTTTTTTGTTTTTAGCAAAGCAAGCATATGACAAATTTTCCAAATGATTAAATTTTAAAGATTTGAAAGATCAATTAGTTAACAATGTCATAATCAAAAAATGGTAGAAAATTCGATCTTGTTTACCCTAGCTCAGACTTCTTTCAGGATAAAAATTATCTTTTGAAAACAAGAGGTCTAACTTAGAATAAATTGGATAAAAAGAAGATCCGTTCAAAACTTGGTTACAAATAAAATATCTTATAAAATAGTAATCAAGCCTTTGAAAACATAAAATAACCCATGAGTCCTTCTAAGTTTTAAAAGTTTTGAAAAGAGATGATAGCTTGCTTTTAGTGGGTTAATTTTATGCCTCTTGTCACTTTGATTGGCTCTTTGAGCATCTTTTAATTTTTGATACACTTTTGTGTATGTACTTTTCTTTTCAATTTGGCGTCATTGACCATTTTTTTTAATTTTTGCAAGCTAAAAACTCTTTAACAAACCCTTAAAATGGTTCTTAATTGTGATTATATCTTCTAGATATTAGAGAAGAGGAGCTCTCTCTCTAACATAGGGAAGAGCAAATCACAAAACGAAAATCAAAATCATATGATAAGTTCAACGGCAAGATTTCAATTAACTTGAAAGATGTATAAGAACTTTGGATCATATATATAAGATAGACTATTATAGCAAGAAAAAAGATCTTAACTTTAAAAACCATTTATTAAAATGAGATAGACTTTTTGTTTAGAAAAGAAAACTATATCATCAAAAGAGGTTAGAGGGAGGAAAATCATCAACGGTGTTTTCTCCTTTTAACCGATTTAGAAATGCTAATTATTGGCCATAAATCTCCAAAGTTTAAGAACAAGGAAAAATCATCATAAAGAAAATAAAAGTAAAAGCGACTAGAACACTAAACAAAAACTATCACATAACAATAATCAAAATGCAATTCAAGAATTTGTTAAGCAGCAAGTTTAAGCAATTATGAGCTATGAGCCTATGTTTGTCCAAGTATCCTATGCTCTCACAAGATCTTTGGTGAGAGCAATCCTGCAAGAATCAACAACTATCAGATTTAGGAACCCAAATAGGTTTGGAACCCTTCTCATAAAAAGTAGAGTGTAATACATATGTGTTATGCTGTGAATTATGTAATTTTGGTCTCTACACCCAATGTGTACTATGGTGAACAGTGCAAGTGTGTGAGATGTGTCCTAGAAAGCCACATGAAAATCATCTAACACCAAGAAAAGGATTTCTTAAATGGTTTGGATTGTAATGCCACTTCCTAGGTCTTGACTTTAGATCAAAAGTAGGTGTCATCTAATTTCATTTAATTGAGTCCAATTCATCTTTAAGCCTCAAGTTAGTATTTTCTAAAGCACTATTATGCATCCTCAAGTTGCGCTCTATTTCTTTAGATTTCTTCAAATTAGATTTGAGTGAGGTATGTGAAACTTTTAATGCATCATGCTCATCAGTTAATTTTGAATGCTTTTTGTTTAAATCATAAAAATCATCAAGTAGAGCCATGTGATTTGAGTTAATCGTAGAATGATCTTTGAAAATAATTTCATATTCTTTTTGTAAATTCAAAAGTTCCAACTTTAAACTAGCATGAGTCTTTTTAAGTTTTTGTATGATGCATGAATTTTCTCACAAATTTCAAACAATTGATCAAAAATTGATTTACATACCTCTTCTTCATCACTTTGATTAATATGATCTTCTACCATTAAGCACAAGTTTGTTGTTTCATCTCCAGGTTCAGTCTCCGATGAATTAGATGCAAAATCCACCCAAAATGCTTTTTGAAGCCTCTTTTTATCCTTTCTAGACTTGGGTTTCTCCTCACCCTTTTCTCCACTCTGACATGTCCAGGCTTCCTGCATTCAAAGCAAACAATATCAGAAGATCTTTAAGAATATTTATTATTCTTACCTTTTCTCCAATTTTGATGATATTTTTGCTTCTTCCTTAAAAAACTTTTGAATTGTCTTGTGATAAAGGCAATGTCATTACTCTCAGATCTGGAAGAATAAAAGTCTGATTTGTGTGCCTTCAGTGCCACCATTTTCTCCTTTCTTTTCTCACCTGCATCAAGATTTCTTTGATTCACTCCTTGCTCGTAAGCAATGAGTGAGACAAGTAAGTTGTTAATTGAATATGTATTCAAATCTTTAGATTTAGTGATTGCAGTGATTTTTGCATTAAAAGATGAAGGCAAGCATCTCAAAATCTTGTTCACATTTTCATAGTTTGAAAGTTCTCTTCCTAAGGCATTCAAAGAAGTAACAATCTGAGTAAATCTCGTATACATTTCAGAAATTGATTTATGAGGTTTCATACAAAAAGGTTTGTAGTCATGCAAGATAATATTCAAACGAAATTGTTTAACTTCATTAGTGTCTTCATAAGTGATACACAATTTATCCCAAATTTATTTACCAGTTTTGCAAGTGGAAACATGCATGTAGTCTTCTGATTTTAAAGCATGAAAAAAGTAATTAAGACATTTTGCATTTAATTGAGCCAAATCCCTATTATCTAAATTCCATTCAGTAAAAGGAAGTGGAATAGTAATGCCGTTAAGTTTACCAGTTTGATGTGTGTAACCATCCTTAACAAGCATTCACATGCGATAATCAGTAAATTGTAAAAACGTAGACATGCGAGTTTTTCAAAAATAAAATGGGATATTATCAAACAAAGGTGGTCGGGTAATAGAATACCCTTCTGGTGTATTAAGATTCCCAAAGTTAGCCATGGATCAAAATTTAAAAAGTTTTCAAACTTAGTTTTTATGAATCCCGCTCTGATACCACTTGAAAGTTCGTTAGGAATGTTAAGCCCTATAGAACTTGCCCGAGGCTAACAGAAACAATTTAAGCTATTATAGGAAATTTTCTAATTTAAAATGGATTTATTAAAATTTTCTGAAGTTATCGGGTCCTAATTAATGGGTAAATTAGGGTTGGTTAATTAACGGGTTTAAAGAGCTCTAAAATTTTCTAGAAAATTCTATGATATTTAAGATGTCACTAAGTTTAAATATTGAAGTTTTCATGTCAATCGGTGATCTACCCTAGCTCCTAGAATTTTTTTAGGTTCGCTAGATGGGTCCTTAATTATTATTCTTAGGGTATCGCTATGTTATATGGGTTTAAATTTGAGTTTTGGACTAACCCTTGGGATAACAATGCATGGAGTACATAAACAAATAAACACCATGTCCTTAAATCTAGAAGAGCCTAAACTAAGTGCTTGTGCATCCTACGCATGCAAAGTATGATAAAGTAAGGACCAAAACATGAGTAATAATGCGATTAGTGAATGATTGGGATTCAATCATTCACTAATCCACTTCCCTATGAAAGCTATTCATTAGTAAAGTCTATCTTTAAAACTTCATAAGTAGATCTTTCTAAATTATAGATTTAATAATAAATGTAGTTTTAAAATAGGTTGAAATACACATATATTAAATATATAAATTTAAAAATAAGATAATTCTAAATATTTCAATTTGAATACATACATAAATATAAAAGAGATCTACTGGTAATCCGAACGAGGTTTCAAGAAGGGTTTAAAAATAATTTTGTAATTTTAAGATAATCATTATATTAATGATTTAAATGATAATTAAATTATCACATAATTAAATAATACATAAAATATAATATAAAAATAGGTTTTAATGTCTAAAAATATTTTTAGATGAAAATACATATTGTTTTTAAAAATATGAGGTATTGCACACAAAAATTCGATTTAAAATGAAAAGATACGAATTATTGAAATTTAAAATAATTAAGGGTAAATTTTAAATAATTTAAAAATAATTAATATTTAAAAATAATTATTAAGTAAAAGTAAACTGAAATAATAAAGCCTTCAAAATTTCAAAGTAAATTATTAAAATAATAATAATAATATTTTTAAAATAATACTAATATTAATAATGATAATAATAATAATAATAATAATAATAATAATGAATAAGAAAATAATAGTAATAAATAAATAAATTTTAAAGTAATAAAGTAATTTAAATAATAATAATAAAGATAATAATAATAATAATAATAATAATAATAATAAGTATATAATTTTTAAAATAGTAATAATAATAACAAAAATAGTTTTTAAATTAATAATCAAAGAAAATAATAATAATAATAATAATAAAGTAATAATAAAAATTTAAAACTAATGGTAATAATCAAAATAACAATGATGATAATAATTTAAAGTAAATAATAATAATAATAATAATAATAATAATAATAATAATAATAATAATAATAATAATAATAATTTAAAATTAATTATTGATTTAATAATAATTAATATTTAATAATAATAATAATAATAATAATAACATAATATTTTTAATCAAAAATATTTTTTAAATATGGGGAATATTTTTCTAAAAATTTTGATATATAATATGTATATTTTTTATTTAAAAATAATTTATAATAATTATTTAATAAAATTTGTTAAATAATATAATTAAAATAATATTTAAAATTAATTTAAAATAAAAATAAAAATGGCAGCTCAGCTCTTGGCTCGCCACGTGGCAGCCTCCCATTCGCGAGAGCAAAACACGAAGGCAATCATTGTCGGCGGTGTAATCATTGCGCCGTCAGTAATGATTAAGCAATCAACGACCGCGGATGTGGCTCACTTAACAACATTTGCTCGAGCCCAAAACCATCTGATCGAGCTCATTTGAGAGTTAGTGGCCACGATCACGTCGAACGGAGGATCCAAGGAACTAAGTGATCCCGTTGTTTGAATGCATGGCTCAAATTGAGCTGAATCGGGAGATCAATTGCGAGATCCGATCCACAGCTTACCTAAGCCGTGGAATGAAATAAATCGGACCGTTGATCTTGAAATCAATAGTTCAGATCACGTACCGCCCATCCATGTGCCCAACTTTAAACTCTAAAGAAAAAAATCACTTCATTCTCATGATTGAATAGATAAAATCAAGTGAAATTTTAAACATACGCTCTAATCGTGAACATAAATCTTGGGGGATAATTTGTTTAGCTTAAGAGCGACTTTTCGAAAAGCTATTTAACCCAAAGTGATGTGATCTATTCTAAGGTTTTTTGAGAGATCTAACTATTGGATCTCAATTTCTTGACACGGTTGAGCTTGTAGATTATCCTCATATATTTCTCTAGTTGAACTCAAGCTCTGATTTGCCCTCGATCGATGGGAAATCAACTTGGAAGGTTTTAATCCTCGATTCTCCAGAAGGGTCGCCTCTGGCGAGGGTTTTTTTGGTGGATTTGAAGTGGAAAGAGTGGAGGGAGGTCATGGAAGCTCTCAACTCAAAAATCTAGGGCTGAGAGATTTGGAGCCAGAGCGAGTAAGAGCAAAAACTCCCCTATTTGGAACCCTAGAAATAGTATTTAAAGGCCTTGTACCAAGATCAACGGGTTGGGTCAAATCCCCATGCAATTAGGAGGGAAAATTCCCTCCCTTGGCCATGGTATTGAATTCATGAGTAAAGGAAACTAATTTAATGCATAAAATGAGTTTTAAGTGACCTAAATAGGTCAATTTGACCCATTAAGAGCTAGGGTTGACCAAGTCAATGCTCAACTTGGTCAAACCAGTCAACTATACCCAAGGAATGGAGGGCTTGGGTCTAGGGAAGGATTGGATTGAATTGAATTTGATTTAGGGTTCTAATATGTCTAAATGGGTCTAATTAACCCATTTAGGAGTTGGGTTGACCCACTCCACGTTTGACTTGGTCAAAACATTCAACTAGACTAAAAAAATGAAGAGTTTGAGTCAAGAATGGTTTTGAATAGGATTAAAATTGAATTAAACCCCTTAGGGCTCAATGGGTCAATTAGGTCAACCTGGGTTGACCTGGTCAACCTAGGTTGACCCAGGACTCAGGTCTGAGCTCTATAAAGTTGGTCTGACCCTCTGAGTTTAGTGGAAGGGAGAGATTGAGTCAAGAAGGCTCTGAGTAGATTTATAATTAAGTAGAAGGGAATTATGGTTAATTTGGGTCAACTCTGATTGACTTGGTCAACCAGGTTGACCTAGGACTTGGTGTTGCAGATTTGTTTTCATGGATTATGATTTTGATGATAGCAAACACTCTTATTTCTCAACAATTACCTTTTCTACTGACATTTTAGGTCCACAAGATCAGACTACAATTTGGAACCAGCTCAAAATTTGATAGACTAGGTCTTAGTCAGTTTGTACCACTTTTTCTTTTCTTGAGTCTATTGTATTTAGTGTGGCTCTTGATGCTTTGTAAACTTGCTTATACACACCTTGGAAGAATTTCTAACTGTCCCTAGAGTTTACCATTTTTTGTAATATTGTCCGAGATGATATTTATATCGACCTGCACGATTAGTTCAAAAATAAAAACCCTAATTAAGATATCATCTTCATTAAGGCAGCCATCATTAAGCCGATCAGCCTGGACGATAATTGTATCGGCTAGGACGATAGGCTCAAATCAGAAAGAATCAGCCGCCATGATCAATTTAGGTATTCTTTATTTCATGACAACGGCCTGGATAATATATACATCGGCCTGGATGATGCAGCATAATTATGCCTAAATTAGTCTGGTAATTATGGAAAGCAATTAAGGCTGATTGATATGATCACATCGGCCAGGTCGATCGCAGGATCGGCCAGGTCGATCGCATGATCGGCCAAGTCGACGGCGTGGATGATTGACATCGGCCACACTCTATTTCGAGTGATATTCAGGACGATTATACTCCGCCTAGCTGTGGGGGCTAAAGGAGAGACATTTAGTTTAGTGCAATACTCAGAGAGTACCTCCGAGGAGTGGACATAGGTCAAGGTTTGACCGAACCACTATAAATCTGGTGTGTTCTTTCCTTTATTATTTCTGCATTTAATTTTCGCATTACGTTTTCTCTATGATGAATCTTGATTTGTGTTTTCTGATCGAAAGATTTATTTTAAAATATTGATTCACCCCTTTTTGGTTAGCCTTCGGACTAGTTCATAAGGGTCTAATATCCCTAATGAACTTTCACTTGGGTCTGGGATCAACAGACTTGGCTTGACTCCCTGACCCCACTGAGATGGGTCTTGGGATCTAGCCTATTCAAATTTGACCAGGTCAACTCTTTGACCTAGTTCTGGGGAAAAATAAGGTCAACAACACCATTCTAGTTTAATCCAATTTTCTTTTCCTTTAGGTTATGATTCTTACTTTTCATAAGATTAGATGTGCTAGTCATGTATAATGCCCTTCTTGGGATGATACTAAATTACTCGATTTTTTAATTCTTTTTGGTTTGGCTTCTTCCTTTTCTTAAAATTAGATGTGGAAGTGGTGGAAAATTTCCTTCGCGGCAGCATCCTTGTTTAATCAAGTTTTGTTTTCTTTTAGATTAGAATTTTTCCTTTCCTTAGGATTAAAAGTATTAGTGGTGGATAGCACCCTTTATGGTACCATCGTAGTTTTAATCCAATTTTCTTTTTTTCTTCAGGTTAGGATTCTTTATTTCCTTAAGATTAGGCATGCTAGTGGGGTACAATGCCCTTCGTGGCACCATACTAGTTTTATTTAGTTTTCTTTCCCTTCTGGCTAGGATTTTTCCTTTCCTTAGGATTAGACATGATAGTGGTAGAAAATGCCCTTCATGGCCCCATCATAGTTTAACCCTGCTATCTTTTCTTTTAGGTTAGGATTCTCACTTTCCTTAGGATATGATGTGCTAGTGATGGATAACGCCCTTCGTGCTATATCCTAATTTAATCCATTTATCATTTTCTTTATGTTAGGATTTTCCCTTCCTTAAGATTAGATGTTCTAGTGGTGGATAATGGTCTTCTTGGCATCATCCAAGTTTTAATCCAGTTTTTATTTCCTTTAGGATAGAATTCTTCTTTTCCTTATGATATGACGTGTTAGTCATGGATATTACCATTCGTAGCAATATACTAGTTTAATCCATTTTTCTTTTCCATTAGGTTTGGATTCTTTTTATATGTAGGATTAGATGTGCTAGTGGTTGATAACGACGTTCGTGGCACCATCCTAATTTAATCCATTTTTATTTTACTTTGGTTAAGATTTTACATTTCCTTAGGATTAAATGTGTTCGTCATGGATAATGCCCTTCGTGGTACCATCCTAGTTTTAATCTAGTTTTTTGTTCCATTATGTTATGATTCTTTCTTTCCTTAAAATTAGACAAGCGAGTGGTGGATAATGCCCTTCATGTCACTATCCTAGTTTATTCTAATTTTCTTTTTCTTTTGGTTAGGATTCTTCTTTTTTCTTAGGATTAGACATACTTGTGGTGGATAATGCCCTTCGTAGCACCATCTTAATTTAACCCATTTTTCTTTTCCTTTATGTTTTGATTTTTTCTTTCCATAGGATTAGACATTCTAGTCATGCACAACTCTCTTTTGTGGCACCATACTAGTTTAAACCATTTTTTTATTTGGGTTAGAATTCTTCCTTTCCTAAGGATTTGATGTGCTAGTGGTGGACAATTCCTCCTGGCACTATACTAGTTTAATCTAATTTTATTTTTCTATTATACTAAGATTCTTCCTTTCGTTAGATATGCTAGTGGTGGATAACGCCATTCATGTCACCATCCTGGTTTAATCCAGTTTTCATTTCCATTACATTAGGATTTCTCCTTTTTATAAGATTAGATATGCTTATGGTGGAAAATGCCCTTCGTGGCACCATCCTTGCTTAATCCATTCTTCTTTTCCATCATGTTAGGATTCATCCTTTCCATAGGATTAGACATTCTAGTCATGTACAATGCCCATCATACTAGTTTAATCTAGTTTTCTTTTCATTTAGGATAGGATTATTCTTTTTCATAGGATTTAACATGCTAGTGGTGGACAATGTCCTTCGTGGAACCATCCTAGTTTAATGCAATTTTCCTATCCTTTATTTTTGGATTCTTACTTTCCTTAGGATTAAACGAGCTAGGGTTTGATAACACTCTTCGTGGCACTATCCTAGTTTAATATAATGTTTTTTTTCTCCTTTAGGTTAGGATTTTTTCCTTTCCTTAGGATTAAAAGTGCTACTGGAGGATAAGCCCCTTCGTGGCACCATCCTTATTTTAAGCCAATTATTTTTTCCTTTAGGATAGGATTCTTCCTATCCTTTATATTAGTTGTGTTAGTGGTGGACAATGCCTTTATGCATCATCCTAATTTAATCCTGCTTTATTTTCATTTCCGTTAGGATTCTTGTGTTCCACAAGATTAGACGAGAAAGTGGTGCATAATGCCCTTCGTGGCACCATAATAGTTTAATTCATTTTTCTTTTTCTTTTTTAGGTTAGGATTCTTTATTTTTGTAGGATTAGATGAGCTAGGGCTAGATAATGCCCTTTGTGGCACCATGCTAATTTAATTTTTTTCCTTTAGATTAGTATTTTCCTTTCCTTAGGATTAGACATACTAGTGGTGGACCATGTCCTCCATGTCTCCATCCAAGTTTAATCTTATTTTCTTTTTCTTTACATTAACATTCTTTATTTCCTTAGAATTAGACATGCTTGTGGTGAATAATGCCCTTCGTTAAACCATCCAAGTTTAATCCAGATTTCTTTTCCTTTAGGTTAGAACTCTTCATTTATTAAGGATTAGATGTACAAGTGGTGTATAATGCCATTCGTGGCACCATAGTAGTTTAATGTAGTTTTCTTTTCATTTAGGTTAGGATTTTTCATTTCCTTAGGATTAGACGTGCTAGTAATGGACAACACCCTTTGTGGCACCATCTTAGTTTAATCCAGTTCACATTTCCTTTATTTTAGGATTCTTCCTTTTCTTAGGACATGATGTGCTAGTGGTGGATAACGCCCTTCGTATCACCATTGTAGTTTAACCACATTTTCTTTTCCTTTTTGTTAGGATTCTTCTTGTCCTTAGAATTTGACGTGCTACAAGTGAAAAATGCTCTTTTTGGCACCTTCCTAGTTTAATCCAAATTTTATTTCCTTTGGGTTAGCATTCTTCCTTTCTTAATGATTAGACGTGCAAGTGGTAAATAATTCCCTTCATTGCATCATTCTAGTTTAATCAAATTTTCTTTTTCTTTTAGGATAGGATTCTTTCTTTTTTTAGTATTAGACATGCTAGTGGTGGACGATGCCCTTCATGGCACCATTCTAGTTTAGTCCAAAATTCTTTTTCCTCTACATTAGGATTCTTACTTTTCATATGATTAGACATGCTAGTCGTGTACAATACCCTTTGTAGCACCATACTAGTTTAATCCTGTTTTCTTTTCATTTTGGTTAGTATTCTTGCTTTCCTCAGGATTAGACGAGCAAGTGGTGGATAATACCCTTCATGAAACCATAATAGTTTAATCTAATTTTTCTTTTCTTTATGCTATGATTCTTCATTTCTGTATGATTAGACGTGCTAGGGGTGGATCATGCCATTGATGGCACCATCCGAATTTAAACCAATTTTTTTTCCTTTAGGTTAGTATTCTTCCTTTCCATAGGATTAGACATACTAGTGGTGGACCAACTCCTTCGTGACACCATCCTAGTTTAATTCAATTTTATTTTCCTTAGTATCTTTCTTTCCTTAGAAGTAGATGTGCTAGTGGTGAATAACGTCCTTTATTACACCACCCAAGTTTAATACATTTTTTTCCCTTTAGGTCAGCATTCTTTCTCTCCTAACGATTAGATGTGCAAGTGGTGGATGATGTCATTCGTGGCACAATCATTATTTTATTTAGTTTTATTTTCCATTCTTTAGGACTAGACGTGCTTGTAGTGGACAACACCCTTCATGGTGCCATCATAGTTTAGTCCAGTTTTCAATTCCTTTATTTTAGGATTCTTCCTTTCCTTAGGATATGACGTGCTAGTGGTGGATAACACCCTTCATGGCACCATTCTAATTTAATCATGCTTTATTTTTCTTTTTGTTAGTATTCTTCCTTTCCGTAAGATCAGACATGTTAGTGGTGGATAATGCCCTTCGTGGCATCATCCTAGTTTAATCTAGTTTTCTATTCCTTTAGGTTAGTATTTTACCTTTTCTTAGGATAAAATTGTTAGTGGTGGATAACGCCCTTTATGGTGCCATCCTAATTTTAATCCATCATCTTTTCCTTTAGGTTAGAATTCTTTCATTCCATAGAATTAGATGTACGAGTGGTGGATAACACCCTTTGTGGCACCATCCTAGTTTAATCCAGATTTCTTTTCCTTTAAGTTAGGATTCTTCCTTTCCTTAGGATTAGACATGCTAGTAATGGACCATGCCCTTCGTGGTATCATCCTAGTTTAATCTAGTTTTCTTTTCTTTTAGGTTCGGATTCTTCCTTTCCATAGGATTAGAATTGTTAGTAGTGTATAATGCCCTTCGTAACACCATGCTAGTTTAAACTAATTTTCTTTTCATTTAGGTTAGGATTCTTTCTTTTCTTAGGATTAGATGTGATGGAGGTGGACAATGCCCTTCGTTGCACCATACTAGTTTAAACTAGTTTTCTTTTCTTTTATGTTAGGATTCTTCCTTTTTATTAGGATTAGACGTTCTAGTCGTACACAATGCCCTTTGTGGTACCATACGACTTTTAATCTAATTTTCTTTTCAATTAGGTTAGAATTCTTTCTTTCCTAAGGATTAGATGTGCTTGTGGTGGACAATGACCTTCCTGACATCATACTAGTTTAATCCATTTTTTATTTTCTTTTATGTTAGGATTCTTCCTTTCCTTAGGATTAGATGTGCTAGTAGTGGATAATGACATTCATGGCACCATCCTATTTAAACCATCTTTCTTTTCCATTATGTTAGGATTCTTCTTTTTTATAAGATTAGACGTGCTTGTGATGGAAAATGCACTTAGTGGCACCATCCTTGCTTAATCGAGTCTTCTATTCAGTTAAGTAAGGATTCTTCCATTCGTGAGGATTAGACATGCTAGTGGGGGATAACACCCTTCGAGGCGCCATCCTAGTTTAATAAAATTTTCTTTTCCTTTTGGTTAGAATTTTTTCCTTCCTTGGGATTAGATGTGTTAGAGGTGGATAATGCCCTTCGTGGCTCCAAACTTGTTTTAATCTAGTTTAATTTTTCGTTAGGTTAAGATGGATTCTTCTTTTCCTCAGGCTAAAAGAAGCTAGTCGTAGATAATGCGTGTTATGGCACCATCCAAGTTTAAAACTAGTGCTCTTTTCGTTTAGGTTAGAATTCTTCATTTTCATAGGATTAAACATGCTAGTCATACACAATGTCCTTCGTGGCACCATTCTATTTTAATCAAGTTTTCTTTTAGAATAGGATTCATCCTTTTTGTAGGTTTAGACATTCTAGTCGTGTACAATGCCCACCATAGTAGTAAAATTTAGTTTTGTTTTCATTTAGAGTAGGTTTCTTCCTTTTTATAGGATTTTACAAGTTATTTGTGTACAATGCCCTTCGTGGAACCATCCTAATTTTATCCAATTTTCTTTTCCTTTAGGTTTTGATTCTTACTTTTCTTAGGATTAGACGAGCTAGGGTTCGATAACACACTTCATGGCACTATCCTAATTTAATCTTTTTTCTTTTAGGTTAGAATTTTTCCTTTCTTTAGGATTAAAATTGCTAGGGGATAACGCCCTTCATGGCACCATACTAGTGTTAGGCCAGATATCTTTTCCTTAAGGATAGGATTCTTCCTTTCCTTAGGAACAGATGTACTAGTGGTGGACAATGCCCTTTATGGTACCATCCTTGTTTAATCTAAAATTATTTTCCTCTAAGTTAGGATTCTTCCTTTTCGTAGGATTAGATGTATTAGTTGTGTACAGTGCCCTTCGTAGCACCATACTATTTGAATCATGTTTTCTTTTTATTTTGGTTAGGATTCTTATGTTTCTTAGTATTAGACGAGCAAGTGGCAGATAATGCCATTCGTGGCACCATAATAGTTTAATCTAATTTTCTTTTTCTTTAGGTTAGGATTCTTCATTTCTATACGATTAGACATGCTAGGGGTGGATAATGCCCTTTATGACCCCCTTCATAGCACCATCCTAGTTTTAATTTTGCTTTCATTTCCTTTAGGTTAGAATTATTTCTTTCCTTAGAATTTGACGTGCTAGTGGTGAATAATGCCTTTGTGGAATCATCCTAGTTTAATCCATTTTTTATTTCCATTTAGTTTGCTTTCTTCCTTTCCTAAGTATTACACATGCAAGTGGTGAATAATGCCTTTCATTACACCATTCTAGTTTAATTCAATTTTCTTTTCCTTTAGCTAGGATTCTTCCTTTCTTTAGGATTAGACATGCTAGTGGTAGACAATGTCCTTCGTGGTTCCAACATAGCTTAACCCAATTTTCATTTCCTTTAGGTTGAGATTCTTCATTTCCTTAGGATATGACGTCCTAATTGTGGATAACGCCTTTTGTGGCTCCATCCTTATTTAAACAAATTTTCATTTTCTTTAGGTTAGAATTTTCTTTTCATTAAGATTAGATATACTAGCGGTAGATAACGCTCTTCGTAGTACCATCCACATTTTAATTCAATATTTATTTCCTTTAGGATAGGATTATTTATTTCCTTAGGATATGAAATGCTAATGGTGGATAAATCCATTCTTAGCACTATCCTAGTTTAATCCATTGTTCTTTTCCATTAGGTTTGGGTTCATCCTTTCTGTAAGATTAGAAGTGCCAGTAGTTGATAATGTCCTTCATGACACCATCCTAATTTAATCCAGTTTTCTTTTACTTTCATTAGGATTTGACCTTTCCTTAGGATTAAAAGTGTTAGTGGTGGATAATGCCCTTCATCGCACCATCCTAGTTTTAATCTAGTTTTCTCTTCCATTAGGTTATGCTTCTTCCTTTATGTAGGATTAGACGAGTGAGTGGTGGATAACGCCCTTCATCGCACAATCCTTGTGTAATCTAATTTTCTTTTCTTTTAGGTTAATTTTCTTCATTTTCTTAGGTTAGATCTAGGGGTGGATAATGCCCTTCGTGGCACCATCCTAGTTTAACTCAATTTTTTTTCCTTTAGGATAGGATTTCTCCTTTCCATAGGATTAGACATTCTAGTTATACACAATGCCCTTCGTGGCATCATACTGATTTAATCTAGTTTTCTTTTGTTTAGCTTAGAATTCTTCATTTCCTTAGGACTAGATGTGTTAGTGGTGAACAATGTCCTTCTTGGCACTATACTAGTTTAATCCTATTATCTTTTTCTTTTAAGTTAGAATTTTTCCTTTCCTTATGATTAGATGTGCTAAAGGTGGATAACGTCCTTCATAGTACTTAACTTGTTTTCATTCAGTTTTATTTTCCTTTAGGTTAGGATTTATTCCTTTCCTTAGGATTAAATGTGCTAATTGTAGATAATGCCCTTTGTGGTGCCATCCAAGCTTAAACTAGTGTTCTTTTCCTTTAGGTTAGAATTCTTCCTTTCCATAGGATTAGACGAGTTAGTGGTGGACAATGCATTTCATGGCACCATCCTAGTTTAATCCAATTTTATTTTCCTTTAGGTTAAGTTTCTTCCATTTCTTAGGATATGACCTGCTAGTAGTGAATAATGCCCTTCATGATACCTTCCTAGTTTAATCCGATTTTTTTTCCTTTAGGTTAGGATTCTTTCTTTCCGTAGAATTAGACGTTCTAGTTGTGCACAAAGCTATTCGTGCACTATACTAGTTTAATACAATTTTCTTTTCAATTAGGTTAGGATCCTTACTTTCCTAGACGTATTAGCAGTAGATAATGCCCTTCGTGGCACTATCCTAGTTTAATCCACTTTTTTTCTTTAGGTTAAGATTCTTCCTTTCTGTAGGATTAGACATGCTAGGGGTGGACACCATCTTAGTTTCATCCAGTTTTCTTTTCCTTTATGTTAAGATTTTTCCTTATGATTAGACACACTAGTGATGGACAACACCCTTGGTGGCACCATTTTAGTTTAATCTAATTTTCATTTCCTTTATTTTAGGATTCTTCATTTTCTCAGGATATGACGTGCTAGTGGTGGATAACGCGCATCATGACTCCAACTTAGTTTAATCACATTTTTTCTCATTTTAATAGGATTCTTCCTTTCCGTAAGATTAGACATGTTAGTGATGGATAACGCACTTCGTGGAACCAACCTAGTTTAGTCCAATTTTTTATTCCTATATGTTAGGATTTTACCTTTCATTAGAATTAAAAGTGCTAGTGGTGGATAACACCTTTCATGGTCGAATAGAAAACAAAAATCGGTAGCCCTTTTCACAGCTAAGACAGAATATATAGCAGTACGGAGTTATGCGGCTCAAGTTTTATTGCTAAAGCAACAACTCTTAGATCTTGGACTTCCTGTAGGTGTTTGATTGAAAAATGTGATTTTGAAAAGGTTTAATTTTCTTTGGGAAAAGATAAAATTATGATATTTTAGTTTTAAAATTAAACTATTTTACATGAATAATATAACACCTTGGGAGGCGATAATATCATTCCCTAACATGTTCAAATTATAAAACTTTGAATTCATCCTGATTACCATAGTCAAAAATAGGAGTAAATCACATTTGACCCCGGAGGGCCAAATAAAATTTAATTGAGTGTTTGACTATACTAATCTAAATAAAAGGATCATTAAGTTCAAAATCAAAATCATAATAATATGATGACATATTTATCCAACGAAAGAAAATATCATCTATTTTAATAATTTGAAAATGATGAAAATGGTCGTCAAATTTGATTTTCCCAAAGATAACTAATTAAAGTTTTGAAAATCTGATCTAGGTTTCAAAATCTCCTACAAGCGCAAGCCCTCGTAGTTAATTACATCTTAGGAAATTAGAATTTCCTACGAAAACACTCGATTAAAATAGCGGTAGAAATTCTATTTAAGATTTCAAGGCTCGATGTCAAAGGAGGCAAGGATTGGAAATTTCAATCGTGAATGGTTCAATGTTGAGCACTTATTTCTGGACTCAAACGAAGAAGGGTAGGAGGTGTTTTGAGATTCTGAATTACTTCAGAAACACCCCAACTTATCATAAGTGTTGGGCTTAAATTTGATTGAAAGTCATTTAAATTTGAATGGTCAATTGTATTAGAAAATTGGGATTCAATTCCCGGAGATTGAGGGCTTATAGCCTGAGCCTGCCTCAGAACCTAAGTCTAAAGTGGGTTCTAAAAATTAGTGACTCGAACCTAGCTAGTGCAATACAAATATGGACTTACCCCGGCCTGGATTGGGGAGCCAGCTAAACCATCTAAGAGCTTTAAAAATATGTATCTAGTCATTTAATATAGAGTGGTAGGGACGTTAATTAGATTAAGTTTGAGGAGTTGGGGCCAACATCTAGAGCAGATCCTAATTGGCCCGTTGACTTATGTGAGGTGTTTCATATCTAAATAAATGCAATTAAATATTAGACTCTTTTAAGTTTATTACTAATGTGATGTATGCTAGTCGACTCGATTGAATGCATAAATGAAAATGAAGCAGTTTGAAAATTTGGCTTAAAAAATAGGTTTTTTCATAGAGATTGCACAACATCCCCTGATAGATCTGCACCCTCAGGTGGGGAGGTGCCAAACAAGGTAGATAAGGTATAATATGATGCATGAAAAACCCTCGGCCAGTCCGAGCTTACTTCTTAAGTCCGTTAGAGTTTCTATCTTATCTTAAAAATTTTAATTTTAATTAATGTAGAAAAATTTTGACCGGTCCTTATGAGCCTACAATTATATTCTAGGCTAAAAAAAATACGACATGCAAGCAAAAAAGACTAAAAAAGTAGGTAGTTCTATTGCGCAATCAAGTAAACAAATCAACTAAATTAATTATTCAAATTAAAAGTCCATATGCAAGTGCCTTTTAATATTACATCCCAGAATTACAGAAAAGTAAAGTGGTAGGGCATCACCAATAACAACCCGGATTCTATTCCTAAGATTCAAGTGATCTTGATATGTGGATTCTTCTCGTTATCCACTTCTTCATCTTTTCATAAACATCTTGATTCGTCGGTTCCTGATATCTAAATGAAAAGAAACCCCCCCTTAAACGGGGTGTTATCTTTCTTCTTTAGATGTTTGAAAAGTATCCTAACTTGATCTTCCAAATGGAAGAAGACTCTCCCCTTTAGGGATGTCTTCTCATCTTTGGAATTCAAGTTGGGTCTAAACATCCCAACTTAAATCACTTTTAATAAATTACAACCATTATTTGATATTACTTTACTTCTCATAGATCGTGAAGTTTATTTCACCTTCCTTGGGACTAATTTAATAGCTTCGTAGGCCTGGGTTACCCAATGGTACCCGGTATAATTAAGTAACTTAAGTTAATTAAGGTTTGAAAGTTAATAAATTTTAATTAAAAATTGGTTGATCACTGGTTTTAAGGTTAATTAAAAATTTTATGGAGTTTTATAATAATATTTTTGAGATTTAATAATTTTTTGATTATTTTAATTATTTAATTAAGGAGTCAAAAGTTAACTGTTTAATTAGGTTGAATTCCAAAACATTAGCATTTTATTAAAATATCAAACCATAAGATGAGTTGTTAGACACTAAGTTTGCTGGATTTAGATTTTTCTACATTTAGTTTATGTGGGTTTGCAGTTTTGACTTGAATTTTGCCTTAAGTTTGACCAAAAGTTCAATTTTTGACTTTGTCTGATTTCTGGAAAATTGATATTTTTAATAAATATTAGATTTTATTATGAGTTGAATGCCCTTGAGTTTGATCAATTTAGAATTTTGTGAAATTAGTTATGATTTTTTAAAGTTTGTGTATTTATTGAATTATTAAAATTGTTTAATTAAGGAGCTTTTTATGATTTGAGTCCAAATGAACTCTAAACTCCTTGAAATCAACTCAAAAGGTCATGAATGACCTAAGGAAAGATTCCCAAGTGTTTGATAATTTTTTGGAATTTTTTTTAATTATTTATAATTAATTAAATTAATAAAATATTCAATTTTACTTAAAAATAAATTAAGTCCAGATTTGCTATCAAATTAAAAAGATTTTATTTTTCATTGATTAAGAATTTAATTTTGGTCAATTAGAGATATTATTTGTATTTTTGATTTAAATTTGATTTATTAGAGTTTGTGAAAGGTTTTAAGGTTTAATTAATGGATTAATTAATTAAATATTTTAATTTTCTCTAAAATCAAAGACAATTTTCCTAGTGGTTGTACATGTCACTATGGTCAAATGTTCAAAGTTTTGAGTTATGAGGATGTGTATCCTAATTATTGGAAATATTCTAACTTCTCTAAACAAATCTTTAATTATTGTCCTTAACGATGTCACTAAGTTAATTAAATTCAAATCAAAGTTTCTCACGAACCCTTAAACTTAACCTATAACTAGTATGCACAAATAGATAAACACATTCAACACCTAAATCTAGGAGAGCCCTAAGTGTGTGTGTGCACCTACACATGCAAATCAAATGATAATTTAAATACTTAATAATTTGATTAGTGAATAATTGATAATTCTCTGACTAATTATCACCATTAATTCTATTCAATCATGTTTAATCTAGGTTTAAAATCTCAAGGGATCTTTCAAATGTTATGGATTTAAAAGTATATAGTTTTAAAATAAATTCTAAAATATATGAATTAAGTTTTAAAAATTAAATAATTAAAAATATCATGAAAAATAATTTAAAAGTACTTTGAGAGATCCTCTGATTTTAAAATTTATTTTGAAAATAAAATATAACTTTTAAAATAATCAATATAATATTTAATTAAATATTAATTAAATATTATAAACATTCAAACAATTTAACTTAATTAAAATAAATTAAAATTAAATTTTAAAATTTATTTAAAATAAAGAATTTGAAATTTCAAATATTTTGATATATTATTTATATTTTTTGATTTAAAATGAATTTAATTTAAATTTTTAAAGCCTAAAGTTAATTAATGTATTTAAATAAAATTAAAATTGATTAAAGTTAATAATAATAATAATAATTTTAAAATCAAAGTAAATATATCCTTAATAGTTCTCTAAAATTTCAAACTATTAAAATAGTATTTAAATTTAAATTTAATTAAATAATGATTAAGTACTTAAATGTTTAAATATTTCAAAACTACTTAAAATATATATTATATATTAAATTAAATTAAATTTTAAGTTAAGCTATATATATATATATATATATATATTAAAATATATTTTAAAATATTTGAATTTTATTAAATATTTTTAAATTAATTTAATTGAATATTAACTTAAAATAATTAGAATTTAAAATATTTTAAAATATATTTAATATTTTATCTTAATATTAATTTTAATTTAATACTCTAAATTTTTTGATAATATTTATATAAAATAAATATTTTTTGAATTTTAAATTAATTTTAATTAATTTTTAGAAGTATCTGGATTTTAAAATAATTAAAAAAATTTTAATTATTAAAACAAAAAGGCGGCGCCAGCGAACAAGTGTCGCGCTCTGGTTCGTCCGACCAAAACATGGAGGTGGAACCAATGATTGGCGGCGGGCCCACATGGTTTCTACATAACCATGTCATCATCAATCTGCAGCCACCCGATCGAGCGATGTCTAATGTGAACGGTGAAGATCATGCCTGATATAGATCTCCATGATTTAGAAAAACCATGATGTGGTTCAATCCGAACCATTAGTTAAGGATCAATGGATGTGATAGCATAATGAATACACATAGTAAATGCCATCCGATCACCCGCAGTCTTGATCGAACGGCTCTGATCGAGCCGAACGGAGGAATACGCCGCATGATCGAACCCGACATCTGAATTAGCTACGTAATGGCACGATCTATGTCATTGATCAAAGGATTAATGGCTCAGATTTTCCCAACTCAAGCATGCGTAAACCGAGCCCTAGAGTAGGATTTTTTATGATTTCTCTCAATTAACTCGATGGTTTCACTTTAAATTTTAAATATAGATTAAACAAATGAACAGAAATAATGGGAATGGATTTTTATAGCCTAATATTCGTTAGAATGAAAGGTATTTAACTATTAGTGCTTCTACTTGGGGTTTAGAATTATGCCTCTTACAATCAACGAATTTGAATGAACTCGAGCTCTCTGAAATTGTAGTTTATCCAAGTATAGTTCACTAGAAGACCTCTCGAGCTACGAACGCCTATATCGAGCTGTATTTTGGATGGACGAATTTGAGCTTGGGTTTGCCGGAAGATCATCGCTAGCGAGGTTTTAACGGTGGAGTTTGATCTGGAATGGGTGTAGGAGGAGTTTGGAGCTCTGTAGAATTAGAGACTAGGACTGGGAGAGCTTGGAATGAGAGAGAGTATGAGGGTTCAAATGATAGCTCCCTTTGCATGATTTACCCTATTCAAACATACCCAAGACAAATGGATGGATGAGATCTATTTGTCTGAAGTCTAGATGGTCGCCACCTGTCAAGGGAGTTGGTGAAAAAGCTAAGAATCAAAGGACATAGGTACATGCCATGTGGAAAGGAGTTTTGGTCCCCACTTTGGCATGAGAGCTATTGGATCTTGATCAAAGGGCTGGGATAGGCCCTAAGAAACTTCTAGAGCCTACTCACACAGCTGGAGGGTTTAGGTTAAGAAGAATTAAGTTTAAGGCGTCATTTGACAAAATTTGACCCCTCCAAAGGATTGATTTGGCTGTTTAACTGGCCCCTTGTCACATGGAAGCTGAGGTGGAATGGGGGTGGGGCTTTGAAGTTGCTGGAATGATTTGACGGGGAATGGGCTAGCTTGGGTCAAGCCATTTGGGCATTTATGAGGTAATTTGACTACTTGTTGATTGGTTTGACCAGTCAACAGGTCCAATTAGTTGACATGGCATGTCAAGAGACTTAATGAGTTGATTGAAGGTCTTTGAGGGAATTTAATATTCAAGGGTTAAGATTTGAATGCATTTGCATGCATGAAAGTAGGTTTGAACAAGACATAATGGGATGACTTGGTCAAAATTCATAGGATTTGAGTGGCCAAGAGTTAGGATATGATAAAGCCTTGGTTTGAAATTGATTAGAGGCTTGGGAGGGGTTAGATAGGTTAAATGGGTTGGAATAACCCATTCAAAACCTTAAAGGAGTTTTGAGTTAACCTAGGTTGACTGGGTCAACCAGGTTGACCCAAAGGCTGGAATTAAGCTCAACCAATTTGGTTTGGCATTTTGAGTCTGTTGAAAGTGGTTCCAAGGTCTGGAGAGATCAATATGGTCAAAATAACTATTTTGACCTTTAAGGGCCTATTTGGTCAAATTAGGTTGACTTGGTCAACCAGGTTGACCCAAGGTCTAGGTTTGGTCCAACATGCTTGGTTTGATATTTAAAAATTGTTGGAAGTGGTTCCAAACAATTTAGTGGTCATTTGGTTTGAAATTGGTATTTGAATCCTTAAGGGGTATTTTGGTCATTTTGACCCCTGATCAACTAGGGGTCAAAATGGGTCCACCAAAGTGTAGTTTAATGTTCAATGGGTCATAATCAAGTGTTTGGAAGTGATTGGAGGCTTTTTAAAAAGCTCCAAGGTCAAAATCCACTGGGTGGCAGGTCTAGGGGCATAGTTTGTAAATATTTGAAAGTTTTATAGCCTTTGGATTTCAATTTAATTCATGGGGTTAAAGGCCTCAGAATGGGCTCAAACTTGAAGGGTTCCCTTTCGAGACATTTCTTATCACTGTGCAAGTGATAGACTCTGAATCAGATGTCATTTGACTAGGTTTTGAAGTGTTTGAAAATTCAATGAAAAAGGCTTTCAGGACTTGGACCTTTGGCCATAGATTTGAGTCTGGATTGATCTAAGATCTAGGTAGATCCTAAGGTCTGGATTGATCTAAGGTTCTGGATAGATCCTAGGGTCTAGATTGGTCTTAGTGACCTCATATAAAAATAAGGTCAACAAATGGACCCCCGATATGTGTGATAGAAGGAAGTTCTATTGCACATATTGGTGTTGACCAAATTGAAGGGTCAAGCCTGGAGTTTTGATCCTAAGGGAAGGAAAAGGTCTATCCCTAGGGAATCAAGGTTTGAATTGATACTAGGGTAGTGCCATGGAGGGCGTGCTCTACCATTAGTGAGTCGAATCCTAAGGGATGAGAAAGTCTATCCCTAGAGGATTTAGTTTTGATTTAGTATTAGGGTAGTGCCACTAAGGGCGTACTCTCCACTAGCAGATCTAGTCCTAATATAAGGGAGTACCTAAACCCTAAGGAAGAGAAGGCTGGAATGATTATATAGGAAGGAAAAACTCCTAACTATAGAGGATCAAATTTGAATTGATACTAGGGTAATGCCACGAGGGGCGTACTCTACCACTAGTAGATCTAATCCTAAGGGAAGGGCAGACCTAACCTTAAGGAGAAAAAGACTGAAGGACCCTGTGGGAAAGAAGCATTGCTTCCCATATAAGGTCTAATCTGGATTTTAAAACTAGCATGGTGCCATAGAGAGCATGCTCCATCACTAGTGGATCTAATCCTAAAGAAAGGAAGCTATGGGACTCACACCTAACATTAAGGAGAAGAGGATGACCATGTGGGAAGGAAGTATTGCTTCCCTTAGAGGGTCGAATTTGAAATTTGAAAATAGGATGGTGCCATAAGGGATATGCTCCATCACTAGCGATTTTAATCCTAAGGAAAAGAAGCTTTGGAAGTCGCACCTAACCTTAAGGAGAAGAAAGTGGCTAAACTATAGTGGAACCCAACATGCTTAAATCCACCACTAGTCAGTCGAGATCCTAGGAGAAAGGAAGCGTAGGGACTCACACCTACTCTTAAATGGATCGAATTTGTATTAGGTTTTCAATGACTAACCTAGCTAGAAAGCACAAGGACTCACATCTAACTAGGGGAACTAGCCATGGAGATAGTTAACCTGAATCTCTAAGGATTTAGTAAGAACTATGTAAGCCAAATTGATTCTAATCCTAAGAAAAGGAAGCGCAGGGAATCACACCTATCCTTAAGGAAAAGAAAATGACTAAACTATGGTGGAGCCCAATAGGCTTAAATCCACCACTAGTCAGTCGAGATCCTAGGAGATATGAAGCATAGAGACTCACACCTACTCCTAAAAGGATCGAATTTGTATTGGATTTTCAATGAATAACCTAGCTAGAAAGCGTAGGGTCTCACATCTAACTAGGGGAACTAGACAAGGAGATAGTCAACCTGAATCTCTAAGGATTTGGTAAGAACTATCTAACCTGAATTGATTCTAATCCTAAGAAAAGGAAGCGCATGGACTCACACCTATTCTTAAGGAAAAGAAACTGACTGAACTATAGTGGGGCCCAACAGGCTTAAATCTACCACTAGTCAGTCGAGATCCTAGGAGATAGGAGCACATGGACTCACACCTACTCCTAAAAGGATCGAATTTGTATTGGATTTTCAATGACTAACCTAGCTAGAAAGCACAGGGACTCACATCTAATTAGGGAACTAGCCAAGGAGATAGTCAACTTGAATCTCTAAGGATTTAGTAAGAACTATCTAACCCGAATTGATTCTGATCCTAAAAAAAGGAAGCGCAAGGACTCACACCTATCCTTAAGGAAAAGAAAGTGATTGAACTATGGTGGGGCCCAACAGGCTTAAATCCATAACTAGTCAGTCAAGATCCTAAGAGATATTAAGCACAGGGACTCACACCTACTCCTTAACGATCGAATTTGTATAAGGTTTTCAATGACTAACCTAGCTAGAAAGCATTGGGACTCACATCTAACTAGGAAAACTAGCCAAGGAGATAGTCTACCCGAATCTCTAGGGATTTGGTGAAAGCTATCTAACCCGAATGTATTCTAATCTTAAGGAAAGGAAGCGCATGGAGTCATACCTATCCTCAAGAAAAAGAAAGTGACATAATTCTAGAATTTGAAAATTTTGAATGAAGTTAAATTGAGCTCACTCGAAAATTAAATATTTTATTGATTCAAAGATCGAGCTACATCAAACATAGTTTCTCTTATGGAAACGCCCATTTACAAGAAGCATTGGGTGATTTCCCTTATAATCCACTAGCTGATACGAGCCTCCTTCATAGACTGCCTCTACTACGAAGGGTCCTTCCCAGGTTGGTTCAAACTTTCCACCGGTCTTTCAGTGAGCTAAGATAGGCCTCCGAAGAACTAAGACCAAGTCGCCTACTTGGAAGGTTCTAGGTCGCACTAACTTATCATGAGCTTAAACCATTCGAGATTTATGCAACTATAAGTTTTGTTGAGCTTGAAGAAGACATCCTTCAAGACCTTTGAGTTCTTCTAAATAGAGTTGTGCATTCTGTTGAGTTGTGATTTGGTTCTAAATTGCAATTCTAAGTGAAGGGATTTGAACATCCAAGGGGAGTTCAGCCTCGGACCCATACACTAGTGCGAATGATGTGGATTGGGTCGGGGTTCGATAAGTGGTCCTATAGGCCCACAAAGCTTCCCCCAACCTCTCACCCCACTGATGTTTGTTATCATCCAGGGTCTTTCTGATGATTCAAACCAAGGTTTTGTTAAAGGCCTCAGCCAATCCGTTAGCCTGTGGGTAATAGATTATTGAGTATCTCTAATCAATACCATGGCGATTTGCAAAATTATTAATCTTTGTAGACTTGAAAGTGGACCCATTATCAGATATGATTCTTTGTGGCATGCCGAATCGATATATGATATGGTCACGGAAGAATTGCATTACATGGTGTGTGTTACATTTATTAGAAGGATTACTTCTGCCCACATTGAAAAGCAATCAGTCGCTGCTAAAATGAAGCGATGACCCATTGAAGGAGGGTCAATTGGTCCGATGATATCCGTGCCCTAACTTTCGAAGCGCCACAAGGCTATCATGGGATGCAACATATTAGGCAGCCGATGTAAAACCACACCATGTACTTGGCACTTATAACAACATTTTGCAATTTTCATGCAATCGTCAATCATCATAGGCTAGTAGTATCTAAGTGTTTTAATCTTCATTCTCATTTTAGGACCAGATTGATGTGCAGTGCATAATCCAGCGTGGACTTAGTTAACAATCTTCAAGGCCTCACATTTGTCTAAACAATGGAGCCACATCTGATCGAACGATCGTTGGTACAATATATTATTGACTAGTGCATATGATAGAGCACGTTTCTTGGTTTGATTGGCAAGTGATTTCTCATGAGGGCACATCTTCAATCTCCTTCTTCATCAAGTGCTCAAGAGGTAGAAAGGACCTAGAAAGTTTGTTTGTTGATGTACTCCATATCTATAGGAGACATGACTTGACAACCTGCACTTCTATAGAGACAAAGTCTTCTTCTGGACAAATAAATTCCTTTGCAAGCTTTGCAAGGGCGTCCGCCAAAGAATTGCTTTCATGTGGAATCTTATACATAGTTACGATGGGGATTTGCTCGAGCAAGTGACTAGTGTACTGGTGGTACTTTAGGAGTTTAGGATTCAAAACCTTATAAGTTCATGCAATCTGGTTGATCATCAGTTGAGAATCACCAAAGATTTTAATCTTTTTAATCTCCATTAATATTATAAGTTTTATACCAGTTATCAAAGCTTCATACTCAGCCACGTTGTTTTTCCAAGGTTCTGATAAATGGTAGGAAAAGTGCATCATTCCCTTATTCGGTGTTATGAAAACCAGGCCAACTCCAACTTTCCATGGAATAGTAGATTCAGATGTTTTACCCCGTTGGGAGGACACAACACCGTCAAAATATATTTCCCAGGTTTAAGTATTGGATTCCTCAAAACTCATGATTTTCTTGTCAGGCAAATCATCGTTTAGAAGAAATTCCGCCTACGGTGGGTGGGTGTGCCGCAAGGAAGTCGGCGATAGCCTGCCCTTTCACAGCACGCAGGGGAATGAAAGTGATTTCAAATTGAAGCAGTATCATAGACCAACAAGCCAAACATCCTGATAACGTAGGCCTGGTCATAAAATATTATAGGGGGTTAACACTGGAAATCAAATTGACTTGATGAGAAAGCATGTAATGTCTCAAATTTTGGGCTGCAAAAACTAAGGCAAGATAATATTTCTCGATCGTTGGGTATCAAATTTCCATTGGGAGAAGTCTTCGACTTAGGTAATAGAGAGCATTCTCTTTCCCCTTATCATTTACTTGAGCAAGGAGGGCCCCAAGAGACCCGTCAAGGGATACTGTGTAAAGGATTAAAGGTCTCCCCATAATGGGGGCTTCCAAGACTGGCGGATTTGTCATGTATTGTTTGATATTTTCAAAGGGAAATTGACATTTCTCATCCCAAATGAATTTGGCATCCTCTTTAGTGAGGATCGAGAATGGCTGACATCTTTCAGAAAGATTAGAAATGAATCTTCTTATATACGCCAAACTACCCTGAAGAGACCTCATTTGAGTAAGGCTCTTGGGAGACGGCAAATTAAAGATAGCTTCGATTTTGGTAGGATCAATTACAATTCTACGGTGTCTTACTATGAAGCCTGGGAATTTCCCCAATGTAACACCAAAGGCGCACTTCAAGGGATTCATCTTAAGGTCGTAGTGGTGCAACGACTCGAAGATGATTCTTAAGTCATAAAGATGAACCTCTTTAACTCTACTCTTAACAACTAAATCATCGATGTAACACTCGACATGATTATGGATTAAGTCGTCAAAGATTTAGGTCATAGCCCGCTGGTAAGTTGCAACAGCATTTTTGAGGCCAAATAGCATCACTTTATAACAAAAGACCCCTATAAGACTTCTGAATGCAGTATTTCTCTCATCTTCTAGGGCCATCTTGATTTGGTTATAACCAGATGAGCCATCCATAAAGGAGAAAACAACATGTAAAGAGGCAATGTCAACCATAAGTTCTAGAATTGGCAAAGAAAATTCATCCTTATGACATGCCTTATTTAGGTCTCTATATTCAACATAGACCCGGATTTGACTATTTTTTTCTTTTGAACTGGCACAACGCTGGCTACCTAAAAGGAATATTGCTCCTCCCGAATAAATCTGGCATCAACCAACTTCTTGACTTAAAAAATGACTTGTTGTTCGATCTCCAAACGCCTACGTCTAGGAGCTTGTTTGACAGGTTTATGATCTACTACATCGGCGGACAAGCCCAGCATTTCATCGTATGTCCGGGAGAAACAGTCCTTAAACTCAGATAGAAGTTGAATTAGATCCCTAGACTTATCCTCACTCAACAAAGAACTTATGAAGGTGGGGCGAGGGTCATCCTCTGTTCCAAGGTTGATTTCTTTAAGTTCATCAACTATCGATTTGATTTCTTCATCAAATTTAGGGGTGCATCCTGAATTTGAACTTCATCGAAAATGACTAAGGTCTCCAAACAAAGTCTTATCAAGCAAATTAATGACTTCAGTATGGACACTTTCAAATTCAAGATGACTAGTTATCATCAAGCAATATTCATCATCGTCAAACGAACTAATGATACCAAAGCTTATACCACTTTTCCAATTTTTATTAAATTTTGAATTCCAAATATTCTGGTGGTATCTAGCTTGACCCTAATCCATCAACTCGAAGCGAAACCTTTAGAGATAAGAGTTTTAACACCAATAAGAAAGTAGCCAAAATGTAATTCCATTAATTCATTGAAATCTGCCTCGTCTGGGATTATATCATCTTCATTCCTTGAGGAGGAGGAGGAGCTAGGAAAGAATCTTTGTACTTTCCTTACATCTCCATCGAAGTTAGGGGCATCCTTAGTTACTAACCCTGAGACTCTGTCAACGGACAGTGGGGTTAAGGTTAAGGACTCAACTGCCCTATTTAGCTTTTCGTATAGACTCAATTCATGCTCGTCACTTTGATGTTTGGAATCGTTACCCTCCTAGTCACTATCTGAATCTAAGGTGAGATCAAGCAATTCTGGCACCCCTCTTTCTTGATTCTTCATCAGAACTTGTCTCAAGTTTGATGTACATTGGGGTATTCCTTTTTTTAATTGAAGCACAGCCTCGACCATGTGCTCTTTGGGCCATCCTCCCACCTCTTTGAGGCAAATTATTTAGAGGCCTAAAGACCACGTGCTCGATGTTGTCTTCACTACTTGAATTTTGTCTTTTTTAATTCATGACCTTTTCTTTTCTCAACCTTTGAATTGCTTTTGAACTTTAACTTTCTACTTTTTCCTCCTTAACGTTAACCTCTATCTTAGAGTTGGTAGTGGACCCTTTGGGAACATAATATGCAGCATCCTTGTAGATCCCGATCTCGTGAATAGAGAATGGTTGCAGATCATCCTTAATTTCAAACTCAATGCCACCTCATTGGTACTTGATGCATTGATGTAGGATGGAAGGAACCATCCTATTCTCATGGATCTATGGCCTAACTAGGAGCATATTAAAGGACGTTGTCGAATCAATTATATGAAATTTCTCTTCAGTTTTTAACTCTCCTATCTCTAAAAGAAGAGTGATCGAACCTAAAGCCTTCACCCCCATTTTGTTGAACCCATGAAGCACTAACTTATCAATTGAGAGCTTGTTGTTGAAACTTATTCAATATTAATTAGGTTGTTAAACCTAAGATTATGTCCCAGCGGCTAACAAAGAGGAGGGGGTGAATTGGAAATTAAAAATTTATCCCTCTTTTAAAAATTTTATACCTAAAATAACTTTAGTGAAATTTGTAGAAAATATTTTTCAACCACAAATTAAAATAGAAAAAATAAAAGCAGCGAAAAAAAAATAAAAGACTCAAGTTTTATAGTAGTTCGGTCAAACACAACCTACATCCACTTCCCGGAGGCACCCTCCGAGTATTGCACTAATATCACTAGTGACTCTCCTTTTGCACCCACAGCAAGGCGGTGAAGCCTTTACAAAACTCTCTTCCATCACTACCCGGTGCGGAAGAGAACCGTCGTCCTTTTATACTCTTCAAGTGTTGGTAGAGAACCGTCCATCCTTTCACACTCTCCCGGTGTAGGCAGAGAACCCTTCATTCTTTTACACTCTCCAAGTGTGGGCAGAGAACCCTTCGACAGTTTACACTCTCCAAGTGTAGGCAGAGAACCCTTCGTCCTTTAACACTCTTCAAATGTCGGTAGAGAATCCTTCGGCTATTCACACTCTCCAAGTGTTTGTAGAGAACCGGATCTCCTTGACAGATCTTCTCACAAGAAATCTAGAAGGACGAGAGAAAAGAGTGAAGTAATCACAAATCACAAGGGGAGACTCTTACCTTTGAATACCAAGTGAATCCTTCACGCTCCAGTAGAAAGAATCCTTCAAACACTCTCTCACACTCTCTCCCTGACTCTCTCTTTAGTTGGCACGAAGATCAGTAGGTAAAAAGATTAAGAGGCAACTTTAATTGGACTTTATTAAGGAAAGACACAAAAAATCGTCCAAAAACTGTTGATTTTCAAGTCTGTACATAGTGGATCGTCCTGTACGGTCGTCAAATCGTCCCGTACGAATCCACTTAAATCAATTGCATACGAACCCAATGTATATAGGTACAAACTAACTTCGTACCTGATCATCGCCCCGTATGAACTATGTTTGTCCGATACGAACAGTTATTTCATGGGTCGGTTATGACAAACTGCAGGACGTTATTAAAATTTTAAAGGACAGAGCATTTTGTCCTGGGATGAATAAGAGTTCGTCTGGATGAAAATTTTTCAAAAAGCATTTAGTTTTGTGATGAATAGGAGCTTGTCTGGATGAAAATTTTTCAGAGAGCATTTTATTCTGGGATGAATAAGCGTTCGTCTGGATGAAATTTTTTCAGAAAGCATTTCATCCTGTGATGAATAGGAGCTCGTCTGGACGAAAATTTTTCAGATAGAATTTTTTCCTGGGATGTATAAGACTTCATCTGTACGAAAATTTTCCAGAGAGCATTTCATCGTAGGACAAATAGGAGTTTGTTTGGACGATCAGGAATTAGCAAAATTTTCTTGCTTCCTGTTCGTTCCATTGGTCTTTCAAGGGGATTAACTGACTTGATCGTCTCGTACGAACAAGGTTCATCCCGTACGATCTGTGTAACTTTTAAAGATCTCCCCAAGTGTGTGTGTGCTAAGCCTATTCAATTAAAATCAAATTTTCTCAAACTCAATTATAATAAAAAATTATAAACTTCAATTTACAAACTATCTCATGCTGAATTTTGATTTGAAGTCTTCATTAATCTAGAGTTCGATTATCCCGAAATATTAATCCACACAAGAGCAAAAAATAATTCTTTCAAAAAGTGTTAGGAGAAAATAAAGCTTAAAATAATAATATTTGGAATCATCAAAACTATACAAGTTGCAAGAAGATAAAACATGCAAACAACAGCTCTCTTAATAATCTCCCCTTTTTGATGATGATAAAATATTTATTATTTGTATAATTTTCAAATTCTAAGAATCTCCTAAACTTCCCCTGAATTGATGAACATATAAAAATAAGGAGGCATTGCATAACAAATGTATCTCTCTTTTCTTTTCCTCTTTTTTTTTTATATTTAAAAAAAATATGATACAAAAATAATACGATAACAGAAAACAATACAAACATTATTTTTTCCCCTTTTTGACAATAGCAAAAAGAGAAGAAGAAAAAGACCAGAAATGTAAGTAGTTATATGATAATCCTTCGATAATTGATCGTTGAAAGTGATTGTATAAATTTTACAAATAAAATTAAATCATTAGGGAAATAAAAATGATTCATAAAATTTAAGGAGAGATATAACATTGATAATAAAAAGTATATATCAAAAATATGAATCAATTTAGACTAAGATAAAGAATATCATTGCATAAAGGATGAATATAAAATTTGTATATTTCAAATTTCAATACAAAATATAAATATACAAACGATCAATTTGAATTAAGAGATTAAAATATTGTGAAAAGAAATAACTATCGCATGTGATGCTTTGTGCATTTTTTTAATAGTTGTGGCACATTTTTGTGCATCTTTTTATTTGTGGGCTTATTTTGTGCCTCTGTTTTAAATTGTGAATCATTACGCATTCCTTCTGATTTTTGTATATTTGTATATTTTTCAAGAGTAATCTTGATCTTTCCAAAATCAATAATTAAAATTTTCAAATTTTTCTAAATACATTAATATTTATTGATAAGTAAAATATAAAATAAGAAAACATCACAATTACAATAATAATATTAAACATTAATGTAGTCTAATAAGAGACATGAAATTGACGATCATAAATACATCAAGTTATAAGCAAAACTTAAATTTAGAAAAATTAAATTTTCTACTGAATTTAATTTTAAGTTGCACTTCAAGGTATAGCACTCTTAAGATCAAAAATTTTAAAGATTATCATATAGGCTAAAACACAATTCAAAACAAGATTAAAAAAAAGATAAGATAACTTATATTGATATCATAAAAGAGAATATTACAATCAACAAAATTTAATATCAATATTACATAAAACATAAAAGCTAAAACATAAAATAAAACTAACACATAACTAAAATATATCACATCATAATCTACTACATCACAATCACATCAACTAAAAAAATCATAAGCAAGTACATAAGTCACTCTAATGGGCCTTGATATGGAGGAGATATAGTACTGAAAAATTAAAATAACTTCTTATCATAAGCACATTTGAACTTATATCATTTATCTGTTCTCGCATATATCCCATGTCTTGATTGTACTGAACATCCTGCTGCTGTAAGTGAGTTTCAATTTGATTAAATCTTTGATCAAAATAAGACTCTAAGCGATCAAATCTCTGAACCAAATCTTGGTAATTTGGTTCACTAGCAGTTGCAGGTTCAGGTTCGTCCTCTGAGTCACTAATAACATGTGTTTTATATGGTTCATCTTTATTGAAGATTGCTCTAAAAGATCTGTCGTTCTGGTAGAGAGGTTCTTCAAAATCATGAACTGGATGAGCTAATTCATACTTCTTCTCCAAAATGTAGGCAACAAGATATCCTAAGGTAATGTTCTTCTTTCTTTTATATGCGACATGACCAATTTCAAAAAGTCCATAAAGATAGTCAATGATTAGTTAGGCTTCATCTATAGGTTGGTCAGTAATAATCAAGTAGGTTACTGTTGAAAGAAGAGGAGTAATGTTGACTCTATCACCAGCTTTAGAAATTATGAAAATTCGAAGAACATGTTGGATGATACGAGCATTGCAAACAAGAGAGGACACTTTAGGCATATGCTCCTTAAATATAATTCCTCTAATCACTTCATTAATTTCAGTCTAGTCAAAATCAGAAGTAATGGTTATGGTATGGACTCTAATCCCTTTAGTCCTTAAGTTCAGAAAAATTCCTAAGTATGACTTTGTGATTTCTACTTTCTTTTTAAAAACATATATCCTAATCACAGAATGATTAGAATTGAAAGACATATTTTCTAGGAAGTAGTGAAAGGTCTCTTTGTTGTAGAAGTGGACTAGTGTGAGAATGAGACCAAATTGAATGGAAGCAAACAAGTTAATTACCTGAAAGGTCAATTGTTCTTGAATAAGAACTCTAGAATGGGTGATCTTAGCAGAGAAAAATCTAGGAAATGACTCTTCGTTAGCTTTGGATAGAAAATTATCACTTGAGTTCTTTGGACCCTTGGCTAGAACCTTTTGTCGTTTGCTTGAGCTTGCCATGAATATGATCTAAAAGAAAAAAAGGGTCTGAAAGGGATGTGTGAGTGATGATTGTTGAGTTCAATTTAATGACATACGACTGTTCGTACAAACGAAATTACTTTCATCCCGTACGAAATTTAATTCATCCCGTACGAAAAAATTTCATATAAACGAACGAATGAGTCCAAAAAAGAAATGACTTTTTGTAATTACACAAGTAACGATGCATCGATTCGTACAAACTTTTGACCAAACGATCGTACAGAAAAACAGGTGTTCGTCTTGGATGATCAGAAATTTAAGATCGTTTTAATAGCAGTTGAAACCGTCCCCCACATCGAATCGCCAAATATTCATCCGGACAAACCAAAGATTCGTACGTACGAATATAATATTAAAAATGACCTTATCCGTTTAACTATGAATCAATCGTACAGATATTTGAAAATTTCGTCCAGACGATCAAGAGGGTCGTAAGGACGAAGTGAAAAATAAAAACTGAAAAATTGTATGTAAACTGTTCAAATCTGACAGTTAACATACTACACAATTTATCCCGTACGAAAATAATTTTGTCCTAGACGATTGTCAGTCAATTTTTCAAAAACAAGCAATCAAAAATCTAGATGTGAGAATTTTATAAAACTAAAAAAAACAAACTCAATCAAAAAAGAAAAAATAAAAACACAAATTCAATAAAAATACAATAAAAAACACATAAAAATCATAAATACACATAAAAATATTAACTAGAAAAATACACATCAATTACAGAAACATTTTAATTAAGCATTCAAATCGATCACACCAAGCTTTATTCTTAATGCCCTGAAAGTATCAAAGACTAATGATTTTGTAAAAATATCTGCAAGTTAATTTTCTATAGAAACATGAGTGAGTTCAATTTCTCCTTTAAATACATGATCCCTTATGAAATGATGTCTGATGTCTAATGTTTGATTCTTGAATGTTGAATAGAATTTTAGAAATACAAATAGTACTAGTGTTATCACAGTAAATTTGTATAGAACCTAATAGTTAATCCTAAATCAATCAACTGTTGTTTCAACCAAAGTACTTGTACCACACAACTTCCTAATGCAATGTATTCAGCTTCAGCAGTGAATAGGGCTACTGAATTTTTTTTTCTACTGGACCAAGAGATTAAAGAATTTCTAATAAACTGACATGTTCCAAAAGTGTTCTTTCTATCCACCCTATAACTTACAAAGTCAGAATCTGAATAACCAATTATTTTAAATGATGAGCTAAACTTATGATACCAAATTCCTAAGTTCTGAGTTCCTAATAGATATCTTAAAATTCTTTTTACTTCTGTCAAATATGATTCTTTTGGATCTGATTGAAATCTAGCACACAAATAAACACTAAACATGATATCAGGCTGACTAGCTGTCAATTAAAGCAATGATCCAATTATCCCACTAAATTTCTTTTGATCAACATATTTTTTCTTAGGGTCATTATCCGACTGAACTGAGGAACTCATAGGTGTACTAACAAGTTTAGCATTATCCATTTCATACTTTTTGAAGATGTCCTTAATATACTTTGACTGACTAAGAAAGGTACCCTTCTCAATTTGCTTAATGCTAAAGCCTAAAAAGTAATTAAAATCACCCATTAAACTCATTTCAAATTCACTACTCATTATTTTATAAAAATCATCAAAAAGATTTTTATTTGAAGATCCAAAGATGATGCCATCAATATAAATTTGTACAAAGAGTATATCCTTTTCATATTTCTTTAAAAAGAGAGTTATATCCACACTTACTTTTTCAAATGATCTTTCAAGTAGGAAGGTGCTCAATCTCTCATACCAAGCCCTAGGTGCCTGTTTCAATCCATATAATGCCTTTTTCAATTTGAAAACATGATTTAGGTATTTAAAATTTTCAAAACCAAGAGGTTGTTCTACAAAAATATTCTCTTGAATTACCCAATTTAAAAAGGCACTTTTTACATCCATTTGATAAAATGTAAATCCTCTAAAATAGGCAAAGGCTAGCAAAACCCTAATTGCTTCAAGTTTAACTATAGAGGCAAAAGTCTCCTCAAAATTAATCTCTTCAATCTGGTTATATCCCTTAGCAACTAATCTAGCCTTATTTCTAATGACTACTCCTAAGTCATTTATTTTATTTTTGAATGACCACTTAGTTCCAACTACACTTTGATCATTTGACCTTGCAATTAATTTCTAAATTTTATTTCTTACAAATTGATTTAACTCTTCTTACATAGCCAATATACAAAATTCATCCGAAAGTACTTGATCAATATTTGTGGGTTCTATTGTTAAAATGAAGGCTGAATGATTGAGTTCCTTGTTTAGTCCACGCCTAGTCCTTACACCCTCACTAGGTTCACTAATTATCAATTCCTTTGGGTGATTTTTAGAAAATCTCAAATCTCTAGGCAAAGGGTTTTCTATCTCCAAATTTTCTTTAAAATTTTCTTCTAAATTTTCTTCCAAATTTATTTTATCAATCTTTTGGGAATTAATCTCAATCTCATCTTCTACAATATTTGGCTCTTCCAAAATTTCAAATTCATCAAATACAACATGTGTGGTCTTCTCAATTACCAAAGATCTTTTAGTGAATATTCTATAAGATTTTCTAATACTTGAGTATTCTACAAAAATTCCTTCATCTGATTTTGAATCAAATTTTCTTAAAGCAGATTTTCCATTGTTATGAAAAAACATCTTGTAACCAAAAATATGCAAATATGACAAATTAGATGTTCCCATAGGATATTTTATTTAATTTAGATCTCACATTTACCCTATTCAGAACATAACATGCAGTGCTAACCGCCTCAGCCCCAAAATATTTAGGAAAAGAGTATTCTACCAACATGGCTCGAGCGGCTTTTATTAATGTTCTATTTTTCCTTTCGACTACCCCATTCTGTTGAGGAGTTCTAGGTGCAGAAAAGTTGTGATCAATTCCTTTCTCCTTACAAAAATTTTCAAATCTTTCATTTTTAAATTCTCCTCCATGATCACTATGTATAGTCAGAATTTCACATCCTACCTTTCGTTGAATCCAAGTCGAAAAGTTTCTAAATTCTTAAAATGATTCACTCTTATAAAATATAAATCTAACCCATGTGAATCTTCAGTAATCATCCACAATCACAAATCTGTATACCTTCCCTCCTAAACTTACAGTTCCAACTGGTACAAAAAGATCAATATGTAAAACTTCCAATGGTTTACTAGTTCTAAGATCCTTATTTGAATGAAAAGAGGACTTCACTTATTTTCTTAATTGACATGCATCACAAATGTGGTCCTTAGTAAAGTCAAGTTTTAGTATACCTCTCACTAGGTTCTTTTAGAAAATCCTCTTAAGATTTTTCATGTTAGAGTGACAAAGTCTCCTATGCCAAAGTCATGACTCATCAGAAATAATTTTTAAGCAAAAAACAGTAGGAGTTTTAATGCAATTCAAATCTAGCATATACATGTTGTTTACCCTTATACCATTCAAAACATCATTTCCATTTAGGCTTAATATGTAGCTAGTAGAAAAAAAAATTATACAGTGTCCTTTATCACATAGCTAACTTATATTTAACAAATTATGCTTTAAGCCTTCTACCAATAACACATTTTCAATAAAAAAATTCTTAAGATTTCCAATCATACCTGACCCAACTACCTTCCTTGTGGTGTTATCTCCAAGTGTAACCTTTCCTCCACTCCTGGCTTCCAATGATATAAATTATATAGTATCTCCAATCATATGCTTTGAACATCTGCTGTTCAGGTACCATATGCTCTCACGAGGTCTTGTCTGAGAGCAACCCTGCAAGAATATCAAACATTAGACCTGAGAACCCAAACAAGTTTGGGTTCTCCTTTTGGCAATTTATAAAGAGATGCATGCATGATATATCTAGGTTTATGCATCTTAGGTTTCGACACCAAATAAGTTTCTTCTTCAAAGTATAGGTGTGAGCTATGTGTCTAATCAATTCACAATTATTACATTTGACTTTTGAAAAAGGATTTTTAAGTCTTATACTATTCATTTGTCTATTTAGGAATTACATAAATTTAGGATACAAAATAGGATTAGTGAAATCTTCAAGTTTAGGAGGTATCCTATTATCCACGAGAACTTTTATTTTTTATCTGTAAAATTAATTCATATCTTCCAAAATTCGATTTGTATAATTGATTCTATATATTTTGCTCTCTGATTCATCCTTATTATTCTTGATTTCAATTTAAAGTTTTACAAAGCATGTCTTTAACATTTCATGACTTTTATTCAAGTCATCAAATTCATCAAGTAATTTCATGTGGTTGTCATCAATTAAAGCATTATCTTTCCTAAGGATTTCATATTGCTTTTGTAGTTTTTGAAATTCTAAGCTTAGACTAGTATGCATTTTTTTTAATTTTCTATATGTATCATGCATGTGTTCAGAAACTTCAAAAAGTTCATCATAAGTCAAGTCACATACTTCTTGATCTGACTGATCAAGATTATCGGCCATTAAGCACAAATTAGTGTCTTCCTATTCCTTTTCCGTCTCTGATGAGTTCGAAGCTGAATCCGCCCAAAAATCTCTTTGGAAATTCTTCTTACCCTTCTTCGTAATTGGTTTCTCATTTACCTTCTCCTTGCTAGGAGTGACTTTGAATTTTGAGCAATATGTTTTAATATGTCTAGGTTTCCTGCACTCATAGGAAATAATATCATTTGAAACCTTGACATTCCTATTAAATTTACCTCGATTCCATTGCTGGCGTCTCTTTTGCATCCTCTTTAGAAAGCTTCTGAATTGTTTAGTCATTAGTGCGATGTCATCTTCATCCTCAGGTTGTGAGTATTTACTCTCAGATTCCTCCACTTTTAGTGATATATTCTTCTCCCTTCGTGGTTCATCTGTATCAATCTTTATTTGGCTAACTCATTGCTCGTAAGCAATTAGCAAACCAAGAAGATTGTCAATAGAGTAAATGTTCAGATCTTTAGACTCTGTAATTACAGTAATTTTAGCATCATAAGCAGTAGGCAAACAACAAAGAATCTTATTAATCATTTCAGCATTCGTTAGTTCCCTACCCAATGCATGTAAAGAGATGACTATTTGTGTGAATCTTGTGTATATATCAGAAATGAATTCATCTGATTTCATGCGGAACAATTCATAATCATGCAACAAGATATTAAGTCTAGATTGTTTAACCTCATTAGTCCCCTCATAAGTTATATAAAGTCTATCTCATATGTCCTTTTTACTCTTGCAAGTAGAAACCTGCATGTAATCTTCTGATTTAAGAGCATAAAAGAAACTATTTAAGTATTTGGCGTTTAGTTGTGCTAAGTCACGTTCTTCTACTATCCAGTCCACAAAAGGTGTTTCAACTCTAACTCCGTCAACTAGTCTAGTTGGTTTTGTATATCCTTCCTGAACTAAGATCAACATACGGTAATCAAGTGACTGTAAAAATATAGACATGCGTGTTTTCCAAAAATCAAAAAGAATATTATCGAACAATGGAGTTCTAGTTATAGAGTAACCCTCAGGTGTATTTCGGTTTTCAAATGTAGCCACCTACATTAGTCAAAAAGTAGTCTAAACTTATGATTTTGAAACATAGCTCTGATACCACTTGTTGAAACTTGTTCAATATAAATTAGGTTATTAAACCTAATATTATGTCCCAGCAGCTAACCAAGAGGATAATCGATCAATGTGATTTTTAAAGATCTCCCCAAGTGTGTGTGTGATAAGCTTATTCAATTAAAATCATATTTGTCAAACTCAATTACAATAAAAAATTACAAACTTCAATTTACAAACTTCAATTTACAAACTATCTCATGCTGAATTTTGATTTGAAGTCTTCATTAGTCTGGAGTTCGATTATCCTGAAATGTTAAGTCCACACAAGAGCAAGAAATAATTCTTCTAAAAAGTGTTAGGAGAAAACAAAGCGTAAAATAATAATATTTGGAATCATAAAAACTATACAAGCTGTAAGAAGATAAAATATGCAATAGTAACTCTCTTAACACTTGCTAGTATCAACTATAATGTATGTGAGAGTCTGTATGTTCATCACGTTGACCGATGCATCCTAATCAATAAGAACCTTTGATAGCTTGAAATTCCCCACATTTACGGTGATGTAAAGTGGCGATTGTGATCGGCAGTTCCAAGGAGTAGATCTTCATCGGAGAAGGTAACTCCTGGAATTTCCTTGAAGTAGAAAGCTTCTTTCTCGAAAGTCGAAGCCAATTGAGCTAAGCATATCTCTAGGTTGAGAAGTACTTTAATTAGAGTCTCCCTCATCTCTTTTGAAAGGATAAGGGCATCATAAATGCTCAACTTAGAAGGCAACTTCCTAAGGTGGGTTAAGACGTTCTAATCAACACTTGGAATATTTACATCGAAACCCGGTGAATTTGAAGGAGGGTTAGATTATTGAGTGGGGATTTGAATCAGATCAATATAAATTACTTGTTTTCTTTTTTCATATGGAGGAAATCTAGGAGGTAAAACCTTGCCACCACATAGTTGTACTTGCACGATTTCATCGGAAGAACAAGCTACATGGATGTCTGCGGTTTCCTTGTGCAATTGATTTTCATTTTCTGAGTGAGAATCTGAATCCAAAAAGTCTATCATGACAGGACTCTCTTGAAAGTTAATTTCATGTGTGTCACCATCTGATAAGACATCAGATTCATTTTCCCCTTGAGGGGTCAAATCTGGAGAGCTGAATTTTTAAACTTCCTAATTAATCTCAGCTGGTTCTGGGTTATTTTCAATATAAGAGTAATTTGAAAGTACATTCTCAACATTATTCATCAAAATTTGCGCAAAAGGATCTTTCTTTTTATTTGATTTTTAACCCTTTGTCTTTGATGGGGCAAAGTAAAAGTTGGATAACTTCAGCGGAGCTAGTGGTTTTGAGCCACCATCCACCACTTGTATAGACCTCTCATCAACAAATTTCCTCTCTACAGAAATTTCACACTTTTCTTTTTTATTTATTACAGTAGTTCCTACAAATACTGGAGAGGAAACTGTCCCAACGTCCTCCTGTGATACCTCCAGGTCAACCTTCCAGATCAAGCCACGGGCTCTCATCGGTAGCTATTCAGAAAGATGAAAAGATTGGTTAATTGACTTTTTAATTGCCCGGGATAATATTATATCCTAACCATCTTCAAGGGACAGAGAAATATTAGAATTTTTACCTGAAATGGATTTGATAGACCCCTGATCTAGATCGACCAGGTACTCCTTTGGAATTATGATGTTACCATGATGGAAGTTCCTCTCAAGCCAGTCCTTGAAAATAAAACAGACCTCAATTGTATGGCCCAAAATGTAGTGGTAAGCACAAAAATTAGGGTCATTCCCCTTATTTGCCTCCTCTGGCTTCTTGGCCTCTAGCAATCGAAAGTCTGACTTCTTTTGAAGACTCTTGAAAATTTTCCTTATCAATTCTCTTTTAAAGGCATAAGGATGAGCCAATCTCTCTTTAATATACATCAGAGAAGGTCCTCTAGTGGATTGAGAAGTTACCTAAAATGGTTAAGATTTTTGAATTTGTTGATCTTGAAGATTGATTGATTGAGTATTAAGTGGTTTCTTTTCTTTGTCAACCGCTGAAACCATTGCTATTCTCTTTTCAAAGGACTTCAACGGTTTACTAGCTTTCTTATCTTCAGTGGAATCCTTCAGGAATTGCATTTTAGAAGCCTCTTCCTATAGATTACTAGCTTTGTTAAGAAGTTTTTCAAAGGTTTTGATTGTAAACCACTTTAGCAGAAAAGAAATAGGCCCATGGATATTCTTCAGAAGAATCTCCACTGCATGTTGCACTTGCAATTGGGTTCACATTTCATCGAGAGGTTTCGCCACCTCAAGATGTAGTCAACTAAAGACTCGCTCGGTTTTTACTTTTCGATGACTAGATTGCCAACGGTTACACGTTGTTGAGCTCCTCAGAATCTTTTTAAGAAGAGACCCTCGATCTCTGTGAAAGTTTTTACTGAACCATTTGGCAAATTTGCATACCACTCAAAAGCAATACCGGACAGACTACTCATGAACTGGCAAAAGAGTAGAGCATCTAACCCTCCTGCATTGCAACAGCTTGCTCAAAAATGGACTAGATGCTGTCTTGGGATTTCTAAACTATTAAAAACTTTGAAAGATGTAACACGAAGCCCTTTGGGTAAGGAACCAAATCATATTCCTCGGGGTAGGGTCTACCCTTCGGAATAGATATAATTCCTTGAGAATGAGCTAGGGCCTCCCTTACTTGGGTTTCATTCATTTGTCGGATATCTCTGCCTGCTGGAGAAACTAGAGAAGTAACCTCTATAAGTTTTGGATTCGAATCTAACTTCCTGTTGTGCTCGCCCACTATGTGTACTGCAGGCTGCAACTGCTTGGGTTTAGATTGTTGTGACTAAGTTAGCTGATTCTGTATTTTCTCGGCTCTTGTCATCATCTCCTTGACCTTTCTCTCAAGACTCTTGATATATTCATCATTTTCCTTCAGTCTGACAGAACTATCTAAATCTGAGTCGACTGTTGTTGATTCTTCCTCTTTATCAAACCAGTGTTTAGAAGGCTCAATATCCTTAGTTGATGCTCGAGTTTCAGCCATATGTATATCTGCTACTAGATCTTCCTCCATCAATAAATCATTATCATCCAGATTAAAATCTTCGATAGCTTTCTTCTTAAGAATGTCTCTAATTTCTTGTACTACCTCATCAACTAGACTACCGTCAATTGCCTCAGCGTTGATTGGTAAGTACCATTTATAATCCATTATTTGATCGAACTCTTCTACATCCAGTTTAGTGAAGATGTCTTAAAATTTGATGTCCTCTTCAATTAATTATTCTGCAACTATTTGATCCAACATTTCCTCATCAGGATCTTGAATTGTCTCCTCCCCTCCGACTGTCCCAAGGTTGGTAGTCGCAAGGGAGACATCCTCGGTAGGGTGAGGGATATCCATCTTAATTGGTGATGGAGGAGTTCGAATAACGTGAGCTCCAACATCAATAAGAACAGAATCTTCACATCCCTGAACAGGGAGTCGGCAGACCTCTACTAATGAATGAATTGGAGGTTCTCTGATTTGAATTCCAATAGATCCGCTAAACTTCTTTCTTACATATGACTCATCTGGTGACATGGGCCTCTTGCCCTTGACATCAACTAATTTCAACCCCTTAAGAACTTCTTTAGATCTGGCGATCACTACGGCCAGCTTGGACAGTTTTGAACGTGGGGTCGGTGGTCTACTGCTAAGAGGGCGATTATGGCTGGACCCAGTTAGCACTATCTCCTCCGTATTTGCAAATGGGAGGCGAGGCACCCAATGATGTCCACCTACTAGAACTGAGGTCACAGGTTGCTTAACAAATTTCTTATTTCTTCTCTCTAGCTGAGGAATCAAATTTCTTACTTCAGACTTATCTTCTTTCAAAACTTCTATTTCAAGTTTATGTGAGATCACCCCCTTCAGGTGTCTCACATATTGCTCTTTAGTCTGTCCTACCTGAGCAGCACACGTATGAATGATATTCCTCAACATTCTAGCCCTCAAAAGAAGCTTTTCCTTTGGAGTTATCTTAGCTGAGTAATCCACTAGGTTAGGAGGACTGCTAGCTATCCTAGTAACTCTATCCTCCCCTTCAACAGCTGCAAGGGGGTGAAAATGACTCCCTTTCAGGAGTGGAGAAGAAGCAGGGATTGGCAACTCCGCAGCAGCCTCAAGTTCGACTTTCATTAAGGCATTCAGCTCGGCCATCTTTTTTGACTTGGTGATTTTCTTTCTTCTTAGCATTCATAACTCGAGGACCCTTTCTCATATATTATTTTGACTTTAGTGGCGACTTCTAGCTTCTTCTCTTCCTCAAAAAATCCTTTGGGTGCAAAAGCGTGATCTAGTGCTGACCAGAGGTTAGGAGGGGCATCATTTCCTGCTCCTATAGCTAACTGAACTACCGTTGCATCCTTCTCTCCCTCAACAGCCAGGTCTACCAAAGTATTCCAATTCATTACCAGTCTTAGAGATTTAAACCCCACTCCAAACTGAGTCGAATTCTCATATATTAGTTCTTTAATCATTAAGTTACAGCCCATTGAGAATAACAATTTTCCAACCATTTTAGAAGAGATGATTATCTGAGATTTGGAAAAGAGAATATTTGAATTAGAACTTTGAATTTGATTTTGAAAAGAAGTCTATATCTTATTATGTATATCGAATTATAAGAATTATAATCCGGTATACGACGATAAGATATAAAGGTTAACTTCGATTTAAAGAAAAAATGAGTTTTCATTATATATGTCTAACTACAAATAAATGTTGTAGAAAGCATATAACAATGATGATTCGAGTTTGATTTGAATGGACTTTGAAAGGAGGTTTGAAATTTAGAAGATTTTTCTCAAATTTTGAAACTCAATATATTGAATTTGATTTCAACATAATGGTTTATGGATTTCAAAAGGAAAATGTAAGAATCTTTACTCGATTCATTTACTTTCTCGTTCGACTCGAGGTAAAATGTCAGAGTCTGAATTTGATAAAAAGATTGAATCTTAAGTTGGAATTTAAAAATGATTGAATTTAAATTGTACATATTATACCACTAGGGAGTGTCGTAGTAATACATGTAATAATAAGAATTGAATTTGATTCAAAAGATAAAAATTCAAAAATCCGACAATATTTCCCCTTATTTTTGGAACTCACTGTGTGAATTTTTCATTCAACAAAATGGTTCTCAATAATTAGGAAAAATTTTAAAAAGCTAACTCGACTCTTTTCATTCCAGTTAGTGGCTTGGGAATGGAATGTCAGAGTTTGACTTTGCCGAAAGAATTAAATTTTTGAATTAAATTTTACATTTTACCACATATATTGAATCATAAAGATTACAATCCAATATGTAGCAATACAACGTAGCAATTGCTTAGAATTTAAGAGGACTTGAATTTTACTAAAGAATCAGAAACTTTGATTTTGAAGTTGAAGGACCTTCTATAAGTTATATAACTTAGCACACTATTGATTGATCTAAGCATGCAAGTTTCTAACATTCATATAAAGGTTTGAAGAGAGTCTCTACCAATCAAGTTGGAGGCAAAATGTCAAAACCAGACTTAGAGGGAGGCTTCCTACGCTCGCCTCTCTTTTGACATGTCTTAATTGAGTTGGCCACACTCACCCAAGAAAGAAATGGGAGAGGGACCAACGGAAAGAAAGGTTGTCAAAACTACCGATGCAATAAAATTTATACTACTATTAAAGATAGAGAGAAAGATTTTCCCGAGCGGAGTCGCCATTTTTCATTTAATTGAAAAATGAGATTTTGAAAAAGTTTAATTTTCTTTGGTAAAAGATTAAATTTTGAGATTTTAGTTTTAAAATTAAACTATTTATTATGAATAATATATCTTCTTGGGAGGCAATAATATCATTCCCTAATAGTTTCAAATTATAAAATTTTGAATTCATCCTGATTACCATAAACATATGAGTGAATCACATATGATCCCGGAGGGTCAAAATGAAATTTAATTGAGTGTTTGAATATACTAATTTGGATAAAATGATTATTAATTTCAAAATCAAAATCATAATAATATGACGACATGTCTTTCTAAGGAAAGAAAATATAATTTATTATTAATCATTTGAAAATGATGATAATGATCGTCAAATTTGATTTTTTCAAACATAATTAATTAAAGTTTTGAAAATTTTGATTTTAAAAATCTAGTCTGGGTTTATAAATCTTCTACGAGTACGAGGGGTACTCGTAGTTAATTACATCATAAGAAATTAGAATTTCCTATAAAAACTCTCGATTAAAATAGCGGTAGAAATTCTATTTAAGATTTCAAGGCTCGATGTCAAAAAAGATAAGGACCCGAAATTTTCAATCGGGAATGGTTCAATGTTGAGCACTTATTTCTGGAATCGAAGGAAAAAGGGTAGGAGGTGTTTTGAGATTCTGAATTACTTCAGAAACACTCATATCTATCCTAAGTGTTAGGCTTGAATTTCATTGAAAGAGATTTAAATTTGAATGGTCAATTTTATTAGAAAATTGATATTCAATTCTCAAAAATTGAGGTCTTATAGCCCGAGTCTGCCTCACAACCTAAATCTAAAGTGGATTCTAAAAATCAGTGACCCAAACCTAGCTACTGCAATACAAATCTAGACTTACCCTGACCTAGATTGGGGAGCCAACTAAACCACCTAAGCGCTTTAAAAACATGTATCCAGTCATTTAATGTAGAGTGGTAGGGATGTTAATTAGATTAAGTTTGAGGAGTTAGGGCTGACATCTAAAGCGTATCCTAATTGGCCCCTTAACTTATGTGAGGTGTTTGATGTCTAAATAAATGCAGTTAAATATTAGACTCTTTTAAGTTTGTTACTAATGCGATGCATGCTAGTCGACTCGATGGAATTCATAAATCAAAATAAAGCAGCTTAAAAATTTGGCTTAGAAAGTAGATTTTTTCCTAGAGATTGCACAACATCTCCTTGACAGATCGGCACCCTCATAAGCTAGGTGGTCTGCCAGAACCCGTAGGTGGGGAGGTGTCTAACATGGTAGATAAGGTATAATATGATGCATGAAAAACCCTCGATAAGTCCGAGCTTACTTCTTAAGACCATTAGAGTTTCTATCTTATCTTAAAAATTTTAATTTTTAATTAATGTAAAAAAGATTTGACCGGTCCTTATGAGCCTACAATCGCATTCCAGGCTAAAATAAATACGACATGCAAGCAAAAAAGACTAGAAAAGTAGGTAGTTCTATTGCGCAATCAAGTAAATAAATCAACTAAATTAATTATTCAAATTGAAAGTCCATAGGCAAATGCCTTTAAATATTACATCCCAGAATTACAAAAAAGTAAAATTATCGGGCACCACTGACAACAACCAAGATTATATTCCTAAGATTCAAGTGATTTTGAAATGTGGGATTTTTCTCATTATCCACTTATTTGTCTTCTCACGAACATCTTGATTCGTCGATTCTACATATCCAAATGAAAAGAAACTCTCCCTTGAACGGGGTGTTACCTTTCCTCATTGGTTATTTGGAAAGTATCTTAACTTGATCTTCCAAACGAAAGAAGACTCTCCACTTTAGGGATGTCTTCTCCTCTTTGGAATTCAAGTTGGAGCTAAACATTCCAACTCAAATCACTTTAAATAAATTACAACCATTATATAATCAAATTACATTTTTAAGAAAAAAAAGTAATATACTCCATCCTGTAGGGTTATCCTAATAATCAATTGTTATAATGCTTATTTTAGCATGTTTAGTCAACTTCCTCATATTGAACAAGTTTTTTCATCTACTATTAATAATTTCATAAATAGCCGTTTAATAGTCACTTTAGGCGTTACAATCATTCAACCAACTAAAATAATTCCAAAGTCAATATTTATGGGTACCTTAAGCTTGAGAAGATAAAAATAAAGTGCAAACAATTACATAGAGTAAGTTTGTTTCAAAGTGCTTGTTTTTAAGTGGTTAGAGTTATATTCATTGATGTCTTTCTTTTGCATGAATTCACTTCTTCCAACCTTAGTTCCATCGTTTGCTTGAACTTCAATAAATTTTAGTTGTGTGCATCGTCAAATCAATTTTATTATTTTACCAGTATCATGTATGGAAGAAAAGATAAAATATGTTTAAACCAAGTACCTAACCTGCTTATAATTTCATAATATTTTATTATTATGTAAATTAAAAAGGAAAAAATGAATGTTACTTCAAAGCTCTCAGATGGAACACACTTATCACTTTTATTAAGGTGAGCTTAAAAAAGGAACTCATTCCCATTCAGCATTTACTAGGCAAACATTGAAACTCGTCTCTAAAACTCAACTCCAATCACCATCAGCCTTAGAGTTGTTGCTACGATTGCATGGAGGCATCCAATCTTGAAAATAAAATTCTTTCACAAATTCTAATGATTATATAGAATTACCTTAAATCCTCCAAGTAAATGGTTAATGAAGACATTGAATTGAAAGTGCTTAACAAATGGAAGAAATAGGGTATCATGAAGGCCTAAATTTTTTATGCATAAGAAAAAATATCGTTTGCAATGTGCAATACTCCAAGCAATTGCATCTATGATATGATTCACCAATTTGACCTTCAGTGAGCTCACAAATCAAATTTTCAAGTCTAATTCAATTCAAGTATGGTCAATGTAGGGTTTACATCTCCGTAAACACAACTAGGTACTCATCTCATAAGCATGAGAGATGGAATTCAGCCGATGTTATTTCATTATATTTAGCTCTTGTATTTTTCTGCCTATTCCTTCACTAAAAAAGTAAAAAAAAAATATAAGCCACGTAACTGGATAGTAGAACTACAAAAAAAGGGCAAAATGATCTGCAAGTAGCGAAGCGTCATTTTTCTATGAAAATCCTTCATTTAAATCTCTTAAGCTTCGCATCTTATGTGAATTTGTCACTATAGAATCAACCATTCGATGTAACCTCTTCATGGGTCCATAATCTGGCATTGGCATTAAGATGGAAGCACTTAAAATGGAGCTTTAAACTCCAAACCAAGTAGAAATCATTTGGCAATCTATGACATACTTCAACATTAAGCCATATGTGCTGTATCCACACAACTCATTTTTCCTTTTGATTTGGCAAAACTTCTTCACACAAATCAAACTACTATGTTTTACCAGAAATTTAACATCAGATGGTGCAAAAAAGATCTGCAATTATCACAAAGGCGCTAAACCTACCATCTCCATGATAACTTCAAGAAAAAAAAAGGAAAAAAAAAAGAAAAAAAATTATTAATCTAGATTAACATAAGCAATAAATGAAGCGCAATCATGATTAAAGTTCATGTGTACGTACTTCTATTTCACTAAATGGCTCGTGGAGATGTATGAAACTTTCCTTTTATTTAACATGTGCGATGCAGTGACTCAGAAAGAGAGGGTGTGGCAGGCGCAAGTATTTAGGGAAATATGAGGGCAGGGAGGGAACATAAGTACACCGAAAGAGAGGAAAGGAGAGAGGGAAGAAGCAGTTCAAGTCATGTGAGTACAATTACTTCAGAAAACAAGGATAATATCAGATATTAATAGTACATTTTGCAAACAATTATTGCAATTTAAACTTACTGAATGACATCCTTTATTTCCTAGTTGGGACTCTCAGAAAATGTAAATAGTATCCTCTAGTTTCTGATGCAAAACAAATATCAGAACTTGATAAGCTATTCTCCATCACTTGGATTGATACTATAATACATTGAAGTGGAGTTCAAGATATGCAATTGCATTATTTTTTAAGTGTATATTTGATTTTGAAGATTTATTTACAAACATTCTCTTTCCAGAAATTGGAAATTTATGTTTTTTAAGAACAAAAATTTCTTTGCTAACTAATGACATTAGGGATCAAAGCAGAGGTTAGTTCCTATACTACATTGCACGTCGTTAGAATTAAAAAAAAAAAGGCCATCAATCAGGAGAAAGTTACCCACGTCACTAACTTCAATAAAAAACACAAACTAGATCCTCAACTCACCACTAAATAGAAAGAATATATGCCAGTACACACTCAAGTTTTTCACTTTGAATGGAGAAAATATGCCAACTTTACTTTCACATAAAAAATTTTCTATCCTAGAGAGGACAGGTAAAATAACATCAAAACTTCAAATAAAGCAGGCCACATATCACCATTTGTATCATGCTTCCACAAATATTTAACAGGAAGCAGGTGAATTATGACAGAAAAACATGCAATCAAGAAAGGGCCATAACTGAAACTCACCTAATGATCTCATAGGTGCTAATTGCTGGAAATCATAGGAAATCTGCCCAAAGTGATCAAAAGGCGCTCTTCTCCCAGGCCTATCAAGGAACATGCCCTCTACGGGGCGAACCGGAAATTCCTCACAAAGCTACCAACTCGCCATGTACCTGGACTACTTCAGTTACTTGCTCCTCAAAATGACGAACAATTATTACGTCCTCCGACCGGACGTAGAGGAACGTCCGGTCGGAGGCCAAATCGCGCCAAAAAACGAGAAATACCGAGCAAATACCGAGTAATACCAAACAATAACGAGGAATACCATCACGTGAAGACCCAATACCGAGTTATACCGACCAATACCGAGTTATACAAAAGTTGTACCGAGTTTTTTACGAGTTTTTCCTAAAAAAACTCGGTACAACTCGGTATTGCTCGGTATAGCTCGGTATAACTCGGTATTGATCTTCACAGAGCGGTATTCCTCGTTATTATCAAATAATACCTAGTAATACCGAGCAAATACCGAGTTTTTTTGCGGAATTTTGCCTCCAACCGGACGTTCCTCTACGTCCTTACACCGGACCTAATAAAAGTTCCAAAATGACCTCAAGCACTTACACCCCCCAGAGCGACCATCCACACCTGACAAAACTATAGGAAAGCGCCAACTCATCGGACCCTCAGCCTACCTCTCTACGACCATAGAACTTGGAACTCTCTATTCCCTTAACCTCTCACTTGCCCCTCTCACCTTTTAGGTGACCCTAATCTCCCATACAAGCAGCCGGCAAAGTCAACAAGTACACCATCCACTAATACCCATTCATCTCACTACTCACCCGAGCACACTTGCCCTTATCCACTTGGCATAACTAAACTCACCCGAAAGGAATTTGCCGAAGCATTTCGACGTCACTCCACTTCAACCACGCAGGAGGAGACCGAGTCTAGGATAGTGTATAATGTTGTATAGGTATTCTATATAACGATGCATTTTTTACTTTTTTTTTGTCTACACAAACATTCATTTAGCTCTCATAAACCTATAAATAAGAGATGATGAAGCACAATTTGGGTGAGCTTTTTTTATCGATATTGGATGCTCTACCAAATTGAGATCTATAGCTTTCTTGAGTATTCTATAGCATTTTCCTCTACTCTCCCCATCATCTTCATTCTCACAAGCTCAACTCGTCAACTCACCATGTATGCCTACTAGTAAGGTTGAGTGTCATCAACAGATAAATTTGAATCCAACACCCTCTCAGGTGCAGTGAGTGTGGATTGAAGACAATACCGAGAATCAATGACTTCTCTGTTGCACAATGATGATCCCCTTAAGTGTCATCTCTTCTTTATGATACTCAAGGAGTCGACGCTTAGGTGGTTCACTCGCCTACTGCTGGGCATGATCACCTCTTGTTCTTAATTCAAATGGAAGTTTGTGAGTCGATTCTCCAACGCTCAGAAACCCTAAAAGAGATTGCAAGTTATGTTAAAAATGAGACAGGAACCAAAGGAGTCACTAAGTAGCATCATAATGAGGTTCCAAAGAGAAGTACTAAATGTGAATAATATAAAACCTATAGTCGACCAAGCAGCATTGAAACAAGGACTTATAGAGAATGGCAATAAGGAGCTAAAAGAGAAAGTTGTCCCAAGAATAGGAGGGACAAAAGACCAAATCCTCCAAGGGATCGACAATACCCTAAGCACCCATAAGCATCCCTGCAAGCTAAGCCGCTGAGGATTGTATGGCCGCCAGCACCAAGGGTGGAGTAAATTCCTGCTACTCACCCAATCCAAATTAGTTCATGCACCGTCAACCAATCTACCCAACCACACTCCACTGCGAGTGTTTACGACCAAGCTTGTTGAATCCTAGAATAAGGAAATCTTCAAGCGATTAACACCCATGAAGGCCTCAGCCAGCATTAGGGACACTTCTTATGGCCACAACTTAAAGGAGTGTCATCACCTACGAGTGTTATGGAATATATCATCAAAGCAGGAAAGTTGAAGGAATTTGTGCTCGTCAACCTAGGTCAATGCCGAGAAAAATCCACAGCAGAAGACAGTGGGAACCAGCTTGTTCCAACTTGCGCCATACACATCGTCCGTGTAGTACCTGCAATCATGGGTAGCGAATGAATGGAGCGACCAGCGAGTGCAAAGAGGATTAGGATCGAAGTTCTTGGCGTCCACCTCGCTAGATTCAGCAATAAAAGTCACTCAAATCACTTTTGAATGAAGTCGACAAGACTGGAAGAGAGAACAATTACAATAATGTTGTGGTTGTCACTGTTAGTTTTATCATGTCATAAAACAAAAAATCAGAATGACAACAACTATACTCATTAAACCCCCAAGAAAGGAGGTGTAGAAGCTAGTAGAAGCCAACTTTATGAAAGATGTTCAGTACCCAAACTGGATCTCCAATTTGATGTACAAAAGGCGATCAAAAAGTAGAGGATGTGTAAACTTCACTAATATGAAATCGACATGTCAAAAGGACAAAAACCCAATGACCAAGATAAATGCCCTAGTTGACATGGCAATGAGCTACTCAATCATAAGTTCCTAGAGGCATTATTTGGGCGACTATGAAAAAACAACCTTTATTACTGCAAAAAACTTGTAATGCTACAAGGTGATGCCTTTTCACTTAAAAAAATCGAAGGCAAATTACCAAAGAATGATTGATAAGAGTTTTAAGGACCATAGGGAAAAGAATGTATAAGTGTACATCTATGACATTCAACTAAAGAGCAAATCGTCTGGTCAACACGTTGAGGATCTGAAGCAGATGTTCGTGACTTTCAAAAGGTATAATATGTAGCTGAAACCACTAAAATGTACCTTTAATGTAGATTCAGGAAACTTCCTAGGTTTCTTCCTCACACTTGAAAGCATCAAGATAAATCTAAATAAGGTGATAGTGATCCTGGAAATACCCAAACTAGTCAAAAAAGTACAATGACTTAGTGGGTGAGTCGCTTTATCTCTAGACTCGGTAAAAGTTGCTCACAATTCATTCTTCAAATTCCTAGGAAGTGTAAGGAAATTCTCTTAGGGCAAGGAAGTTCTTGGGTTTCCTCCTCAGCTGAAGGTGTCAAGATAAATCAAGATAAGATAAAGCCGTAAAGGCAATCCTAGAAATAAAGTCGCCCAAATCAGCCAAGGAATTACAATAATTCAATGGGAGAGTCATGTGACTCAATCACTTTATCTCTCGACTCAAAAAGAGGTGCTCGCCATTCTTCATATTCCTCAAAAGTGTAAGAAAATTCTCTTGGGGCGAGGAATGCAAAGCTGTCTTCAAACAACTAAAGCTCCTTCTCTCCTCACCTCGTAACTAGGCGAAGACCAACTATTGTATCTAGGGGTAGGCGAAGATATTCGCTCTGTGCTTGTCTAGGAAGAAGGGAAGATGTAATGACCGATGTGTTATGTGAACAAAACTATCAAAGGACTCGAACAAAGATTTCAAATCATAAAAGACTCACATGGCCATGAGTGACCTCAGCCACATGACAACAACCATACATCTATGCCAATCCATCCAAGTAGTGACTAACCAATCCCTAAACATGATCACTTGGGACGACTGCATAAATGGTTAGTAAAACTGAGCGAGTTCTAGATAACTTACTAGCCAAGGACGACCATGAAAGCCTAGGAACCCATCGATTTCCTAATCAACTTCAATGACCCGAACAACGAATCAGAGGTGAAATCTCCACATCAACATTAGATGTTGTACGTCAACGACATGACAAGCAAATAAGAAGTCGGCATAAGCATGGTTTTGAAAGGCCCCACTAAAAACACCATCACCCAAATAGCCAGCATAGAGTTTGAAGTCATGAACAATCAAATCAAACATGAAGTCTTACTCGCTAGCCTGTGACTTATCACAAGGCTTCGGGCAAGGGCTACTTAGTTTATAGTATATTCAGAATTACAGTAGATGTTGAACCAGATCAACGACAAGCACAAAGGGATGAATTACTCTTAAAGTATCTCTTCAAGGTAAATACAAAAATCGACAGGCAGATGTACTTCAAGAAGACCCAAATCCACAAGGAGCAAAACTAACTCGTCGATCTCCTCTCAAAATAGGAAAACCCAGATGAGCAACCAACAATGAAGATCATCATATATACTCTAGAAGAGGAAATGATGCAGGTAGAGGCTTGTCGAGAAACAAGTTGGATAAACCCAATTATGGAGTATATGCAGGAATGAGCAATGAGTGCAAAGTTTGATGAAAAATAAAGATTAAAGCTCAAAGTTGCCAACTACTTGCTCATGAAGGTGAGTTATTTAGAAGATCGATGATTTCACTTAACTTGAGATGTGTCAAGATAAGAGGAGGCGACAAATATCAAAGAAATTCACTCAGATGAGTGTGGAAGACATTTGGGAGGAAGAACACTCCGCCACAGAATTTAGAGGCAAGGACAATTCCAGTCAATTTTAAGGAAGGTAATAGAGAGATTCTCGAAAAGGGTGCCCTCAATGTCAGAAATTGTCCCCTATGCAACTGCAGCCTTCCCACACGCTACAGCCCATCAAAAGCCCTTGGTCATTTGTAGTAAGGGGAATGGATTTGTTGGGACTAGTCGCACCTTAAATAAGACAATAATATGCATTCCAGTCGTGATAGACTACTTAACCAAGTGAATAGAAGTCAAGGCACTGGCCAAGACGACCTGGACTATTGTGAGAAATTTCATTTGGACTTAAATAATTTGCATATATGGTGTGCCTCACACCATTATAATAGACAATAGGCCACAATTCGCCAACAAGACACTGAAAAATTTCTACCACTAGCCAAAACATTCTACTAAAGTTTTCCTTAATCCACCACCCAATGACCAATAAACAATTTAAAGCCACCAATAAGCACATCCTCAATATCTTGAGGAAGAAGTTAAGAGAGGCAAAGGGATGAATGTGCTCACTTTAGTCTTGGGAGCACTAAGGACCTAGTAAGCTACTATTGCTACTAGGAGTTCACGTCAACTCCGTGTATGCTTCTAATGAAGAGTTCAATAACAAATTCCCTTTAATACCAAACTCAGGTTGGGCAAGCTATTATTATGGTCAAGTTTAACTTAAGAATTTTATAAAAGTTCTTTTCATTTCACTAATCGAGAACTTAGAAAGTATTTCATTTTTTATATGGGCAAGTGTCCTTGAACACCATTACTATCACTCCATAGTTATTTACAAGCAAATGAACTAGTAAGCTAATATTGCTATGGGCGAGTTCCCACACTTGCTATTATAATTGTTATCATGCATAGGTGAATAAAACACTTACGCAAAAAAATCTAAAAACAAAAAGCACAAAACAATAACAAGAGAATTACAAAAACTTAAAATTTCATATCATTTTCTTTGAGATCAGTTACATGCACAATCGACCTTTGGGCCAAAAAAGAAAAAATATATTTTTTTTTTTGAGACAAGCACATTGGATTGACTTGCGTCGCCTTTTCATTTTGCACCTTCTTTAGAGTTGGCCTTTCTCCCTTTTAGTAGACTTAGCGAGATTCTCAACAAGCGTTGCGTTCATCTTCTCAACCCACTTCACAAAAGATTGTCACATGTTTAAGGATTGTACATTCTTTGGCACTCACAGCCCTTGACGCCATTTGTGTTTTTCCTCATGTATGTAGAGGGCGTCAAGGGCTATGAGTGCCAAAGATGTTCATGTAGACAAGGTGATAGAGAGTGATTAGCAGCTACCCACTGATCAAGATTAGCATCTCCTCCTCCTTGGTGAATGCTGGCAAACTCGCCTTACTCTTGGTGATCGTGATTGGCAAAATGATCATTGGCCGAGGCGCAAAACTGTAAAGAAATACAAAATTTCCTTTCTAATCCCTAACCATGTTTGTCAGTCGATCGCCTTCATTTCAGTCGAAGAGATTTGCACGTAGTCGTCTTTGAGTGGCCTTAATGGTGAAGACATTTCTAAACAAGTTTAGTGACCATTGCACCTTCACCTTGCACAAGAACAAGGCGAACGACACTACCTGTTATGGAGTTAGGCAACACCTACGTAAGAACGAATCCATAAAAGTTTAAAATCTTCCCCAACTCCTTACATGGGGGGAACCATAACCCAAAGTGGAAATGGTCGATGGAGACGCACAACTTGACGTGGTAAAAGGTATTCACGTGGTTGTCCTTGCTAAGCACTCGCATGAAGTTGTACGTAAAGCAGTAGCCAAATTAGGTAAGGTTGACAAGTTCAATAGTCACCCATGACTCCGAAAGATCGATAGCTTGAGTGAAAGCGCCAACGCATTCACGTAGAATAGCGATAGAGGAAATAAACGAGCTCGAAGGAATGAAATAACGGTTGAGGAGAAAATATCGCAACGTGAGGAACCAAGCCCGAGTATTTATAGACCTTTCATTGTGCATACATATCGAGGCACCCAACATCCACATTAAATGCATTAGATTGCATTTTCGCAATCCATTATTTCCAAGAGGTTTGGCAAGCAATCACCAATAAAGTATCTCGTAGACACTAGAACATCACTCGCCAAAAAGGTATCTTTGCACCAATCTAAGCAAATTATCATTCCCAAACACATCAACTAACTTGCCACATGGCTATGCTCCTCGCTTGCCGCAATAAGAAAAATTTCAAAAATTCAAACATTCTCCAAGTATTTTACCCGTCACTCAAAAAGCACATACATTGCCACTCAAAATGGTGATCTAACTCGAGTACTTATAGGGCACTCTCACTGATCTATTGCATAGTACTCACCACATCACAAAGAAATGAAAATAGTATGAGTAAATACAATGTAATAACACAAAATATAAAAATTTTATTGATATAATGAATAGAGCCATGAGGATAGAGAATTTGCTCAGTAAAATGCTAAATGTCTAAATTATTTTTTCTATGCTTTGAAATATGAGTATATGCAAGTATCCACTTGTACTATGGAAAAAAAATATGAGCTAGACTGTCCATTACATGTGAGGGAACTAGTGAAGTAAAGCATACTAGATTAAACATTTTACTTCATGATTAAGAACTATTTCACATGAAACCTAACGAGTAAATATAAAAAATGTATACTAGGTTCACACAAATAGAGGCATCCATGTATGCATTGGGTAGAGGCTCTCTAATAATTTTGAAAAAAATTAATAAAATTTTATGTTGCCTACCTAGAGTGTATGATGTTAAAGTTCCTGTGATCTCAGAATCGAAGGATTTAAATTTTCATTCTATTGATAATTTGCTTGGGTCACTCATTGCCTACGAGCAAGGCATGAGTCAAACACTAATTCATGCAAGTGATAAGAAGAAGGAGAAGACTGACTCTGAAAGAAAACGACTCGAATAGTGACAATTTTGTAGCAGAGGAGGATGACAACATTGCGTTGATGACCCGATAGTTCAAATGTTTCTTAAAGAGGAAGCAAAAGCGTCATCAACAACAATGGAATAAAGGTAAAAGCAACAAAAATTTTAAAGCGTCATCTAACACAATATGCTTTAAATGTAGGAAACCAGGTCATCTCCAAACAGACTAACCCAACATGAAGACTCACCTGGTCAAGGAGAAGGGTGAAGAAAAAGAGAAATTCAAGAAGAAGAGGGACACGTAAGGCAATTTTGGGCAGACTTTGCATTGGATTCATCAGAACAAAAAGCAGAAGAGGAGGTAACAAATCCATGTCTCATGGCTAATGATAATCTTGATTAGTCATATCAAGATGAGGTATGTCATCTTTCCTATGATGAATTGTTTATTATTTCAGAGAAAATTCATGATTCATATAGGAAATTGAAAAAGATGTATGCCAACTTAAACATTGAATTTTCTAATCAGCAAAAAGAGCATACTAGTCTGATAACTGAGAATTCTACTTTAGATAGTAATCATATGACTTTACATGATGAATATGATACATTAAATAAGAAGCATACTAATGTATCTAATGCATATGATTCCTTGAAAACAACGCATGTTAAATTAAAAAACTCATTTAAAGAATTAGAGTCATGTGCAACTAAAATATATGATAGTAAACATGTATTAAAAATAAATCTATCCTTGAAAGTGTAAGTAAATTCCTACCGGGAAAGTGAATGCACTTCAAAATAATAAACCATCACCTACTTTGGCATATTGGCATAACTCATCACCACAGTATACATCATAAAACCTTAGGAAGAGTACCATAACCCACATAGATTAGTGAATCATTCTCCTGGTGTTAGGTGTTACTGTTGTGGCATGCAAGGTTACATAGCTCGTACTTGCACTATCTACTGTAGGACACATCTAGTATGGAGGTCAAAAGTATTTGCATCATAGCATAACATACAAACATTTCATTCATTAGTACATAAGGTGGAATCTAAACTCAGTTAGGTTCCCAAATCTAACACTTGATTGACTTTGTAGGAGTGTTCTCACAAAAGACCTAGTGATAGTATGTGGTACTTGGACAGCGGATGCTCAAGGCATAGGACTGGAGATTTGAAGTAGTTCATCTCACTAGAGGCAAGGTCAGAAATCAAGGTCACACTGGGGACAACAACACTAAAAAAGTAGTTGGATTAGGTATAATTAGCAATTCTAAAATTGTATAGTTGAAAATATATTATTAGTCGATGGTCTGAAGCATAACTTACTGAGCATTAATCAATTATGTGATAAGAGTTTTGATATAAAATTCCTATCTACAAAATGCATGATAAGCTTAAATGGCAAACTAGTCTTAAAAGGGAAAATGATAAATAATGTTTCTATATATTGATTTGAACTGCATTAAATATTCTAATTCCATGTGTTTGAAAACTATAATTGATGAATCATGGATATAGCATAGAAAATTATGTTATGCAAGCACGAAAACTCTTAGGAATATTATCCAAAAAGATCTAGTTAGAGGTATACCCAAGTTAGATTTCACTAAGGATCATCTATGTGATGCCTGCCAACTAGAAAAATAAATTAAGTATTCATTCCATACAATTAAGGACATCAACACCTCTAGGACACTAAAAATTTTCCATGTGGGCCTTTCTGAACCCATTCGTGGTGCAAGCCTAGGAGGGAAGTCATATGGATTTGTAATCATTGATGACTATTCTAGATTCACTTGGGTTAAATTTATAGCATAAAAAGTGAATCGTTTAAGAAGTTTAGAACCTTCTCCACCTGGATACAAAGAAAATTAGGATGTAGAATATCAATCATTCATAGTGATCATGATGGAGAATCTGAAAATTAAAAAAAATGATGAAGAACCTAAAAGTGAAAATTTTAAAATTTTTTGTCAGGAGATAGAGATATAACATAACACTTTCGCCCCTAAGACCCCTCAGCAAAATGGAATAGCTGAAAGGAAAAATAGAATTTTGGAATAAGTTGTTAAAGCCATGCTAGCTGAATATTCTATTCCTAGATACTTCTGAGCATAAGCAATAAATGCTATTTGTTATCTTTTGAATATGGTGAATATTAGATCCAAATTAAATAAGACATCCTATGAACTTTTTAAGGGTAGGACATCTAACATTTCTCACTTACATGTCTTTATGTGTAGATGTTTTATCCTAATCAATGAAAAATCATCTTTAGAAAAATTTGATCCTAAATCTGATGAAGTCTTCTTAGATTATTCATTTTAGAAGAAGGCCTGTAGAATTTTCAATAAGAGAACCTTGCTAGTAGAAGAGTTTACTCATGTGGTATTTGATGAATCAGATATGACCTCTGAATCTAGACCAGCAGAATAAGTAGAGGTCATACAAGGGGTAGAAGCTATTAACATAAGAGAAAGCAGAATCTCAGGAACCACTGCCTAGAGAATGGAGATACTCATCTAGTCATCATAAAGAACAGATCCAAGGAGACCAATCTTAAGGTGTTAGAACTATGTACAGACTAAGAAATAAGGTTAGTTATTCTGTATTTATCTCCATGATAGAACCCACCAACACAGATCAAGCTTTATAGTTGATGAATTCTAGACCCTCACAATGAAAGAAGAGCTAAACAAATTCATTAGAAATGATGCATAAGTAAAAAGACCAAAGGACCAGTGTTGTTGGAACAAAGTGGATTTTCAAAAATAAAATGAATGACTTTGGAAAAATGGTGAGGAATAAGGTAAGATTAGTAGCTAAGAAATACAATCAAATTAAAGGGATATATTTTAACAAAATCTTTGCCCCTGTGGTTAGACTAGAGATTATTAGGGTGCTACTAGTCTTTATCTGCTTTAGAGGATTTAAGTTATATCAAATGTACGTTAAAAGTGTCTTTCTAAATAAGGTAATTAAAGAAGATGTGTATGTTGAGCAATCAAGAAATTTGAAAATTCTCAGTTTCCCAATTACATGTATAAGTTAAAAAACTCATTATATAGATTAAAACAAGCACCTAAAATCTAGTATGAAAGGCTGAGCACAGTTCTCCAAGATAGAGCATTTGTTAAGAGTAGTATGGACACCACCTTATTTCTTAGGAAAGTAGGAGAAAATCTACTCATTGTTTAGATTTATTTTGATGATATATTATTTGGATACATAGATAAAAATCTATATTATGTGTTTTCAAAAACAATGATTAAAGAATTTGAAATGAACATGATGAAAGAGTTAAACTATTTTCTTGGATTTAGTAAGATGCAGAGAGATGATGGAATCTTAGTCAATCAAAATATATCAAGGATATCTTTAAGAAATATGAAATGGATAATGCTAAAGCAATAAATACTGCCATGAGCTCTACTATTCAGTTAGATAAGGACCTAAATGAAAAATCAGTTGATCATAAGAAAAATATAGAGGGATAATTGGATCATTTTTCTATTTGACTGTCAATAGGCCTGATATAATATTTAGTGTATGTCTCTGTACTAGATTTTAGGTTGATCCAAAAGAATCTTATCTTACTGCTTTTAAAAGAATTCTAAGATATCTTCAAGAAATCAAAAATTTTAAAAACTGATATCCTAGACATAGCACATCTTTTGAAATAATAAAATATTCGGATTCAAACTTTGCAAGTTGTAGAGTTAATATAAAAAATACTTCTGGAATTTGTCAATTCATATGATTATATTTAGTCTCCTAATCCAACTGAAGACAGAACTTTGTAGCCTTATCCACTGTTGATGCAGAATACATAGCTGTAGGAGCAGTATTACCTTAAGTCCTATGGCTAAAGCAACAAAGCTTGGATCTTAGAATACCCTGTAGGCACCATTTCTATCATGTGTGACTATACTAGTGTCATTTGCATATTCAAAAATCTAATTCAAAACTCATGCACAAACCATATAGATATTAGGCATTACTTTATAAGAGATCATGTAGCAAAGGGAGATATAGAACAACATCATATATCTACTAGAGACCAATTGATAGACATCTTTATTAAACCTCTAGCCTATGACATATTTAGCATCTTGAGGACTAGACTAGGTTTTATAGACATTCTTGCTTTATTCAGGATGAATCCAATATTTTTATCATTTGAAATCAACATGTATTTTTTATGCTTCAAGTTCATATCATTTTGAATTTGTGTTTGTTTGTTTGTGTGTGTTGTTTTATTTTGTGTTTTTATTTTATTTTTTTAAGTAGATGTTCATTGATCATCACACACTCTTTCACTGGATAAAAAAAAAATTATTCATATCATATTGTATGATTCACTTCGTAATATATAATATACACATCCTACACAAATCCCCGCTTTAGATTAAATCAACGGTACATATTAGTTCACTTATTGACGATCATACTATACGACCACCTAATCATATTGTACGATACACATGACAAAGGCCGTTGGACGAATTCAAGTCAGTCGATACGATAATAATTTTACTTTTATATTATACAAACACTTGTTCGTACTATACGATCTATTAGTCAAACAACGTACAAACGACTACTCAGGACGAACGAAAGCTCTTAAGATCGTCCAGTACGATACTAATCGTACTATACGATTTGACCACCTTTTCTGACAAGTCGTCCAAACGATTTAGCTCCTATAATCGTACAATACAATCTCAAATCATATTGCACGATAAGAAGAAAATCTATAAAATAGAGGGATTTCCTTAAGGTCAAACCACTCAACCTTCAATTCATTCCCTCACTCAAAACTCATACCCTCACAACCTTAAGATTCTCAAATGGCCGGAGATAACAAACGAGGTTGTATGAACCAAGGAGGTTCTTCCTCTCGTCGCCCAGTCGACAATTGTTGTCAAAGCAATGGAGTTGAATCTGTCTATTATAGATTCAAGGAGGCTCACATCACCCTTTCTAAAATGCTCAATCAACATGCCTTGAATTTCGAGGAGATAAACCTCTCTGCTTTCAAAACTCTTCAATTTCTTCTCACCCTAGCATTTCCCTTCAATTTTGAACTTCTTTACGAATTTCTAGTCAACCTTAGGATTAATGTTGAGACCTACACCATGACTTCCTATGTGTGTTAATGTTCTATAGAAATCAACATGGAAGATTTGGGGAGTATATACACCTTTCTACTAAAGAAACTTGTCCATAATTCATGGCCTCTAGAATTGACTTTGATTGGAGTGTTGTAAACCTAACCATTCACAATGTGATTCTGAATCAAAATCAACCCTTAGTACACCCTTTCAATCAAAATGCACGAATTATTCAGCATGTTCTTCGAACCTCAATTATACCTAAACCTGGCGATATGTCAACATTGCTCAACCTTTTACCCTAGTCACCTACTTTATAATGTCCGATACTAAATTTGATGAAGCTCAAATGATCATCGACAATATCCAAAACCTGATTCCAAATTGACTTCTCTCAACTCGGAGAAAGCAAAATGTCGTCCTCGGTCACCTTATTAGCTATATCCTTGAAAAGAAATATGACCTTACCTACCCTGCATCTCCCGACATGTTCCCATACTCTACACTGGTGCCTCCTTCCATATTCTCTTTCACCATGAACGGGGGCACGAGCATGAGAAACCTAATTTTGATGAAGAAGGGGAACTGCAGCTACACCTGCACCAACAACAACACCAATATCAGCATCTACACAAGCCTACCATGCTTACCCTCACAAAGAAATAATCCAAAGACTGGACTCCCACATTCAACAATAACAACAACATCATGAGGCTGAAATGGGATAGTTTGGAGAACAAATCTCTTTAAATCAAGATCAATTCACCTCAATCCATAAATATTTTTAACAACCACCACCTGATCAGAGGTCTTCCTACTTTTAGTTTCGGTGTGGTGTATTTTTATATTTTCTTTTCATTTTTATAGTTCCTCATTTTTGGTGATGTCAAAAGGGGATGAAATATTTTGGTTGTTTGTATGTTTCATTTTATTAGGTAACATTTTCTACTTACCAATTTGTTTGTTGTATTTTTTTAATCTTCTTTTCTTATTATCTATTTTTTTTTAAATGAAAATTGAAAAAAATTCAAAATTTAAAATTCTAAAATTAATTTTTAATCTTATCCCTATTTTAGAATCTATCATCTAATGAGGGGGAGACTAGGAGAATGAAACATTAATTTGCTTTTCAACCAATAATTTTTATTATCATGGAAAAAGAGGAGATTGTTACAAACCAGGATACCTAGCTTATAATTTTGATGAAAACAAATATTGTTTAAATTTTTTATTTCACCGAGCATATATATTGGATATTATCTTTTTTCTCTGCAAACTAACATTTTAGAAAAACATACACAGCTCAAGATTGCAAAACTCAAGTTTGGGTAGAATAGGATGTCAATCAAAAGAGTTTGTAATTTTTATTTTATTATATTTTCTATTTCTTGAGTCTGACCATTTAAGGGTGTATGCTAAGTTGGCGATTGTGCACACACATTACGGGAATGAAAAAAATTTGAAATAATTTTTTTTAACGAATCGTACCGTATGATTTACGATTGTACTATACGATCTGTTATCTGAAAAAATAAGTCTAATGGCTAATTGAATCATTAATTTTTAATGAACTACTCATACTGTACGATTTAGATTATACTATACGATTTAAATCGTACTATATGATTTGTTTCGATCTATAAACCCTAGCTTTCAGATAAATTAAGTAAAAATTTTTAAAAATGAATTTTGAACTATTCGTGTTGTATGATATTTAAAATCTTACTTAAATTATCCCCCGTGATTAGTCAATCAAATCAAGATTTATTAGATATGGCCGATTGTACTGTACGATCTTGATCTTACCGTATGATTAACAGAGATGAAATTTGGTGGTCTAAGAAATCGTACCAAATGAAATCTTGATTTTTGAACTACTCATATAGTATGATGTTTACATCATACTGTATGAACTATTGGAAATATACTAACTGTACTGTACAATGAGAATAGTACGGGACGATTGACAGAGATGATTTTCAATCGTCGCAGATATCGTCCAGTATGAATAGAGAAAAAATGAACAAATCGTACTATACGACTTCACGATCGTACTGTACGATATGTTTGCAAATATGAATAGTTCGTCTTAACGACTGTTTGCGTCGTACCGGACAAGTTTAACTTTGAACTAACCGTACTATACGAACCAAGATCGTACTGTACAAATAGAGACAGCTAAATTGAAAAATTATGGGGTTTTTAAACCTAATACTTAAGCAATCTCTTAGAGTCTTTTTGGAAGAGAGTTTTTGGTTGTTGAAGAAACTCTAAGGGAGATCGTTCTTGAGAGCTTTGGGGTTTGAAAGAAGATGAAGTTGTGCGTGAGGGAGGAGTGTGAAAGGTTTCACACGGTTGCTCTAGGTAAGTTTGCACCCAGCTTCCTCCTATGGCCTTGGAGAGTTCTTGAAGATTCTTTTGGGAGAGACTTCAAAATCAAGAGTCTAGGGTTCTCTGCCTTCCTTAGGAGAGAGAAAAAAGATTGTAGTTTTCTGCTATCTCCAAGAAAAAGTAAAAGGATTGTGATTCTCTGCCATAACCAGAAGGGTGAAAAAGAATTCTGGGTTCTGTGCCTTCTCAAGGAAGAAAAAAAAGGATTGAGGTTATCTGCAATCTCTAGAAGGGAGAAAAAGGATTGAAGGTTCGATGTCATCACCAAGAGGGTGAGAAGGCTTTGGGTTCTCCACCGTACTGGGTTGGTGCAAGTGATTTGTGTAAAGGCTTTATCTAACTTGTCGTGAGGGCAAAAGAAAAGACACTATAGTGATAGTGTGATACTCGGAGTGAAAGACTATAGGGAGTGGATGTGGACGTAAATCATTGTTTGACTGAATCATTAAAAATATCTAGTGTGTTTGTTCTGATTTTCTATTTTCCACATTTACTTTTCCGTATTTAGTTTTCTGTGATAACTGCTTGGTGGAAATTTGTGATAGCTATTTTGTAGTACATATTAGAATTTTATCATCATCATTGAAATGTTGGATAAGTTTATTTGCTTCAGCAATAGGTGATAAGTATTGATTGTTTTTTCTTAACTACGAAAAAAAATAAAAAAGATAAATTTTATTTTTTGTTGAATGGAAGCAATATTTTTAAAAATATCAATTCACCCCTTCTTTCAGTGTGTCTCGGGCTAGTTCATTGAGGTCTTATAACCTCCTCGAACTTTTAAAGCTAACAACTCACCACATAATTGGACCACCTCGTCAAACACTCCCCCCCCCCTCAACTTACCTCGCCATGACAATCAAACTCGGAGCTCTCAATTCCTATAACATTGCACTCTCCCCTCGCTCTTAGGGCAACCAAAGATCTCTCATACAAGTCATTGACAAATTTAACAAGCACGCCAGCAGTTGAACCCCCTTTATCTCACTACTCGCCCATAGATTCGCTCAAGCACACTCATCACCCTCGCCTGGAAGCAACTTGACGAAGCCTTCTGACCCTAACTCGCCTTTTGCCAAGCAGGAAAAGACGTTCCTAGCATTGTATCAGTACTTTGTATAACATTACATTTTTTTTTTTACTTTTCCTCCATAAAACATTTTCTATAGCCCTAATAATCCTATAAATAAATAAAGATGAGGAATAGTTTGGATGATCTTTTTTTTTTTAGTAATAGAGGATACTTTGCCAGTTTGAGATCTATAACTTTTTTTAGCATTCTATAAAACTTTCTCCAACTCTCTCCATCCAATCCATTCTCATAAGTTCAACTTGTCAGCTCACCAAATAAGCTAATATCAACGAATAAGCACCTAGTATGATTGGAAGTATTGTACAGCATGCATTTCAATGGCACAAAATGGCCCGCGTCATAGCTCACGTCATGGCACATAACATGGCACGTTACATATACGGGGCTATCTACTTGAAGAGACACGGCTTATCAAAATAGTGCACGCTACTTGTGCCAAGCATAGGCAATGAATTTTAAGTTTTTTTTTTCTTTTGGACAATTAGGCCAATTAAAGAAAACTCACACACATATCACATACACAAAACTCGAACTTAAGACCTCTTAGTTGGTAGCTAAGCTCCCAACCAATAGGCCAATGTGAGGTTTATATATTAATATGATAATTAATTAATAATTAATTATATATTAAATTAATATAATATCAATAAATATTAAATGATTTAATTTTTTTGTAGGATTTAAAGCTATCATTTTTGTTATTTGGTGGGATTTAAATAAAACTATACTTAAGTCCTGCTCAAATCAATTGATGTAAGTTTCTGTAGGTTTTAAAATTGTCATTTTTGTTGTTTGATAGAATATTTATGCTTAAATTTTGTTTTAATCAACTTAATTTTTTAATATATATATATATATATATATATATATATATATATATATATATATATATATAATTTTAGATAGTGTGACATGTTAAAAATCATGTGCGTCGCACCATTCGCTATGCATCATGGCTCCATAAAAGACTTTCCACCGTAGTCCACAATTCGCCACTGACAAGTATGATCTACGGATAAATTTAGATCCAAAACCATTATAATAAAATAAAAAATAAAAAAAAAGGTTACTCCATAGTCAACTTGCAGTCGTACCTTTTACAGATCCAAATAATTTACTTATATCTACAAGCTTGCGAATATGATGTGGGCATTTAAAAAGTAAATCTTGAGCTTCGGTGTACCTACCTTGGTCAAAGAAAGCCTTGAATAGGTTTACATATGTTGTAGAAGATGGATATGTTTTGCCAGCCAATATCTTCAAAAATTCTTTGGCATCCTCAATTGTCCCAAATTTGGCAATATGTGCAGCAAATGGTTCGATAAAAGGTGGAACTTTGCAGTTCTTCATCATACTTAGTAGCTTCAATGCCTCTTCAAGCTTTCCCACGCCCAACAACTCCTTAATTAAATATTTGTAGGTGGATTGCCAGGGCCTCAATTGAGCATTATCAATCATCTCAACCATCAAAGTATAAGCGCTCTTAGTCCTTTTCTTACCACACAAACCGTTGACCAACACATCAAGAAGATCAGCATCGACTTCATAGTTCTTCCCTATCATCTTTGTTAAACACTCCAATGCTCCATCAACATCACCAGCTGAACAATATCCGTGAATCAAAATTGTCCATGTCTTCAGGTCTGGAGTGCATCCCCCTTTTTCCATCTCATCTAAAACATTGGAAGCATCATCCAATCTCTTTGTCTTACATAGCCCATATACCAACTGGCTATAAGTAATATTATCCGGCTCATAACCTTCTTGCCTCATCTTCTGCATGATTTCCATTGCTTCCTCAAACTTTGCTGTGCTTGTCAAAGACCTGTGAATCCCATCATAAACAACCTTTGATAAAGAATAGCCCACGGCTTCATACTTCTTCACCACCCTAAAGACTAAATCCAGGTCTGGATTTGAGCTCAAAGAGAGCTGCCTCAAAAGCATACCACAGTCCTGAATAGCTGGCTTGTATGGTCCATCCATCATGAATTCATAAAGTTCAACTGCATCCTTCGTCATCTTCCTCTTAAGAAATTGTCTTGTAACCTTCACATAAGTATCAATGTCCATATCATACCTCATCTCCTTCACCAAGCTCCAGAACTCCCCAATAGATTCGTCACGCCCAAGAACGCGAGCCATGGCGTTGTGTGCAACCGATCCATGCTGGTAATCTGGAATCCCTGAAGCCCAAGCGAAAAAGACAAGTGCTTTATGCGGGTAATCGCGCAACTCCCTGAGAATCATCGCAACCAATTCCTCCGACACAGATGATTTGAGATCTTCTAAGTTTTTCTCGACCTCCTTGCTCCAGTCCTGAGCGTCCAGAACGATTTTGGCCGCGTACTTAACAGCTGCATCAGTAGATGACTTCTCCTTAGCACTATAGTAGAATTTCGTGAGGGAAGAACTATCAGCGATGAGCTTCTGGTTCTTAAAGCACCCGAGTATGACGCGATAGGCGCCTTCGTCGAGCTTATAGCCATTTTTTTGCATGGAATTGAGGAGAACCCAGAAGTCAGTGATGAAGTCCTTGTGGGCAAGGATACGAAGCATGAGGTTGTAAGCGGAGGGACCGGGAACGAGGGCATACTGGGCTTTGGCGAAGTTGAAGAAGTCGAGGGCCTTTTGAGGCACTTTATCGAGTTTCTTGATGACATAGATGATGGACTCTGGCGTGGGTGCAGAAGTGAGGGATGAGAACTCATTGAGATCGGAGGATTCTGGTATTGAAGAGAAGGGAATGGATTGGGAGGGATAGGGGGAGAGGAATATGCTGAGGTGAGGCAGGAAAGGAGAATGTGGGGAATAGGGCAAAAGAAGAAAGGAGTGAGAAAGAGAAGTTATGCAGGGAGGTAAGTTGGAAGAAAGTGGGCGGCGGATGACGAATATGTATAGAGAGCGGCGAGAGAGAAGACGGAGGCGCGAGAAGGAAGGAACCATCTTTTGGCCTTGATCATGAAAGGGAAACTCTAGGGTTTTCGCCCATAACAGTACATTACAGTCCAGCGGAGAAATTATTAATCCCTATCACAGCTCTTCATCTCGGCATTTTTTTTTTTTTTTTTTTTTTTGAAACTTGCAAATTGCATTAAAAAAATAAAACTGGATATAATCTATACTACTATTATAAAAGGGACTTGAGTTTCCTTCCTCCGGCAAATCTTGTTCATCCATTCTACTTATTTTTGAATTATCTTGGCCATCAATTCTATTAAAAATATTTAATAAATCAAAAAATTCACATTTATACTACTCTATTAATTTTACCGTTTTCTATTTCTATTATTCACTGCATCTTTTAATAAATCATTCAGATTTCGTAAGAGCAGCTTTTGCTACTAATATTAAATGTTATGACTTATTTAATTACCTTCACAAGACTGTCTTAATTGATTTATTACTTATGCACGTTAAATAAAACACATTTAATTCTAACGTCCCTTCAAATTTCATAAGAGCGCTTTTTTTTTTTGGGAAAACGTAAGAGCGCTTTTGCTATTTTATTTATTATATTCTGCAGACTTTTAACTTTTTCCTGGAAGCGTAAACCTATCTAATGTCGCGATCCTTCGTCTTCGACCCGTCTCCACAGTCTTCGGCTTGCCCTACCTAATTCCAGTCGCCGTCAGGTAGGTTTCTCTCCAATTAAATCAGTCTTCTGAAATTCTTCAACGTCTTGTTGCCTCCGCTCGCCGTCATCTCCTGCGGTATGTTTCGTGGCCTAAAAATATTAAATGTTAGTAACTCCCGCCTTTTAATGATCACCCGCATCTTCATTTCGTGTTTTCAACTTCTTAAACGTTTCAGGATCCCTTTTCCAATTAATTTGGATGCATGAAGATGAATTCAACCGTCGAACGTCCGACCGTTCGGTTGCCGTAAGATGATTTTCGCATTTTCTCTTTCTTCCTTATATATTATTCTCACATGTTTTCCCTTTATCTCTTTCGTTTCTGGATCTCTACTTCAGCGAACCTGTGAATCTCGACACCATTTTGGCTTCAGCTCTCTACTTCAGCGAACCTGTGAATCTCGACACCATTTTGGCTTCAAATTTAGGTAATTAATTTTATGGTGTAAACCATTTATTAAGTTCATCTTTAGAATTGAATATATTTCTTGTCTGAATTATGTTTTTTTAAATTGACTGTTAGCTTTTTCATTTCTGGATCTCTACTATTTCTTCTTCAGTGAACCGGTGAATCTGGACTTCGTCCAACCTTGATCGCACAGCTATAAGCTGTATGGAAACTTAAAACTATAGGTGAAATGAATACATAACGTGTTTCTTCAATTCAAAGTGAAAAAAAATAAGCTCCACATCGTAATACATTATCAAAACATAAAACATCAGTCAATGGTGAAATGAATTTATTGAAAACTACATTAAAAAGCAAAAGCTTCTTTTAGGATAATTTTTTAACTGCTTTGTTTTTCATAACATAATTATAATTTTTATTTGACCATTTTTTTTCATTGTTTTTAATAATTTTGTGTTAAAAAGATGTTTTCTATACCACAGCTTTCAAAGAAATTACTTTCTCCACATAAGTTTTACTACCGTCTTTATAAAAAACTACGAGGGATTATTATTTGCAGAGTATGGACATGAAGAACTGTTCAGTTTCACAATTGTGCTTTTAATATACTTTTACTAATCATAATCCTAAAACTAAATGATTATTTATGTTCAGACTCCACACATAATAATCTCTCAAAAACTACCGGCATCCTTAAAACGGCACTATAAAACTAATTTGAAAACAATAATTAAATTGTCACAAACAAAACTTAAATCTCGCAATTCACCCTGTTGTTTTTGAGAGATTATATTATAAGAAGAATATAATCAAAGTGATGTTTTAATATTGAATTCTTCGGACCTCTTTTTTATTTAATAGGGAGAGAGTCTTAGGCTTCGTTTGGGACGGCTTTTTTATTGCTTTCTAAAACGGAGTTTTAGTACAAAAATAAAAAAATTTGTACTAAAACTCCGTTTTAGAAAGCAGTAAAAAAGCCGTCCCAAACGAAGCCTTAAATGAATAGTAATATTTATTTTGAGGGAATTAAAGAGCATTAAATTATATAAATATTATTTTTTTTATTTTTTAATTAGTTATAATATAATGGATGGCTAAGATAATTTAAGAAAAATTAAAATGGGTGGCCAAGATTTGCTAGGAAAGGAAACTCAAGCTCCTTTTATAATAGTAGTATATATATAAATATAAATATAAATAGCAGACTTATTCTCAATCGTGGAACTCTCCAATCTCTTCTTGCGAACGCGTCAAGTAACATCCTCCTCTCTTATCGACCTCGAAATTAACCCTAGCCAAAAGAATGGAAACGCCATTCCCTAACAATTTCCTTGAATGGATGTTTCGATAGGTGTCCCGATTTGAATTTATAGATTTACACAATTACACTAAATAAATATAAATTTATGAATCTACCATATCAATTTTTTATTTACTTATCTAATATAATTTTTTTATAACAATAAAAATATAACTCACCACTTTTTTTTAACTTTACATTTTTTTTCTTTACTTTTTCCTTTCTCTATAATATTCATTGAATCATACATGTAATAGAGCATAGTAACTTATCACAAATACTTAAAAAGATTGAACAACAATTTCTTTATAGCTACCACATTTTAACAAAGAAAATTGTAAAAGTTATAACTGTCAATATCTCTAAAAGATAAACTAATATCAAAGATAACTAATAGCATTGAAGAATATTATTTCTTCATGGCATTATTTAAACAAAAAATTCTTAAAAAAGGAAAATTTGTAAAAATCTATCCCAAAAATCATTAATTTAACATTAATTATCTAATTAACTTCTAAGAAATGAGAAGAGAAAAAGCAAACCTTATGCAGGCGTAAGGCTTATAGGAGATAAGATAAATAATAATTAGTAAGTAATCAAATACTATATTAAAAATAATTTCTTAATTAAATAATTATCAATTTGATTAATTAGTAATAAACTATTTAAATAATTAATCAATAATTAATAACATACTCACTAATTAAAAATCTATACTACTATTATAAAAGGCGATTGAGTTTCCTTCCTCCGGCAAATCTTGTTCATCCCTTCTACTTATTTTTTAATTATATTGGCCGTCCATTCTATTAAAAATATTTAATAAATAAAAAAATTCACATTTTATAAATTAATTCTCTGCACATTTTATCATAAATTTTATGTACGTTTTACCATTATTAAAGCTAATTCTATTAATTTTACATTTAATGATCATTCTAAATTAATTCTCTGTACGTTTTATCATAAATTTTATGTACGTTTTACCATTAAAGCTAATTATATTAATTTTACATTTTCGGCATGTTATACAGGTAGGCGAGATTCTCTAAGTTTAATTTATTAATTCTTTTGGACGTTTTATTAATTCAAAGCTAATTAAGATAGTATTTTATTAATTCTATTTCGTGCAAGTCTAAACATATCCTAATATCGCCTTCGCTTCTTCATCTTCGCGCCGTCGTCCATACTCTTCGGCTTGCTCTAGCTTACTCCATTCGTCGAGGTAGGTTTCTCTCCAAAATTTTTGGACTCTTAAACTTCTTTCAAGTTTGTTCTTCCCTGCAATTAAGCACCCGTATTTTTATTTCGGTGTTTCAACTTCTTAAACGTTCTAGTGCCTCCGTTCGCCGTCATGTTCTTCGGTAGATTTCCTTGCCTATATTTCTTTAACTTCTTAAACGTTTCAGGATCCTTTCTTCAATTATTTTCGTCTCCTTGAATTCTTCAAAGTTTTATTTTGGTGATTTCGATGCATGAAGATGAATTCAATCGTTGAAACGTTTCAGCCTCCGACCATTCGTTTCCCGTAAGATGATTGTCACAATGTTCTCTTTATCCCTTATATATATAATTGGTAAGATGACTGTGGCATGTTTTCACTTTAGCGCTTTCGTGATTTGGATTTCAATTCTGGATCTCTATTTTTTTTGCTTCAGCGAATCTGTACTATTTCGACTTCAAATTTAGGTAATTAATTTTATATTTTTTATCCAAATTATATTTATTAAAATTGTTTGCCAAAATAGTTATATTTTTTTTGTTGATTACAATAAACTTCATTCATCACCTCATGCTTCCTATTCCTCAAATATCTTAATTATATAGTTGGTAATAGGAGAATAGTACCATTAACATTATGCAATCAGGATTTTGTGAGTATTCAACCATTATTCCTTGAAAAAGAAGGTGTGTTAATTTTAGGGCATAAAATCTTCATGTAGGGCAAATTCTATTCGTAGTATCATATCTAATATAAAATTTTCCTTCTAAGATTTTTCTCTTAATTGCTCATATAATAAAAAGGGATTGGTGATAATTTCCAGAGTCCATAATATAATTAACATTATGACAAACACACGAAAGATATTAGTAAGGGAATATTTCTATAAACAAATATTTCACTTTCTTTTTAGGATTATTTTCATAAATTATCTACATCTAACATATTTATGCTGTGATTGTTCTTGATTATTTATCATGTACTTCGGGCCTAAGGTAAATAATTTGCACCTTTAATTATTTTATTTTAAGAAAATTTATAATTTTTTGTGAAATTATGCTTTCAATATTCTGTAATATTGTTATTTATAATTAATATATAGTTTGTTGTTGTTTTACATTAGTTTTTATTCCAAAATTTATTTTCATGACATTAAATTCTTCACATAAATTGTGTCTAACTTTATTATTGGCATTTTTAATCAATTACCAAGATTTGCACAAAATTGGTTACCAATTCTTAATTTGAAAATTAATTGTTAAATCTCATTGTTTAAGAATGTCAATTATAAGGTTCTTAAAAAATGTATTTCATCTTTTAGGAAAACATTTGTCAACTTAAATTGAAGAATTCTTCAACATTTTTTCGCTATTTGGATGCATGAAGATGAATTCAACCATCGAAACGTACCAACCTCCGACCGTTCGGTAGCCGTAAGATGACTGTCGCATGTTGTCTTTCTCTCTTATGTATTATTCTCACATGTTTTCTCTTTAGCTCTTTCATTTCTGGATCTCTACTTCAGCGAACCTGTGAATCTCGACACCATTTTGGCTTCAAATTTAGGTAATTAATTTTATGATGTAAATCATATATTTCTTGTCTGAATTATGTTTTTTAAAATTTTCTTATAGCTTTCTCATTTCTGGGTCTCTACTATTTCTGATTCAGTGAACCGGTGAATTTGGACTTCATATAACCTTGATTGCACTGCTAAAAGCTGTATGGAAACTTAAAACTAACTAATTTTATGTAACATACCGATTTGAATTTTTAGAATTTATATATTGCAATTATGGAACCATTGTAAATATCTTTTAATATTGATATTGTGCTCTATCCATTCTTAAATATTGTTTTAAGGTTCTTAATAGCTACTGATAAGAATTTTTATATCAGAAATTTTATTCAACATACCTTAAATGTTGTTTTAAGGTTCTTAAAAAATGTATTTCATCTTTTAGGAAAACATTTGTCAACTTAAATTGAAGGGTGAAATAGAATATCACTCCAATTCTTGTAGCTTAAATATGATATGTATTTACAGATATGCACAGCAGGAGCTGAGAGCAAGGAAATGCCTCTAGCTAATCACCCAGGCTATTAGATTTAAATTCTTCTCCTGATCAAATTTCAATGATTTGTGTTAAGTAAGAATAAATGCATAGAGCCTACATAAATAACATGAGACTTACCTTCAGCATAGAGAAATAATAATGCCTCGGTACTAGCTAATCACCCAGGCTGTTAGATTAAAATTCTTCTCCTGATCAAATTTCAATGATTAGTGTTAAGTAAGAATAAATGCATAGAATCTACAGAAAAAACTTGAGACTTACCCTGAGTGCAGAGAAATAATTATATCGGAGACATCATTTTTTATTTCTCTAACTTTATTCACAACTGTTGAATCTATCTTCATCATCTCTACTTCTATTACAACATTTATAAACTCCATCCCTAACTCACGTGCAACCTTTATAACCTCCTTCTCTACATCATGTGCTAATTTCTCAATCCTTGCACTCTTATCAGAGCTTGCTGACTCTTCTGGATTTATAAATTTTGCCCCTTTGACTGTAATCTTCAACATCTCTTTTTGTAATTTATTGTTTTCGATCTTATTGTCCTCAACAATACTTTCTTCCTTCCCCGAAGTTGCCATCTCTTTTGAATGAACAATTTCAATCCTATCACCATTACCTTGTATTTCTCTAATAACAACTATTTCTGTATCTCTCCTTCTCGATGTCTCTTCAGACTGTTTTGGCTCTAAAAATTTTAACCTCTCCTTATAAAATTGCATATCTTATGTATCTATCCATGTCTCTCCTTGCGTAGTCTTCATAGATCTATCAAAATCAAAATTTCAGCTACGTGAAAGAGAACATACAGCCTTTCTAAACAAATAAATTGAGGTATGGAAATAAAAACTTGTTAAGCATTCTCTTTGATTTTAAGCATGATGGATATTGGATATAATGCATTACTCATATATTTAGCAAGAGAGAAATAATAAATATCTTAATTTCATTATCTCTCAAATGAACAAATAATTCATTTGTGTTATTATGATTGTAAGATAGTAAACTATGGGTGATCAACTTTTCTTTTGTGAATGAATTATAATAAACTTGCTCTCCTTTTTATCCTTTTAATTTAGTATATAAATATCATGCTTAATGTTATATTTATAATGAATTTTTGAGCTTTTCTTCTAAATGTGAATGATTTATTTTTATGATATTAGTTCTACATAGAAAAAAATATGTATTTTAGTATTGAATTAAAAAATTGTATGAATATATTTTCTATGTGATAACTTTAAGACCAACATATAACTTTTCATTAGTATAATTAATAATTAGAATGATTGAAACGTATAAAATTAATAACTTTATTTTTTAATCAAAAAATATAATTAAAATTTTCATAAGATAAATTTCTATTTTTAAAATTTTATTCAAGAACAAAATACTATTATTATTTTTATATAATAATTTGGTCTTCTTATAATATATATTTATTAATTTATTAAATTCTAGCAACGTGCACTTTGTGCACGGGCAATAAAACTAGTTTAAAGAAAAGGCTCACATTCCTTCTTCAACAAACAACTAAGAGAAGAAGGGATGTTAGCAAAAGAAGAACTATCAAAATAAAAATTATTTTCTAAAGCCAAAGTAGCACAAAGGTCGGCTACCTTATTGCACTCTCTATGAACATAATGAAAAATTACCTTATTGAAGTCGGCCAAGAATAGAAGATCTTCATCTATCCGGTTGTAACTTTGCCACTTAGCCTTATTCAAATAATTTTACTTAAACTTGATAACGTTGAGGTTATCACCTTCAATTATTACTCCTTTGCTATCTAGCATCCATCTTTGAATGAACGTTCTAATTGACATCACAGCATCCATCTCAAGTTGTGCCATATCCGAGTGAATTCTTCTCTCCCCAAAGGCAAGTAGTAACCTTCCTTTGTGGTCTCTAAAGATACCTCCAATTCCAGCACTATTTGTATTTAGAAGAGATGCATCAACATTTATTTTAATCCAATCTAGCGGTGGAGGGTGCCAAACATTTTGGAACTTCATAAGGAGATTAGCACCCCAGCTATCTAGAAATGGATTAGAATGATTTATTGCTAAAGATAAAACATTTGTTGCAATCACAGAGCTCGGACGAGCCACCTTCCCATGGACAATCTCATTTCTATTTCTCCAGCTCAAATACACTGCAGTGTAATAAAGTTTGACAATATGAGTATGTTGAATGAAAAAAATTAAAATTTAAACACTAAGCCTCTAACTGTCCGAATTTTTTTATTACATGCGTTATTTGATTTCGTTTTGAAATTGAAATGTAAAAAAAAAATTATTTCTTAAAAATTTTCAGAACATTATGATGTAGGTGAGAAAAATAGAAACATCAAAATCATGAAAATTTGTAAATACAAGATTTTCTATAAAAAATAAAAAGATAAATTCAACAATGATTTAAGACTTATTTTTTTTTTGGACAAATTTCTCTAAAAATATTTCTCAAATTTTTATAATATTTTTTCCTTAAAATTAAAAAAATTAAAATAAAAAAATAATAAAAAAAATAAATCTCGTGATCTAAGTTCAGGGTTTTCAAAAGATTATGTAGCTTGTTTTCATTTAAAGGTTATTTGTTTATAAGTATTTAAGATAAGGACATGCTTAAAAAAAATATTAGTTGAATACATTATGTATATTTGTGTGTCTCCATCAATATCTATAAGATAGTAAGTAGGTTATAAGGAGAAGATAGATCTTGTGGGCCTCATAGAGGATTTTTTTTTTTTTTTAATTATGGGCAAACATACCAATTTTTATTAAAAATGAAATATTACAAGAGAAATATTTTTTTGTGTAAGAAAATTAAGAAAAAACTTACAAAAAATGTAAAACAAATAACAAAAGACCTTGAAAATGCCAACTAAAAGAAAATTCTTGATGAAGGAAAAAATACATCAATGTCTATAGGAAAAAAAAATAGGCAACGAAAAGTCAAACAGAAATGAAGAAACAAATGCACATTCCTACCATCAGAAATAAATAAGAGCAGAAGGAATTCTTGAAGAAATGAACCAGCCTCCAACGACTAAGAACCGACTATTGACAACCATATAGTAATCAACAAGCTCCATATGACGAAGAAACCCATCCAGTCCAACAATTGAGCCAAAAATACAAATTCGAAGCAGTAAGAGCCAAAATTCAACCAAACGAGAAAGGCCGAAGAAAAACCTACAAACCAACAACAATGTAAAATAGAGCTATTAGCAAACTTCTAAAAAGACCAAGATTTAAATATCAACTCCAGCCAACAAGAAAGGCAATAGAAAAGCCAACACACCAACAACTAACAATAGAAAGCAATCATAAAACATCAAAAAATAACAAGACTCAAACACCAACAATAGCCAATAAGAAATGGCCATAAGAAAAACCACCAACTACAAACAAAAGAGAGAAAACAACAACTAATAAATAAGACCAATAAACCAACATCAACAACAAATAAGCCTTTGGGAAATATTTTTTATTTGTTTTGAAAAATATGCTTTTAAATAAAATGCTTTAATTCCCACAAGATCTGCTTTATTTATATTTTCGTAATTTTCTTTCAATTAAATGTGTATAGTTTAGACATTATTCTGCGTGAAGGTTAGAGTAATGTCCTTCTATCGATTTGAAATAAAGAAAACTACAATTTATTTTCCTAATCAAACACAACATAGGAAATATACAAATCATTCTAAAGAATGATAATCACATTCTCCTATCGTTCCAATTAGAAAGATAAATAATAAATTTATCTCCATAATAAATATAGAGGATACTTAATTTGTTGTAAAAGCAAATTCGTTATCCTTCTATCTTTTGATTATGAAGTTAAATTTAAAACATGAATAAAGCAAAGTCTAAATTCACAAAATTTTCCCTACCTTAGAAAGAAAACTAAGGTAGGGTTTATTTTATTCTAGGATATAGACTTCATATAGGGGCAAGCCCCTATAGTTAATTACATCCCCTAAGAGAATGCTCTCAATTTAAATAAAAGCTAAATAGTTTTAAAATTCATATCCGTTTAAAAAAATGTTTGGGTTACTTAAATTTTGATGTACATGCTTGAGATTATAAATTCCAACATTAAATTTAAAGATTTTTTATTTGAATTGACGAAAGAAGGTGCAGAGAAGAGTGTATACAATCTAGACTTACCAATTGCCTAGAGTGAGCTGCCAGCTAGCAATCCTAACCACAATAATCGACATATGAATGCAAGATTTAATTAGAAGGCTCTATCCTAGGAATTAAGGAGTTGTTATAGAATTTAAATCAAATGTTGTATAACATGCTTACAAAAAATGAAAATCTACACATGTGATGCTTATGATGCATGAACAATAACATATATAAAAGAACTGATTTTATTCATATAAAATTTACAAAGTACAACTCGGGGTCTACAATAAATTAATAGTAATCCTAGATTCTAATCCTATAATAATATATAGAATCAAATACAATTGCTTATTATCTTCGAGCTCCAAGTCTTTTAAGGAATTCTAAAAAGAATATTCTTTGGAAGAGGACATTATTTTTTGGAGTCCCACTTGTATGCATAAAAGCAATTATTTACTCTTTTACAACTCTTAACTTTGTACAAATAGATCTATATGCAGTATCTATGAAATTTAAATTTACATGACACTTTATATATACATCAATTCCTAGGAACATTCTAATTTGTAGAAATGTTAAGAACAGAAAATAAAATGCAATTATGAGTGTGTTGTGAGCAGTTATATATATAGGAAAGTAAATGAAAATAAAGTACATGATCCTCACTCATTCACTCTACTCTTGGTACACTGATAGAAAAGTAAATATGACATGTTATATTTTATAGAAAGTAAGCAAACACACGCAGGTGTCCTCTAGGCAAAGATACCTACAATCAAACCAAAACAATCCACCAGCCTAGACTAGGCTAAAGTTGGTTTTCCTAACAAATCTGCTCAGCAAAGATTTCTCAATTGATGAGGTGGAAAGGGCTATAAAAGAATCTAGTGGATTCACATCACCAGGTGAGGATGGAATTTCTTATTCCTTTCTAAAAAACTATTGGTCCATTATAAAAAATGACTACTGGAAAGCTATTCAGATGTTCTTTTCTACAGCAAAAATGAATGATAACTGGAAGAAAACTATCATTGTGTTAATCCCCAAAGTCAGCAATCCAAAATCTGCAGCCAACTACAGACCAATTAGTCTTTATAACACAGTTTACAAAGTTGTCTCCAAAGTTCTTCTCAACAGACTTAATGATGTCATTCCAAAATTGATCTCCTTAGAGAAAGCGGCCTTTATTAAGGGGAGGTCACTTCAAGAGCATGTTTTGATTGCTCAAGAACTATTCCATAAGTTCAGATATTCTAAAGCTTCTAAAGAACTTGTCTCCATCAAATTGGACATGGAACATGCCTATGATTCTATGGGGTGGCCTACATTTTATAAAGTTCTGGAATACTTCGGATTTCCTATTTTCTTTTCTAAGCTCATCATGGAGTTTGTTCAAAATCCTTCTTTTTTAATATTGATCAATAGAAAGCCTTCTACTTGGATCAATGCCAAAAGCAGCTTTAGACAGGGATGTCCCTTGTCACCTTATCTCTTTATCCTGTGTTCTTAGCTTCTATCAAATGCTATTATTGAAAAGGAATCAATTGGTGTACGGGTGAGCCATAACAGTCCAAGGATTACTCATTTTCTATACGCAGATGATGTAATTTTTTTTGCTGAAGCAAAAATTAATAACGTGAAGATGATCAAAGGTATTATAAGAAGGTATTGTAGTTGGACTAGGTAAAAAGTTAACACAAGCAAATCTGGAATTTTATTTGGGAAAGCTGTTAGTAGAATAAAAAAGAAGAAGATTAAAGGCATTATGGGATATAAAGAGGCTAAGGAGTTCAACTATCTTGGAGCTAAAATTGCATTAAGAAGGCTATCCAAAGGGGACTTCCAATTCATTATAGATAAAGTTTTAATGAAGTTGAATAGTTGGGGATCAAGATTCATCTCTTTGGTAGGGAAAATTACATTGGTGAGATCGGTAATCCTTTCCCTTCCCTCTTTTCATTCTACTATTTCTCTGATTCCAAGAAGTACTCTTGAAGAGATAGAAAAATTATTCCATAATTTTATCTGGAATAAAATGAATAATGGGCACGGTCTACACTATGTTTATTGGAATAAATTGTGTGAACCACTACATAATGGAGGTAGAGGGCTACATTCATGCTCCAACAAAGTGGGCACTTTAAGGGCTAAACTAGCTTGGAGATACTTGAAAGATGAAGGATCCTTGTTGCATAAAATTCTGTATCCTATATATGGCTCCTGCTGGAATGCTGTAAACATGACTAATTCTGTTTCGATAGCCTGGAAGTTAATCAAGGATGGAGGAAAATACCTTAAACCAATTGTGAGATGGAACATAGCTGATGGTCAATCAGTTGATGTCCTTGAAGACATATGGATTATGGATAAAAGCCTCGTCAAATGGCCTACATTTGTAAATTCTCAAGAGGAGATTGCTAAATCATTCACAGTAGACATATTTATCTAGGGAGGTCAATGGAGTATTCCAAAATTGGAGAACTTTTTTGGGAATGAACTCATGGATCTGATTTGTAAGGTTCAAATTCATCCCAAATTTGATAAAGATCAATTAGAGTTCATTTATATGGAATCAGGGAAAACAATTACTTCAATGGCTGTTGCAGATAAGACACACAAAACACTGAATTCAAAAGATGGAACTGGCTGAAAAAATCAAAACTGAGTGCCCGTGTTGAAAATTTCTAGTGGAGAGTACTCAACAATGCTTTTCCAACTAACTCCTTTTTATCGTATAGAAGACTTCAAAGGCTTGAACTATGCCCAAGAGGATGCAATGAGGAAGAGAACATAAATCATTTGGTTTGTAAATGTTTTAAGACCATTAAAGTAATTCAGCAGCTGAACAGCTGAGGATTTGCTATACCTTCTTTCTTTTTTAAGGAAGAAACTTATAATTGGCTAGAAAAATAAAATCTATTTTTATCTAATTTGTTGTGTAATGCCATTTACTTCTCTTGGAAAGAGAGAAATGAACTAGTACATGGAAAGGAAAAAAGCTCGGTTCACATAGCAGCTGAGGCGATTTGCTGTGTAGGAGTTACTAATTCTCCTAATTATATTTCTTCGGGCTGGTTGAGTACTAATTAGCTAATGCTGTTGGAAAATCGTTGGTTCTCTCCTCCACCCGATTGGATCAAGGTAATTGTAGATGCTGCTTTATTATCTTCTTACAAAGGAGGCATTAGATCATAAAGGTAGAATGCTGGCAGCTTTTAGAAAATCATATATCCACAGGGATATTACTTACCTGGAGCTTCTTGCCCTAACATTTATTAAAGATGTTATCAAAGATTGGATGCATGAGTACAAAGGAATCATTATTTAGAGCGACACTGCAAATGTCATCAAATTCATTTATAAAGCTCACAAAAGAGGAGGAAAAGGAACATAAAGTATTTCCTTTAAAGATGACTTTAATTATGTTATTTTCAATTGCATTAAGAGAGATTATAATAAGTTAGCGGACTTTTGCGCTAACTTTGGAGTTTTTTCATCTTTTTTTTGGGATGATTTTCTACTTGATATGGTTCCTCCCTCGTTTGTTAATATGTTGAAGGAGGAATCTTTAGCTTGTTTGTTGTGGGCTTTTGTTCTTCCTTTTTTTAGTTTATAATACAATTTGCTTCCTTCAAAAAAAAAAAAATAAATAAACGATCTAAGTGGGTGTAAGGGTTTGTATGGCTTTGGTATGTCCTATAGGGATTTATTATTTTAATTACATGTATTTTTAATGTTTATTCATTAAAGACTTAAGGGGAATTTAATTAAAATTTAAAATGATGTGTATTTGACTTTTAAATTATTCCAATTTTAGAGGTTAAAGTTATGAGTTTAATTTTAAAGATCTTATAGATTGATAACTCTCAAAGTGAAAGGAGTTATTAATTTATAAATCCTAAGGCTTCTAAAAAAAACACCCATCCTCTATGCAAGATAAGCAGCCATATAAGAGTCTCTAAAATTTTATTATAGATAGAGAAAGGGATCTTGTAATGCAATGTAACATACTTTCTAAAAGGAGTCGAGTATGCTACATAAGGTCTGTATTATTATTAATTAATTGAAGACCCCCCAAATCCAATGTGTTAGTGCCTTCCTAAAAGGAGTCGTGCACAAAACATAGGAGATCTCTTTGTTATTTAAGAATATTAAAAGGTCTTAAAGTTTAATGCCCAAATAGCGTCTAAAAGGATTCAAGCATTAGACATAATGAAATGAATCAATTTAATTCAAATTAATTATCAAATTTAATTGATTAAAATAAATTTTAATAAATGAAATTATCAAATTAATTTATCTTAAATGAATTAGAAATTAATTTAAAATTTTAAGTATTTTTATTATAATATTTAGAACTTTTAATAAATTGTTGATTTTTTAATTAATTATTAACGAATTACTATTAAAATTTATTTAATTTTTTTATTTAAGCTTGAATTATTAATCTTTTAATTTTATTTAATTTTATTTGAATTTTAATGTATTTTGAATTTTATTTTTATTTTTAATTAAATTGACTTAATTAATGTATTATTAATGAATTATAAATTAAAATTTATTTAAATATTTTATTTATTTTGAATTATAAATTTTTTAATTTTATTTAATTTTAATTATATATATATATATATATATATATATATATATATATATATATATATATATAAATCTTTATTTATTATTCTTAATTAAATATTAATGAGATTGTTTGAGAAAAGAATTATTAATTGAAATTTTATTTGAAAATTTTTTTAAATTGAGCTTTTAATTTTTTTATTTTATCTTTAATTTTTTTTTAAATTTATTTTATAATTCTGAATTTCATTTAATTTTTAATGAATTTATTTAATTAAAAATGAATTAAGGGTAACTAAGTATTGATGAAAATATAAAGTGTTTAGATCTAAATTTTAATTTTCAATAGTTATATATTTGATTTAGAATTGATTGGAGTTAATTTTGAATACTTAAGATTTTTTTTTTTAATTTATTAGGATTTATTGGAATAAAATCCTTAAGGAATAATTAATTGAATTTAATAGTTGTTTGAAGGTCAATTAATGTCTAATCATAGTGAATTTGATCATGGGGTACATAACACTTTGTTCTCTATGTTCAAAGTTTCTTCCAAAATGGATGTATGAGGTTAATCCTTGATTTGACTAATTTTGCTAAGACAAGATCTTTAATTATTGTTCTTAATGTCTCTAGAGTTTGATAGGTTTACAATCATGATTTCTCTAACCCTTTGTACTCATTACAATCACGGCAATCAACAACAATAGAAAGTGACCTAATGCTATATGGAAAGATTATAATGAATTATCAAAGTTATGGATCCCATAATGATATATAAATTTTATCATTCAATCATTAAGAAATACATGCATCAAACTAGATTGAGATCATTATAGGATGTGAGAAACGTCCTTAAATAATTCTCAAACAAGTTTGAGATTATGATCATACGTATTTTGAAAGTAATGCATGAAAACCCATACACCAACAATGCTAATTTACTCTCAAATTATGCAATATCTGATCTTTATTATATTTTACTGGAAAGTCCTCATTACATTGAATCCCTAGAGCTCTAATATGCACTAGTTCATGTTGAATTGAATTATACATGAATTTTTAAAAGTTTAGGCCAAATCATGACCAAGACTTTTATAAATTCAGGTATAAGTCAAATAAGCATAAAATAAGATTGAAAAAAAAATCAAGGAATATTAACAACTAACCCTAATTTGCCTCTAGCAAATTTTAAACAAAAATTATTCACATTTTTTTATTTAAAAATAAAAGAATTTTTACTATATAATTAAAATAATAAGAAATATATTTATTAAAGTTACTTAAAGCTATTTTTAAAATGAAGTACACTTCATTTTGAATTCATATAATCCAAGAACTCAAAAAATGGATTTAAAATGAATTTATACTTATTTTTTAAGTTATGGTAATTTTTTTGAATTTATTTTAAGAATTTTATCATACAATGAGCCAGCGGTGCTAAATGTACAATATCTTTACACCAGGCAGCAAGACACATGACCATGCAAAAGGCGGTGGTCAAGTGACTGGATCATAAACCTAGTGTGACAAGGATATAAGCCGTCAGATCCACTACACCATCGATCAAATGGTTGTGATCAAATTGTGGGATGGATCTCAATCCAGAAGGATCGAATGGTCAAGCCAAATCTCGTGATTTTACATGGAAGGTCTTATTATGGTCGGATGAAGATCTAGCTAACCCACAATTCTAAAGGATCCAACTAGACCGTCGATATGACTTAATCACTATCATTGACCTAAAATAAATAGATCCAAAAACTATTAGATTGTCTCCTTACTCCGTCAACTTGAAAACTATAGCCTTAGGTTTAGCTTTATGAAACTTATACATTGTATTAAATGGCTTAAAAAATTAATAAAGAGCTAATTTAGGATCAAAGAATTAGTGGGGGAGTGATTTCCAAAATATTGATGCAATGATTAAAAGTTTATTTAGAAACCTAAGTAAATACCTAGGGTTAAAGTTTTACTTTCATACAATTAGTCTCAGGGAAAGAATGATGGCTTATTTTCTTCAGGCTGAGCTTCCCTATGAATTTATAGAAGGCCTCAAGTTTGGATATAGAGTGGACGAGGAGTTTGATCAACTAGGATGGAGCTAGCTTCAGTTTGTTTTGGATCTCACCATTGAGGACTTCCAAATGGCACGAAAAAACTAGGTAAATGATGAGGAAGCTTTAGGTAGGAAAAAAAAAGTTGAATTCTTTGGGGAGTAAATGAATTCAGAGATTAATTTAAATGAATGACTCCCATCCTCTTTCCTTATTCCAGTTGTTATAACCAAAATCAACAGTTAATATCAATCAGGGGGGACTCCTTAGATGCTTGACATGTGGCTTAAGCCGTTAAAGCGTAGAGGAGGTGGGTGGCTCAGGTGAAATTTACCTTAGGTTGTTCTTACGTAGAGGGGACCACTAGAACCATAGGACCTAGAACCTATGTTTGAGTCAGGTCGGGTTATAGGAATAAGGCTACTATGGTGAGAGAAACTTAGTGAGAGAAACTCTGGGATTTCAAAAATTTTCTGTTTTTTTGTTCGTCTTCTGCGGCGTCTTCTTCCACAAATGGTGGATCCGACGGTCGGCCGGAAGGCCGGCGATCTTGAAAGGAAATTATGGAGCGCAATCGGATTCTCTCATCGGAATCCTGGTCTAATTACAGGAAAGGATTATCAATTCCTTGACGAATTCAACAAGAAGTTTAAAAATCTGACAGCAAAACCATTGGTGATTAATGAGGGTGGTTTTTAAAAAAGAAATCTTCTCCCATTTTGGCAATTGGGAAAGGGAAAGAAATTATAACAGAGGATGTGGATTTAAATTGAAATCCTTTAACAGTCCCGTTTTTGTCAATGAAGTTATTGGTAAATTCAATCTGGAAGCATCATCTTCTAAGGGAACAAGGATCTCAATTATCAAAAAGGTGAATTATGCTTCCCTGTTGTCTTCACCTAGTAGAAAGGAATTGACAAATTCCCCCCAATTGAATTTAAAATCTAGAATTGATGACAAGGTGAATGAGAAATTGCTCCAAAGGCAAGATGCTGAGTCTACTCTCAATGAACCAGTTGTTCTGAATGATCCTAACACTCGTAAATTTGTGGAGAACAATTCAGTCTGGTATAAGAAGCAGAACATCAAGGTTGATAGCCTAGATCTGGGTTCTTTTCTAACAGAAGATGGTAAAGGTATTAAACTACTTGCTGAGAAGGAATTGGAGAATGTCAAAAGACTGGAAAAAGCTTTAGTAGTGAAGATCTTTGGGGATGAAATTCCTTTTCATATGGTTATCTTGGATCTAAGAAGATAGTGGAATGGTTTTGGGAAATTCCATATAACTGGATTGGGACGTGGATGGATGCTATGCTCATTTGAAGATTCAGTTGCTGTGGAGAACATCCTTTTTGGTGGTCCTTGGTGGGTAAGAGGACAAGTAGTGGGTCTGGATAAATGGTCCACTTCATTCAATCCTAATTCTCTCAAAGGAATTTCAGCTCCTGTGTGGATCCGGCTTCCCAATTTACCTCTTCAATGCTGGGATGAGGTAAACATTTGCAGGATAGCTTCGATGGTGGGCAAACCATTCCTACTTGATGGAAATATGTTCCAATGGAGTAGAAGGGAATTTGCACGGATTTGTGTTCGTATTCCCTTAGATATAAAACTCCTAAAAGGCATTCGGGTGGAAGGAATTTCTGGGAAGTTTTTTCAGGCGGTAGAGTATGAAGGTTTCTCAAAAATATGTGAGGAATGTGGTAGATTTGGTCATGTGGCGAACAATTGATCAGAAGTTAAAAAAGATATTGTCTCAATGAATGCTTATGCATCTGAAGAATTCAAAACAGGAAAACAAATGGCAGAAGCTAAATCTGTTGTTAATACAGAGAAAGCAAAGGAGGATTCATGGATCCAGGTGAAACATGGTAATAGAAGATTCAAGAGAATGGGTGAAAAGAGTCAATTCTTTAATAGGATCTCTACTCCTATGAAGAAGATTTATATTCCAAAAACTTGTGTTGACAATTCAAAAACAAATGGCACACCAAAAGGAGCTTCTTTGAAAGATGTACAGCTGGTTTCAGAAACTATTGAAGTTCCTGGAATAATGACTGATGGAGAGACTGGATCAGATCTTCTCAGTAAAATTCCAGATGTTCGACAAACTGAGATAAACCTGCATGTGTCCCCTCTAAAAACTATCAATAAATTTGATTTACTTGAAAATATGGATGGTTCTATCCTGAATGAAGATATAGAAAAAATTGATAATGCCTGTATAGAAGAAGGTGAGATTGTTGAACAAATATCTCAGAAATTATCAAATGTGGAAGCAGTATTTGATAAAAAAAATATACTTAAGCAAGCAAATGATAAAGACACTCATGATACTGAGAAGGAAATTATTGATAACTTATCTTCTGGAAAGAAGGTGAAACTGCTCAAAGAATTGAAATCTCTTGGATCAGGAAATATATTGGAAAGAGACAGGAAAAAGTGGGGAGCTAAAAGCAAGAAGATTGGGGGACCTTCTCCCATCTTTAAGCAATGAATTCGATGATTTTCTGGAATTGTAGAGGAGACAAGAAGGTGGAGGCTGCTCTATATTTGAAGGAAGTGATTAAAGACCACCAATTTTTTTTTGTTGGGTTGATGGAGACTAAAATTAACTCCTTGGAGAATTCTCAAATTAGCAAATTGCTGGGAAACAATTGGGACTCTTTTCTAGTTCCCTTAGAAGGTTTATCTGGAGGATTGACGGCTCTTTGGAGAAAGGATCTGGCATCGTTCATAGTGGATGAAGTGTCTTCTCAATTGATAGTGGGTAAACTACAGATTTTCAATAAAGGTACCTAGAAAATTGCAACTGTTTATGGGAGTACCAAAACCACTAAGAGGAAAAAACTCTGGGAATGCTTAGAGAATCATTGCTCGGAGGAATTTCCTACAGTGATAGGAGGGGATTTCAATTGCATTCTATGTCAAGATGAAAAGAGAGGTGGAAAGAAATTCTACTTATCTCAAGGAGCTAAAGATTTGTAAGAACTTTATGATCAACCATGATTTACATGAGGTGAAGTCTATGGGTCCTAAATTTACCTGGTGTAACAATAAATCTGGAGGAGCTCGGATTCTAGAGAAACTAGATAGATGCCTTATTAACTCCAATGCTTTGAACTCTATTCACCTTGCTAAGGTGAAACATCTATCTCGCATAGCTTCAGATCATTGCCCTGTTTTATTAGATATTTTCAAACCTGCTGTGGTTAATAAAGTTGACATCCGTTATGAAGACGTGTGGGCAACTTATCATGGAGCAGAGGCTATTGTGAATAAATCTAGGAATAAATTTGCTGGAATGAACCCGACTGTTTCTCTCAATGTAAAATTCAGAAGAACACTTAGATCTCTTTTTTACTGGAGCAAGGCCAAGTTCAAAAACCTTATGATTCTTCAGGACAGATTGAAATAAGAAATACAAGAATTGCAATTGGAAGAAGGCGAAATGGGGATTTCTTTGGAAAAGCTTCAGATTTTAAGATTCAAAATTAATGAACTCAATGTAACTCTTGCAAGATTCAATACTTGGTGGAGGCAAAGAGCTAAAGCAAGGTGGATGAAAGAAGGAGATTGCAATTCTGGCTTTTTTCATGCTTTTGCTAATGCCAGGAAAAACACCAACTGGATTAGTCACATTAAGACTAATGAAGGCAAGATAACGGAGGATGCTAATGAAATTCAGAAGGTGTTTTCTGAATTTTTCCAGCTGAAATGGAAGCATAGAAATTGTATAATTGAAGGATGGCCGAATCCTTGAGCAGTAATCAATGAGAATGATCAAGCTGTTTTGGATGCTGAGTTCACTAGGGAGGAGCTTCAAACTATCATTGAAAAATCTGGTAGCAATATTGCACCTAAAGTGGACGGGATAACTTTTTCCTTCTTGAAAAAATTCTGGAATCTAATTTCTGAAGATGTTTGGTTAGCAGTGAATCATTTCCTGGTTTCTGGAGACATGCCAATATCGTGGAAGGAAACCATTATAGTATTGATTCCGAAAATTCAAAATTCTCAAGAGGTAACAAATTATCGACCTATTAGCTTATGTTTGACCATTTATAAAATTATTGCAAAAATGCTCTTGAGTAGATTGGAATTGGTTATTCATAAATTATTCTCGACGGATCAAGCTGCTTTTATCAAAGGACGTTCTTTGTCAGATCATGTTCTTTTAGCTCAAGAAATATTCAATAAATTTCGTTATTCTAAAGCTAGGAAAGGTCTATTGGCAATAAAGCTTGACATGGAACAAGCTTATGATAGTATGGGATGGGATGCCTTAAGGCAAGTGCTTTCTCATTTTAACTTTCCTACTAAGTTTAAGGAACTCATTTTACAGTGTATCTTAAATCCCAAATATTGCATTTTGATAAATGGTAAGAAATCAGATTGGATTAATGGAAAAAGTGGATTTAGGCAAGGTTGCCCTTTATCCCCTTATTTGTTTATTCTTTGCTCCCAAATCCTGTCAGATGCTCTTAATGGTAGGAAAGGGGATATAGGGATTTCTATTTCTCCCAAGGCTCCTAGAGTGTCCCATTTGCTTTATGAAGATGATATTTTGATATTCTCTGAATGCAATAGAAAAGTTATTAATGATTTGAAAACTATCATTAATAATTACTGCTTATGGTCGGGGCAAAAAGTTAATAAGGGAAAGTCTTTGGTTATTTTTGGCAAATTTATAAACCATAGAACTAAAAAGAGAATCTCCAAACTTCTCAAATTCAATGTGGTCAAAGAATTGAATTATCTTGGGGTAAAGATGACATTGAGGAGGATGGTATCTTCGAATTTCTCTAGACTTATGGAAGTGGCAGCAAATAGATTAAATATTTGGGGACAAAAGTTCATCTCTTTGGAAGGCAAGATGGTTCTCATTAAATCAGCATTCCTCTCTCTTCCTATGTTCTTAACTTCAATCTCTCTTGTTCCCTTAAGCATTTTAAATGAATTTGATAAAATGTGTAGAAGCTTTTTGTGGAAAAAGAACAATGGCAATATAGGTATTCACTATACATCTTGGAAAAAGTTATGCAAAACTAAGGAAGAAGGAGGTAGAGGATTATTCTCAGCAGTTTCAAGGATTGGTCCATTACGGGCCAAATTAGCATGGAATTTCTGTACAAAGCCTTCTACTATGCTGAATCAAATCTTAAGAGCTAAATATGGTGACGACGTCTGGTTGACTCCAATGAAAAGAGATTGCTCATCGACTTGGAAAATCATCACTATGGGAGCTCAATTTCGTAGAAACATTGTTAGATGGAATGTTTCTAATGGCAATTCAATCAACTGGATGTTCGATAGCTGGATTATGGATAGAAGCTTAGCAAGATGGCCAACATTTGTAAACTGTTTTGAACATAGTGAATTAAAACTGAGTTATTTCATTTCTAATGGGAATTGGAATACTGATCAGATTCAAAATACATTTGGGGAACATCTGAGGGAGCTTATTATTCAAATTCCAATTCAAGCCAAAAGAGGATTTGATCTCATTGAGCTTAATTCTAAATTTTCAGGAAAATCAATCACTGCTTTGGCTTTTCAATCAGCTTCGGATAAAAATGATGACGATTCTATATGGAGTTGGATGAAAAAATTGAAGTTGAGACCAAAGATTGAGCTGTTTTAGTGGAGGTTGTACAATGATGCCATCCCTTCTAATGATTTTCTAGTTAGAAGGAAATTGAGTAACTTCTCAGGATGCCCGAGGGGATGTAAAGAAGATGAGAATGAATGGCATATAATAGGGAATTGTTCAAAGCTTCATGAAGTAATCTTTTTGCTCAATAAATGGGGATTCAAAATTCCTATCTACAACAACTTACAAGATTGTTTTGAAGGTTTAAAGAAGCTTGTGGGGAAAAATTCTATCATTGCCAATATGTATTGTACGTCTACTTGGCTAGTGTGGAAAAGTAGGTTTTAAATTGACTCATGATGGCATAGAAGACTCCAATAATTTCTTGGCAGCAAATGTGGTATCTACATCTACATTCAGCAACTTTATTAATCAAGTTCCAGAAAATTAGGATACTAACCAGCGTAAGCTGTTTTGCTCTTGGTATCCTCCTCCAACCGGTTGGATTAAATTAAATGTAGATGCTTCTATCTTATCAAACAATGTGGCTGGATTTGGAGGTGTAATAAGAGATGAGAAAGGAAGATTCCTTCTAGCTTTTGGAGTAAATATTATGCATTGGGATATTGCTCAAATTGAATTGATGGCAATTCTTCACTTGAAAAATATAATCCGTGATTGGATGTTTGAAGCTCAAGGAATCATTATTGAAGGAGATAATTTCAACATTATCAAACTTCTTCAATCGGCTATGAAGAATTGGAAGGTTAGTAAACACATTGAAGAGAACTTGTCATTCCTTCTTGATTTCAATCATGTTATGTTTTCTTTTAGTAAAAGATGTTGTAACAAATTAGTGGATATATGTGCTAATTTGGCTTTAAAGAGTTCGTTTATTTGGGAGGACATTAGTGTTCAAGATATTCCTCCTTCATTCTTGTTTTGCTTGAAGGAGGAATATGACTCTTTAGGTTTGCTTTAGGCCTTGTTTTTAGGCTGCTTTTTTTTATTATTATTAACGCTAATTGCATTTCATCAAAAAAAAAAAAAAAAAAAAGAGTCAGGTCAGGTTAAGTCTTAGAAAATTTTTGGAGTTCATTTGAAGAGGCTGGATTAGAGTCTTTGGATGTAGATGGAGTGTAAGAAGGAATTTTAACCAAATAAGGTTGTTTCGTCTTTGTTGACCATTTGGTTGGTCAAAGGAATCAAGGTAGCTTAGGTGGAAAGTTGAAAAACCTAAGGGATTGACAAAAGAGTTTGGAAGCAATGTGAAACTATGGGATTGGAATTTGAATGAAAGGTTGACTAAATAAGCTTATTTAAGGCCTTGTTGACTTGAATTGACTAATTAACATGTTCAGTTTAATGGAGTGGAGTTCAAATGATGTCAAGTTTATGGTAGATAGGTTTACAAGGAGTGAAGTCTTAATTGAAAGATTCATTAAATAAGTGAAGAAGCATTTGTAAAATAAAAAACCAACAATAGACGAATAAAAACCATAATCAAGAAAAACAAAAAAAAGTAGAATCAAGCTACCAGACTGTGAAAGGGAGAAACCTCCTAAAAAGCCCAACTATAGATAAATCAAAACAAGAGAAACCAGTCCTTGGTTACTATAAATGACTATCCAAGGCAGAAAACCTAGTTGTCGAGCAAAAAAACAATGCAAGAAAAGACCAGAGATCCCAATCATCATAGCCCAAACAAAAAACAATAGAATAATTGACTAAAAATTGAAAAAAAGAAAAAAAAATACATTAATACAGATAACTCTTAATTTAGTGAAAGGAATTCCAACAGGAAAATTTGGATAACAAATCCTTTTTAATTAAACAACCATCCAACTCAACAATAGATTGCATAAAAGCGAATCTTCTTACAATTCTTTCTTTCCAGTTAAAATAAATAGAACAACATAAAAAAGGAAATATAAATTTTTACATTAGAATACAAATGAAGAGAGGAAATAAAATCTAGTAATTGAATCAAATTAGGCCGAAACATTAAAAAATTAATTCCCGAGATGAAACTATAAATAACGTAGAAAGAAAAATCACGTTAAAAAATAGATAATTTAGACTTTCTTCGGCATTTAAACAAAGGTAAGAGAACTCTTAGAGAAGGTAAGAGAACTCTTAGAATTATTAACAAACAAACACAAGGAATAGAGAAATAAACTAAGATATCTTTTCAACATTCTCAAAAGAGGCTTTACAAAAAAAAAAAAAAAAGAACATCCACATATAAGAGGGGAGATAAAGGAGCATCACCATTCTTCACCCCCCTCAAATCTTTCATTAGAAGAATCATTATCAATAACATAAGAAAGGACATCCATAACAATACACATAAAAGATAAGGAGAATGAGGGCAATTTTGACGGAGACTCGAAGTAGAACTAAAAACTCCATTAAGAGAACCATTAAGAATGATGGAGAAATAAATATCAATAATGAAGTCTTGAATTAAAGAAATAAATATTTGAGAAAAACCTTTTTGAACTATTATGTGATACAAAATTCTCTGGAAATAACATCAAAGGCCTTGTAAATATATAATTTAGCAAAAAAAACTTTTCTTTAGAATAAGAATTGAATTCACTTAAAAGTTTTGTAGAAAGGATAATATTATGTGTAGGAGCTCTTTTTTATAATAAAACTAGGTTGACTGTTATAACCTGTTAGCAAAATTTTTGCCACAATCTTATAAAAAATATTATATAAAGAAATATGCTTGAAATTAGAGACATTTGAAGCGTTATTCTTTTTTGGTATAAGAGATATAGTAGTATCTTTAGTAGGACTTTTAAAAACAACTTTTTTGAAATAATAAAGAACATATTTATAAAGAAAAGGTCCAAAAATCTCCCTAGTATTCTTAAAAAAATCAAAATTAAAGCCATCCGAACCCCAAGCTAAAGAAGTAAGACTATTAAAAAAAAACTTTATTGATTTCATCAACAATGACTTGAATAATAAGAGTAGAATAATGAAAATCTATAAGAACAATACCAGTCAAATTATTATAAGAAGAAGCACTAGCTGGTTTAGGAGAATTGAAAAATGCTTAAAATACTAACCAAAAAAATTAGAAATAACTTTTGGATCTGAGATAACCCATGTGAAGAAGAAATACCATGAATCCTAGTACTATTTTTCTTACACGAAATATTAGAATAGAGGATACCTAAATAATCTTATCTGTAAGACATCCATTTAGTTTTTACCCTTTGAATGCTCCAAGATGTACAAGAGGAAAATTATCATTAAGAAGATTATTAACATCTAAAAGAGTCAAGTTGAGATATTTATTCAAAGGGTCCTTTTGAATTTGACATAATAAATCACTTAGTTGTTTTTGAAGAATCTCTATAGAGTTAGAGATGTGCTTAGAAGAAGTCCAAACTTTCTTCTTAATTAAACCTTTCAACATACACAATTTAAATTAAAGATTATTAATAGGATTCCCAATTAGAGAAATAGAAAAATCTAGATCAGAAAATCTGAAAAATTAGAATTTTTACACCAATAATTCTTGAAGAGAAAATGAATACTAAAAAGCACCCAATTATTATTACTAACAATATGAGAGGAGTGATCCCAAAGAATATCCAACCCCATTCACCCTATTATATCGAGGAAGGTCATCATTCCTATGGGGCAATGGAGGATCCCATTTACAAAGTAAGTCACCACTCACCTCATAAAAGGGAGGCTACAATTGTAATGACTCACTCTCACCAAGAGAAAATGCTTTCATCTCCCACACATTCCAAGTCCACTTATAGGAAAATGGCTACAAAAAGAGCCCTTATCTTGACCTATTATGACCAACCAATCACTGAGTTCATCTTCTTTATAGCCTCAATTCACTCAACTATTCCTCTAGGCCAAGGCTTAGCACATATCACTAGCAGCTCTTAGACATCATTTAGACCCCCCCCCCTGCTCGGTACTCGCTTAGACTTGGCCCGTTCACACAAAACTATTAAACTCACTCGTACACTCTTAATAATATTGAACTTACCCAAAACACACTCAACACTATTGAGCCTATGTAAATATAGATAATCAGATTTTAAAGAATATCTTCACTAAAAAAAAATTTATTTTGAGACAAAGAAGATGGTTGAAGTTTATCAATGACTATAAATTGAATAATATTTATCAACCTAAGAAAGTAAATGTGGTTCTTGATGTTTGTTATGTTTAAATTTTATAGTATTTTAATATCTTAAATATCAATAAAAATATTATAGGAAATTCCAAAAAAAAGAGAAAATTCATAAGTATTGAACAGGTACCACAACACTCTAACTACCAAAGCTGTATCTCCTACAACACCATTTCACCAGATCTGAACACCATAATGTAGGAGCCTTGAAAAAAATGGTATTTAATTCAGCCCGTTGATGGATTCAAGGTGAGCATCACAATGCTTCATTATGCCGTTGTACTGAAAATCAGCACTAAAACATCTAAGTCTCAGGAATTTGTGCATTGGAGCATAGAACTACACACTATCCTAGTGGAGGATTACATATTCAAGTGCCATAGCACTCAACATTTGTAATACCATGGCGGGGCAATAGTCAAAATGAGGAGCCACATTAACTAAACCAAAAGTTGTACCAGTTAAGGCAATAATCAAGTTAGGTTAACCTAATGCCATAGTGGAGCCAACACAACAATGCTAAGGCACTATTTTATTGTATATATCACAATGCCACCATGTAGAGCAGCATGGTGTTCGAGTCCATTTTTATATAATTTTATTTTTTTTTTCAACTCATTTGAGTGAAGTTTTATCAGAGTTTAGTCAGAACTTCCAAGGGCTGTCATTTTTATTGGGTTTAGAGTGCTTAAATTATTGTGCCCCTTTCGAGTAAATTATAAGGGAGGACAATAGAGGGAATGATACTCCATTTCAATATTGCAGCATATCTATCCGTAAGCACTCAAACATATGGAAGAGAAATGAGTGTGGAAAGCGCATTGTACTATCCAAGTGCCATTTTATTTAACTCAAACACTTGTACTTTCTCTTATATGTAAGTAATTAATCTTGGTTTATTTTATGTTGTTCTCATAGTTGACTAATTTCATAGTTTTGGGATGATGATGTGAATCATAAGAAATTACTAATATAGACTCTTGTACTTTGAAATTTATAATGAATGTATTTAATATCTCTCATTCTTAATTTAATGAATATAATATTATCTTGATGGATGAATATTGAAAAAATTAGGAATGTTACAATGGAACTCTTGTAGGCCTTAATATAAGATGTTTAGTGTTCTAAATTCTATGGAGATGCAATAACTATAGGAAGGTCATAGACTTGCCTTTACATCTTAACAAGTTCAATAGATATATAGGGATGCATATGCTTTGATCCACATCAAATATAGAAGAGTCTACTTGTTAAAACTTAGATAATTCACAATCACTAGTCCAAAATATTTTAATAACTATTATCTTATCTTTACTTTGGCATTCCCCAACTAGATAGAATCTCAACCCTAATTTTCATTTATTAAGATAAACATTGTAGCTATAATAGATTAAAAAAAATGTAGCTATAATAAATAGTATTAGTTTGATTGCATATTAGCAGAACACTTTCTTGCAGGATTAACACTCTATCAATTTACTTTATTACTTGATCAACATGTGCACTTGCATATTTAGTGGGTATTACATATAAAAGAAAAGTTAAACATGTTTCAACCCATATCATAAATATAATCCATGCAGCCTAGCACATTAACTTTAGCACTATTGCTAAGGAAGTAACATGCGAATTTGCAATTTGATTTATATTGTTGACATAGTTGCATATTTAATTCTAATTGTATTATGTGTCATGTATCATGCTTAAAAAATCTTGGAAAAATAATTTTTTTGTTCTTATTTAGTTTTTATTATTTATTATTTACATTACTTTTGCATGTGTAGTAGACTTAATAAGAAGCCCTTATTATTTGACTTATAGATTGAAAGGACGCTTACAAAAAAAAAAAAAAAAAAAAATCTAAAAAAGACTTTAGCTTTGGGTATGCCTAAACATGTTCAAGATCAAGACCATCATGGACCTCTTAGGGAGTATGTCAATATAATAATAAATGAAACTCATTAGAGTATTAATAGATCTACTATCTAGGTTAATAACTTTTAGTTGAAACCTGCCATAATTTAGATGGTTTAAAATTTTTAGTTTAGGTGAACTTCTATTAAGGATCCCAACAAACACTTAGCTATCTTTCTAGAAATCTATGTAACATTCAAGTATAATGGTGTTAGAAATGATGTTATTTAGCTTCAATTGTTTCCATTTTTTCTAAGGGACAAAGCTAAGATGTAGTTTAATTTCTTACTTTATGTTCTATAACTACTTGAAATGAGTTGACATAAAATCTCCTAGCTAAGTATTTGCCAGCTTAAAAAACTATCAAACTTAGGAATGATATCACATATTTTTTCTACTTTGGAGGAGAGTTAATTTATGAAACTTTGGAGAGATTTAAAAAGATGCTTAGGAAATGCCCTCACTATAAATGCAGAAAGTAGTAAGAAAATAACACATAAATTTATAATGGTTCGGTCAACTCAACCTACATCCACTCCCTGGAGGCGGCCCTCCTTTTTCTCCCACAGCAAGTGACTCTCCTTTTTCTCCCACAGCAAGACAGAGAAGCCCTTACAAAAACCCCTTTCCTTCGACCCCGACGAGGTAGAGAACCCAACTTCTTTTGCTTCCTCCTGAAGAAGACAGAGAACATTGACCGATTGCAGAAGAAGACCTCCCTTGAACCCCCGATGATGAAGGATGATGATCGGAGAAGACACCTTGGAACCTTGATTGGAGCAACCTTTGTGAAACCCTCTCACAAACTCCCCCTCATAGGTTCCTCCCTCTCTCTCGCTCTCCTCTTGGCTCTCTTAAATCAAGGCAACAATAAAAGATTTTCTAAAGAGTAGAACAAGAGCTATTAAATAGAAGAGCTTTGGAATAGTTCATTAATTGCAACTTGCCGAGTTTACCATCCAGGACGATATTAATATCGTCTTGTATGATTAGTGCAATTTAAGCATAATCTGCCAGGACGGTTTGGGACGATTAGTGAAAATTTGTTTATATAATCTAAGACGATGGTATATCATCCTGAATGATTAGTTCTAATTATAGAATTTCATCCAGACCATCGCACTGGTTGGAGGTCCTAGACGATGCAAAATTGGCTTTATCGTATAGGCCGATCTCACGATCATTCAGGATGATTAGTTCAAAATAAAGAAAATCGTCTAGACCATCACCCAGAATAGACACTGTACGAATTTTGGTCATCTAGGAACAACTAAGGCTTTTGAACTTATCATCCCAGACGATCCTACGATCGTCTAGGATGATGTAATCATATCAATCAAGCCTTAATTGCTTTCATTAATTACTAGATCAATTTAGGCATAATTGTGTTACATCGTCAAGGCATAATTATGTTACATCATCCAGGACGATCCCCTAGACGATGTCTAAAAATTAATAATACCTAAATAGATCTAGCGGCTGATTCTATTTATTTTGAGCATATTGTCCCAGATGATATAAATATCATCTAGGATGATGTTCTTAATAAAGGCTGACTTAATCAGGATGCCTTAATTAGGGTTTCTATTTTTAGTCTTATCGTCCAGGACGATATGGGTATCGTCCTTGATGATGTTCCCAAAATAGAGAACTCTAAGTATAGACAAAATAATTCTCCCAAGTATATGTGTGCAAGGTTACTTAGTATCAAGGACCACACTTATTCTAAATAGACTCAAGAAAGAAAATAAGTTTATAAAATGACTCAACACTAGTATACCCAATTTTGAGCTTGTTCAAATTACAGTCTTGATCTTATGGACCTGAAATATTAGTAGGCATGGTAGTCGTAGTAAAATAAAAGTGTTTGCTATCATCACAATTTTATTTTTGAAAATTAGATACGCAATAATCTCCCCCTTTTTGATGATGGCAAACAAAATAAGAAAATTCCAAGCAGTTATGGCAGTCTAATGGAAATAGTGAACAGAAAAGCAGATCAACTAAATACTAGAATCAAAGTATAAGGTAAACAGTACAGCAGGTTACTCCCTCTTTTGAAATCACAATAAGGAGGAGGAAAGTAAAAAAAAAGAAGATAGAAACTAAACAACAATAAAAAAAACTACACTGAAAAGAAAAAAAACATAAAAAACTAAAAAAATGAGGGGTCCTGATCATCGGAAGGAGGGGGTTGTGGTGGTGGTGGATGCTGAAAATAGCTGGAAAACATAGCAAACTGTGCCCCAAACCAGGCCATGTCCTGGTCGTACTGCTGCTGCTAGTGTGCAATGTAGGAGTCGAAGCGGGCTAAGTTCTCAGTGTGTTGCTGCCCCTGTGCAGCAATGTAGGTGTCGAAACTGGCTTCCCATTGGTCAAACTGCTCCACCGGTTCATCCAATTGAGAGTACTGGTGAAGTAGAGCAGGTGCAGGAACAGATGGGGGAGCCGCCGCTTCCTCAGCTGCCTCAGCTTCCTCGTGCCCCAGGTGGAGACGATTACTATGAAGAACATGGAATGAATTATTGGAATAGAAGGCTGACTGGATATTGGGAGGAGCATGATATTGGATGTTGTATTTAATTTCTAAGACATAAGAAATGATATGCCATAAGGCTAGCTTTGTCTTCCTCCTATGTCCTGGATCACGAATGGTGATCAAATGCTCGGTGTAACAAAATATCAGATCGGTAGCATTAAATTCATGATGGGCTAAAATATAAAAGGTGCTGATTGAAAGAAGGGGAGTAATATGGACATAATTACTAGCCTTTAAAATTATGGAAGTGTGAAGGACATATTGAACGGTCCTAACATCTTTGAGCAAGATGCTAGTCTCGCCCATGTGAAAGTGAGCATTTGAGTTGAGAAGAAAATTGTTGGCATTAGCCTAGTCAAAATTAGGGTCAGAACATAAGGTGTGAAGTTTATCCCCTGTGGTAGAAATCTATAAAATCTTCGTATAATCCTAATTTGTGATCTCGACGGGACGTCAATTCACATATGAGCCAATAGAGGTAAAAGTAGAATTCATACGGAGACTTGCAAAAAACTCAAAGAGTAACTCAGAATTAAACAGTACAACAAGAGTCAAAAGAAAGCATAAGGAGGTGAAGCAAAATAAGTCTCGTACCGAATAAGACAGGATATTTGGATTGACGGTCCGGGAGACTATGATTCTGGCCGCCTTATAGCATTGGTAGGCGGCCTGATTATCCTCCTCCAGGAATCAAGGGTCCAGTGTGGCCCTCGAGGAGCTTCCAGAAGGGTAACGAGCACCCTATCCTTTGGCCATTATCACAAAAGAACAAGAAAAGCAAGGAGAAGGAGTTAGTATGAAGAAAATGGCTGGAAGGCTCAGTTTATAAAGAATCGGCCAGATCATCCAGGACGATCATAGGATCATCCAGGACGATCTGGTGCAATAATTGCGGCTGGACGATTGGTCAAAAAGGTGGTGCGATTGTTTGGGATGATCAGATATTGTCTAGGATGATTAGACTAAAGCGATCGACCCGAGGCGACAATCCAGATGACCATTAAAAAAGCATATCGTCTAGGATGATTAGGTGGATCGTCTAGGATGATGTCCAATAATGGATCATATCGAGCGAATTTAAAATATTGCAAATATGAGTTTATGGATTAGACTTTTCATGATAGCAAACATTCATGATTTTCTATGACTGCCTTGCCTAATAACGTTTCAGGTCCACAAGATCGATTGCAACTCAAGCCAGCTCAAGATTGGGTAGATTTAGTTTGAAGCGAGTTTCTAATTTTTCCTTTCTTGAGTCTTTTGTAAAAGTGGTTTTTGATGCTAAGTAACCTTGCACACACATACTTGAGAGATTTTTTAGAGTATTTTATTTTGAGTACATCATCCAGGATGATTTCTATATCGGCCAGGATGATCTGACTAAAAATATAAATCCTAATTAGGGCATGCTTATTAAGGCAGCCGTTATTAAGCACATCATCCTGGACGATCCTTGTATCGGCCAGGATGATAGGCTCATTTCAGAAAGAATCAACCGCCAGATTTATTTAGGTGAAATTTATTTTGGGACATCAGCCAGGATGATCTATTACATCGGCCTGGATTATTCAACATAATTATGCTTAAATTAATCTGATAATTAAGGAAAGATATTAAGGTTTGATTGATACGATCACATCATCCTAGACGATCATAGGATCGTTCTGGATGATTAGTTCAAAAACCTTAGTTGCTCCTGGACATTCAACATCGGCCATCTCTTATTCAGAGAATTTTTTGGACAATTTCCCTCGATTTTGAACTAATCGTCCGGGATGATGACGAGTTCAGCCCCGATGGTTAAGCTATTTTTGTGATCGTCCAAACTTCCTTTCAAAGCGATGGTCTGGTTAAAATTATGTGATTTGAACTAATCTTAATGGGAGATATTATATCATCCTGGATGATATGAACAAATTTCTTTTGTTCGTCTCAGATCGTCTCGGCTGATTAGGAATAAATTGTACTGATCGTACCAGATGATATTTATATCATCCTGGATGATAAAGTTGGCAAATTGCAATTAATGAGCTATTTTGAAGCTCTTCTATTTAAGAGCTCTTATTCTACTCTTTGTAAGATATTTGCTGCTGTCTTGACCTGAGAGAGCCAAGAGGAGAGGGAGAGAGAGAGAGAGAGAGAGAGAAACTTGTGAGGGGGTGTTTGTGAGAGAGATTTACAAAGGTTGCTCCAAGCAAGATTCCAAGGTGTCTTCTCTAGTCTTTGTCCTTCATCCTTGGGGTTCAAGGGAGGTCTACTTCAGCAATTCATTGAGGTTCTTTGCCTACTTCAGGAGGAAGAAAAAGGAGTTGGGTTCTCTTCCTCGTCGGGCTTAGAGGAAAGGAGTTTTTTGTAAGGACTTCTCTGCCTTACTATGGGAGCAAAAGGAGAGTCACGTTTAAAGTGCTATACTCGGAGGGTGCCTCCAGAGAGTAGACGTAGGTCGAGTTGACCGAACCACTATAAATCCTTGTGTTCTTTTTCTACTGCTTTCGTATTTAATTTTCCGCACTTTTAATTTTTATTGTGGTGAACTTGGTTTGAGTTTTGTGCTTTGATTGTGAAAGATTTTTTAAATTACCAATTCACCCTCCCTCTTGGTTAGCCTTGGGCCGGTTCATAGGTCTTAACATCCCTAACAAACTTTCAAGTGGTATCAGAGTGGGATTCATAAAAAACTAAGTTTGAAAACTTTTTAAATTTTGATCCATGGCTAACAACGGTAATCGTAATACTGCGGAAGGGTATTCTATTACTCATCCACCTTTGTTTGATAGTATTCTTTTTAATTTTTGGAAAACTCACATGTCTACATTTTTACAATTAAGGATCACTCAAGTAAAGAAAATAGTGAGGAGTAACCTAAGTTCAAAAAGGATAAGAAGCGAGTCCAAAAGGAATTCTAGGTGGAATTTGCATCTAACTCCTCTGAGACTAAGGCAGAGGAGAAAACTACAAACTTATGCTTAATGGCCAACGATCTTCTTGAACAATCTGACCAAGAAGAGGTATGCCAACCAATCTATGACCAATTGCTTGAAATATGTGAGAAAATTTATGCATAATATATAAAATTTAAGAAAAATCATGCTAGTTTAAAGTTGGAGTTTTTAAATTTACAAAAAGAACATGAAATTTTGAGTAAAGATCACCACATAAATGATAACAATCACATGTCTTTGCTTGATGAGTTTGATGGATTGAATAAAAAACACTCTGAATTGGGGACTGAACATGATTCATTGAAAGCATCACACACCTCACTTGAATCTGATTTTAAAAAATCTGAACAAAGAGAGCACAATTTGAGAGTTGATAATGCCACTTTAGAAAGTGCTAACTCAAGGTTTAAAGCTGAATTGATGCACTTAAGAAAAATTGGATGACACGCACATTTAATCTAAAGCCAAAAACTAGGAAGAGGCATTATAACCTGATTCGATTAAGAAATCCTTTTCCTGGTGTTAGATGTTTTTCATGTGGCATGTTATGACACATAGCACATACTTGCACCATTCACCGTAGTACGCATTGGATGTGGAGACCCAAATTGCATAATTTATAGCATAACACTCATGCATCACATTCTTCTTTTCATAAGAAGGAACCCAAACCTATTTGGGTTCCTAAATCTGATATTTGATGATTTTGCAGAAGTGCTCTCATAAAAGGCCTCGTGAGAGCATATGGTACTTAGACTGCGGAGGCTCACAGCTATTAACTGCATAATTCTGCTACTTAATCAATTCTGAGTTACATGATTTTCTGACCTATTGGTTGTTGTTTTTTCTTTTTCTTTGAATTTATGGTTCCACTTTCTACTTGCATAGTCATTTTTTTCTTTTGCCGATTTTGCACTTTTTTATTTTTAAGATCACTATCGAATTGATATCTTGTGCCTTATTTTTTATTTTGGAAATTTGTAAATCAAAAGATTGACATCTCTAAAACATTTAAAGGGAAAACACCGTTGATTGTTTCCTTTTCTCTAACTTCCTTTAGTAGTGTAATTTTCTTTTCTAAATAAAAGTCTATCACAAATCAACAACTAGACTTTGCAATTATGATCTTTTCAATCTTGCTACAGTAATCTATCATATATTTAATGTTCAAAGTCTTTACATTACCTTCAGATTTTTGAAAACTTGTCATTGTATTTATCATATGACGTTTGATTCTATTTTGTGGTTTGTTCTTCCCTATATTAGTTGAGCTTTTTTTCTCTAATATCTAGAAGATATACTCACAACTAAGAATATTTTAAGAGCTTTTTGAAAGAGAATCTAGCTTGAAAAAAATAAAAAAAAATGGTTAATGATGCAAAAAATAAAAGATGCGCAATGATGCCAATTTAAAAATAGAAATAATATACACAAAGAGTATCAAAAATCAAAAGATGCACAAAAAAGTAACATTTAATAGACAAGAGGCATAAAATGAGCCCATCAAAAGCAAGCTCTCTTCTTTTTCCAACTCTTAAGACTTAGAAGATTTCATGTGTCACTTGATATTTTTTAAAGGCTTGATTTTCAAATTCATTATCGTGATTAATTACTTTGAAATATTTTCTCATAAAATATTTTTCTAGAACCAAGTATTAAGAAGATCTTTTTTCTTATCCAATTAATTTTCTGATTTAAGATCCTTATTTTCAAAAGACGATTTGCCATGGAGAAGTTCGAGGTAGGACTAACAGGATCGGTTGCTTTACCGTTTTTCAGGTTTTGATGATGTGAGTTAACTGATTATTATAAATTTTTAATTCAATCACATGGAAAATTTATCATATTCAAACTTTGATAAAAATAAAATTAAAAAAAGGGAAAAACCTTTGCTTTTTTGTTAGTTTTTATATCTTTTTCACATTTTATTTTTATCATTTTTAGTTAATTTTAATGTTTTTAGGCCATTACTGATCATCTAAATCCTTCCTTTGTTTTCAAATTTTTGTCACATCATCTGGGATGATATGCTCATTTCTCTTCAAAAAATCCATCTGCTGAATATTCTGACCTTTCTACTCTTCATTGTCTTGGACGATCCATTATCGTCCTGAATGATATGATTGTCTTTTGCTGCAATCATCTTGATTGTCCTGGCCGATCTACTTTCATCATGGATGATGAGTTTATTGGTAATCATCCCGTCCGATACACCTGTTCATCCTGGATGATACATGTGTCAGTACGTTTAAAATCTTTAAATTCGTTCAGGACGATCCATTTTTAGACAATCATCCTGGAAGATCAACTGTTTGTCTTGGACGATACACGTGGCACATGATTTAAAATGTTTTAAATTCAGCCGATATGATCCATTATTGGGCATCGTCCTGGATGATCTACCCAATCGGCTCGAACGATCTACTTTTTTCAACGATCGTCTGGCTTGAGTCCTCAGGACAAACGCCTATGTCTAATCATCCTGGATGATATTTGATCATCTCGGATGATTGGACCACCTTTTTGACCAATTGTCCAGCCACAATAATTACACTAGATCATCCTGGACGATCCTGCGATCGTCCTGGATGATCCTGCTGGTCCTTGAAATTCAGAGCATTCTAGCCAATTTCTTCACACCTAGTTCTTCCCTTTGCTTCCTATTTCCTATTTCCTTTCTATTTTCTGCTAATAGCTGGCGGCAAGTGCTCTCATCACACATCCGGATCCTCCTTGAGGGCCACTCTGGACCCTCGATTCCTGGAGGTGAACGATCAGGCCGCCTACCAATACTATAAGATGGCCAACATCACTATCTCTCGATCAATCAACCCAACCCACCTTTCATATCCGGTATTTGACTTATTATCTCACACCTCTTTATGTTTCATTCTCACTCTTGCTATCCCTTTTAATTTAGAGTTTCTGTTAGAGTTCTTCTCTAGCCTCCTAATCAATTCTGCTTTTACTACTCTTACCTCGTTTGTGAATCGACGCCTTGTCGAGATCACATACCAGGATTGTGCAGAATTGTTATAGCTTTCCACCATATGGGATAAGCTGCATACCCTGTGTTCTGATCCTAATTTTGACTGAGCTTCAGCCAATCACTTTCTCCACAACTCTAATGCCCACTTTCTTGTTGGAGAAACTAGCTATTTTCTTAAAGATGCTAGGATGATCCAGCATGTCTTTCGTACCTCTGTTATTCCCAAAGCTGATGATTGAATCCATATCACTCCCCTTCCTTCACTCACCACTTTTAATATTATGGCCCATCAAAAATTCAATGCAACTAACGTGATCTATTGCTACATCGAGCACTTGACTATAATTCAAGATCCAGGTTATAGGAGGAAGCCAAATCTTGCTCTAGGACATATCATTGCATATATTGTAGAATCAAAATATAACCTCCAATATCCTACTCCTCCCAACTATCAGCCCGCCTTCTACTTGAATAATTCCTTCAACATCCTTCACAGTACTCATCTCCACCTAGAGGACGAGGAAGCTTAGGGGGCTGAGGAGGAGGAGGCTCTCGCTCTTGTTCCTACAGCTGTTCCGTTCTGCCAACACTCTCAGCTGAATTAGTTAGTGGAGAGATTTGATCAACCCGCTTTGAGGCTTACGTTGTTGCACAGGATCAGCAACATACTAAGGATAATATTCGCATGCAGCACTAGCACGACCAGGACATGGCCTGATTTGGATCTCAGTTTGCCATGTTGACTAGTTACTTTCAGTCACCACCACCACCTCCTCCTTCCAATGATCAGGAGCCCTCATTTTTCTAGTTTTTTTATGCTATTTTTTTATAGTTTGTTTTCATTTAGTTGTTTAGTTTCTATTATGTTTTACTTTCCTCCTCCTTTTTGTGATGTCAAAAGGGGGAGTAGTCTGCTGTACCTTATACTTTGATTATGGAATTTAGTTAACTGCTTTTTGTTACATTATTTCCATTATACTATCATAACTACTTGGAATTTTTTGGTTGTGTTTGCCATCATAAAAAAGGGGGAGATTGTTGCAAATCTGAGTTTATGGATTAGAATTTGATAACAAACATTCATGATTTTCTATGACTACCTTGCCTACTAAATTTTTAGGTCCACAAGATCCAGTGCAACTCAAGCCAGCTCAAGATTAGGTAGATTTTGTTTGAAGTTAGTTTATAATTTTTCCTTTCATAATTCCTTTGTAAAAGTGGTTCTTGATGCTAAGTAACATTGCATACACACACTTGAGGGATTTTTTAGAGTATTATATTTTGAGTACATCACCCAGGATGATTTTTATATCGGTTAGGACAATTTGACTAAAAATAGAAACCCTAAATAGCGCATCCTTGTTAAGGCAGTCGTCATTAAGCACTTCATCCTTGACAATCCTTGTATTGGCCAGAACGATAGGCTTAAATAAGAAAGAATCAGCAGCTAGAACTATTTGGGTAAATTTTATTTTTGGACATCAGCCAAGATGATCAATTACATCGGCTTGGAGGATTCAACACAATTATGCCAAAATTAATTTGATAATTAAGAAAGCAATTAAGGCTTGATTGATATGATCACATCGTCCTAAACAATCGCAGGATCATTCAGGACGATCAGTTCAAAAACCTTAGTTTCTCTTGGATAATCAACATCGGCCAGCTCTTATTCAGAGCGATGTTCTGGATGATTTTCCTCAATTTTGAGTTAATCATTCGGGACAATCACGAGATCGACCATGATGATCAAGCTATTTTTGTGATCGTCCAAACTTTCCTTTGAGAGCAAAGATCTGGCAAAAATTTTGTGATTTGAACTGATCGTATAGGAAAATATTATATCATCCTTGATAATATGAAAAAATTTCTTTTGTTTGTCTCAGATCATCCTACCTAATTTGGCTTAAATTGTGCTGATCGTACAGGATGATATTTATATCATCTTGGATGATAAAGTCAACAAGTTGTAATTAATAAGCTATTCCAAAGCTCTTCTATTTAAGAGCTCTTGTTCTACTATTTATAAGATCTTTTACTGCTGTCTTGACCTGAGAGAGCCAAGAGGAGAGGGAGAGAGAGGGAGGAACTTGTGAGGGGGAGTTTATAAGAGGGATTCACAAAGGTTACTCCAAGCAAGGTTCCAAGGTGTCTTCTCCAGTCGTCATCCTTCATCCTTAAGGATTCAAGGGAGGTCAACTTCAGCAATTGGCAGAGGTTCTTTGCCTGCTTCAAGAGGAAGCAAAAGGAGTTGGGTTCTCTACCTCACCGTGGTTGGTGGAAAGGAGTTTTTATAAGGGCTTCTCTGCCTTGCTTTGGGAGCAAAAGGAGAGTCGCATTTGTAGTGCAATACTCAGAGGGTACCTCAAGGGAGTGGACGTAGGTCGGGTTGACCGAACCACTATAAATCCTTTTGTTCTTTTTCTACTGCTTCCGCATTTAATTTTTTGTACTTTTGATTTTCATTGTGGTGAACTTGGTTTGAATTTTGTGCTTTTATTGCGAAAGATTTTTTAAATTACCAATTCACCCTCCTCTTGGTTAGCTTTGGGCCAGTTCATAGGGCTTAACATCCCTAACAAACTTTCATAAAACTCGTGCCACGTATATCATTAAGGACGAACAGGTGGATTATTCGGGATGATCACCAATAATAGATCATACCAGCCGAATTTAAGGCTTTTAAATGTATTTCCACGTGTATCATTTAGGATGAATAGTGGATCGTATGGGACAATTACCATTACAGAAAGCATCATCTAGGATGCAAAAGGGTAGTTTAGGATGATAGATGATTGAATCAGATATCGATCAGATCGTTCGGGATGATAATAAATCATGCAGGACAAAGAGGAGAATAAGGGTCAGAACATTTAGTAGATGTACATTTTGAAGAGAATTGAACCTATGGTTCAGGATGATATGAATATCGTCTGGGCCGATGTGAAAAAATGTGGAAAACAGAGGATGGATGGAGATGATCAGAGAAAGCCCAAAAATATTAAAATCAACTAAAAAGATAAAAATAAAATATGAAAAGGACATAAAAACTAATAAAAAGCAGAGGTTTTTTTATCAAGGCATGAATATGACATAGTCTCCATATGATTGATTTTAAAGATTTGTTAGTCAATGAGTTAACAATATCAAAAATCCAAAAACGATAAAATATCCGATCATGACCCTAAGCTCGGACTTCTTTTAGTAAAAACTATCTTTTGAAATTAAAAGACCTAACTCGGAAAAATCAATTGTATAAGAAAAAGAGATATGTTCATGACTTAGTTTCAGAAAAATATCTTATAGAATAATAATGTATAAAAGTAGTTTGTTACAATCACAAAATTCAAAATAAAGTTTTTGAAAATCTCAAGTGACACATGAATTCTTCTAAGTTTTAAGAGTTGAAAAGAGAAGAGAGCTTGATTTTGATGGGCTCATTTTATGCCTCTTGTCCATTGAATGACACACTTTGCACATCTTTTGATTTTTGATACACTTTGTGTATATTTTTTTCAATTTGGCATCATTGCGCATCTTTTGCTTTGACATCATTAGCCACTTTTTATTTTTATTTTTTGCAAGCTATATTCTCCTTCAAAAACTCTTAAATATTATTAGTTGTGAGTATATCTTCTAGACATTAGTGAAGAAAAACCCACTCTCTAATATTGGGAAGAACATACCACAAACCAGAATCAATAATCATATGAAAAATACAATGACGGGATAACGAGAAATCTTGAAGTAACATAAAGACTTTGATCATTATAAATATAGGCTAGATTACAGTAGGAAGGTAGAAAAGATCTCAACTACAAAATCCAATTGTTAATCTGAGATAGACTTTTATTTAGAAAAGAGAATTACACCACTAAAATATGTTAGAGAAAGAGACACAATTAACAATATTTTTATCCTTTAACAGATTAAGAGATGAAAATCATTGACTACAATTTTTCAAAAACAAAAATAAGGCATAAGATATCAATTTAGCAATGATATAAAAAAAACTTAAAGCATACAAAAAATAAAGCACCAAAAATAAAAACTACTACAAACATAAACAAGGAAAAACTACAACAATAAAGCACTAGAAGTAAAAATAAATAGTAGATAATAAATCAAAAATCAATAAAAATTAAGTTCATGCATTAATGTCAATCACACCCAATCTGACCCTTAAAGTGCTGAAAGTGTCGAAGGCCAGTGGTTTAGTAAAAATGTCAGTCAGTTGATTATCAGTTACCACATGGTGTAACTCAATGTCTCCCTTGGTCACATGGTCTCTAATAAAGTGAAGCCTTATATCAATGTGCTTAGTCCTTGAATGTTGGATAGGATTCTTAGAAATGCAAATGACACTAGTGTTGTCACAAAGAATTGATATCGTGCCTACAGATAAACCTAAATACAGTACTTGCTATTTCAACCAAAGGACTTGGGCCACAAAACTTCCTAATGTAATGTACTCAGCTTCAGTAGTAGAAAGTGCAACAAAGTTTTCCTTTTTACTAGACTAGGAGACTAAAGACTGTCCAATGAATTGGCAAGTTCCAGAAGTATTTTTTTATCCACATTACATCTTGCAAAATAAAAATCATAATATTCAGTAATCTTAAAAGAAGTGTTGTGTCTAGGGTACCAGATTCATAAGTTTTAGGTCCCTAAAAGGTATCTAAGAATTCTCTTAACTACAGTCAGGTGGGATTCCTTAGGATCAGCTTGAAATCTAGCACAGAGATAAACACTAAATATTATATCAGGTCGGCTAGCAATCAGGTAAAGTAAAGATCCACTCATCCCTCTATACTTCTTTTGATCAATAGATTATCCATTTGGGTCCTTATCCAACTGAACACTGGAGGTCATAAGAGTATTAATTAGCTTGGCTTTATCCATTTCATACTTCTTCAAGATGTCTTTTATATATTTGGATTGATTTAAAAATGTTCCATCATCTAATTGTCTTATGTTAAACCCCAAAAAGTAGGATAACTCTCCCATCATACTCATCTCAAACTCTCTACTCATTATTTTAGGAAACTCATCACATAGTCTCTTATCAGAAGATCCAAAAAGTATATCATCGACATAGATCTGAACAATGAGTAAATCATCTCCTACTTTTCTCAGAAGAAGGGTGGTGTCTACGCTCCCATTAACAAACTCCCTATCTAGTAAGAATGTGCTAAGTCTCTCATACCAAGCTCTGGGTGCATGTTTTAATCCATATAAGGCCTTTTTTAATTTGAAAAAATGATTTAAAAATTGAGAACTCTCAAAACCTGGGGGTTATCCTACAAACACATCCTCTTTTAGTTCCCCATTTAAAAGGAACTCTTAACGTCTATTTGGAAAAGCTTAAATCCCTTATAACAGGCAATGGCTAATAACACTCTAATGACTTCCAATCAAGCTACAGGGGCAAATGTCTCCTCAAAATCTATCTCTTCTATTTGGTTATACCCCTTAGCCACCAATCTTTCCTCATTCCTAACCACCATATAAGAATCATTCACCTTATTCTTAAAGACCCACTTGGTTCCAACTACACTTTGTCCCTTAGGTCTTTCTACAAGATCTCAAACATCATTTCTAACAAATTGGTTCAACTCCTCCTACATGGCTAAGATCCAAAACTCATCAAAAAGGGCTTGGTTGATTTTTGTGGGTTCAGTCATTAAGATAAATGTAGAATGGTTCATTTCCTTCCTAAGTTCATGTCTAGTCCTAACTCCATTAGAAGGGTCTCCTAAGATTAGATCTTTAGGGTGAATTAAAGAGTATCTCCAATCTCTAGGTAAGGTGTGTTTAGGTTCAACCCTTTCCTCCAGATCTATATTTTCTACTCCTTGGGTAACCTCTCCTACTCCTTCAGTGTTTTGGTGCTCCACACTCTTCTCCAAATTTTCTACTCAGTGGTAATCTCTCCAACATCATCATCATCCTCAACTCTAGGCTTTCTAGGATCAGATTCATCAAACACTACATTAGTTGTCTCCTTCACCACCAAAGTTCTCTTATTAAACACCCTAAAAGACTTCCCAACACTAGAATATCCTTAGAACACTCCTTCATTAGATTTTGGGTCAAATTTTCCTAAGTGAGACCTCCCATTATTGTGAATGAAAATCTTACAACCAAAGACATGAAGGTGGGAAAGATTGGGAGACTTACCCTTAAGGATTTTATAGGGTGTCTTATCTAATTTGGCTCAAACATTCACCCAATTATACACATAACATGCTGTGTTAACCGCCTCAGCCCAAAAGTATTTTAGAAGTGAATACTCAAAAAGCATGGCTCTAGCGGCTTCCACTAAGGTTCGGTTCTTCCTTTCAGCTTCCTCGTTCTACTGAGGGATCCTAGCAGCTGAGAAGTTGTGGCTAATCCCTTTATCCTCACAAAATTCTCTAAATTTCTCATTTTCAAACTCTCCCCCATGGTCACTATAGATGGTCAAAATCTCAAAACCTAGCTTTTTCTGAATTCAAGTGAAGAAGGCTCTAAACTCATCAAAAGACTCATTCTTATTTGACAAAATTCTAATCCAAGTGAACATCGAGTAGTCATCGACAATCATAAAATCATAGACTTTCCCTCTTAAGCTGGCAGTCATAATGTGTTCAAATAAATCCATGTGAAGGACTTCTAATGGTCTAGAGTTGCTAATGTCCTTAATGGCATGAAAAGTGGAGTGGACTTGCTTTCCTAATTGGCAGGCATCACAAAGGTGGTCTTTTAAAAACTTAAGCTTGGGGACACCTCTAATTAGGTCATTTTGGGTTACTTTTCTAAGGGTTTTTATACTGGCGTGACATAATCTCCTGTGCCACAACCATGAATCATCAATAGTAGTTTTTAATCAAAATGAAGCAGTACATTTAATATTATTTAAATTAAGCATGTAAACATTATTGATCCATTTTTCCTACAAAATAGTGTTATTATTTAAGCTTATAATGCATGAATTTGCCAAGAATTTTATGATGAAGCCCTTATTGCAAAGCTGACTGATGTTGAGCAAGTTATGTTTCAGTACATCTACAAGCAAAATATTTTTTATTAGAAGGTACTTGTAATTTCCAATTATACCTGAGCCTACCACCTTCCTGGTGGTGTTGTCTCTAAGAGTAACCTTACCTTCTGTCCTGGTCTCCAACAAAATGAATTGATTGGCATCACCAGTCATATGTTGAGAGCATCCACTGTCTAGGTACCATATGCTCTCACGACGCTTTTTGTAAGAGCATGTCTATAAAGTCATCAAATGTCAGATTTAGGAACCAAATAGGTTTGGATCCCTTCTTATGGAAAGTAGAATGCAATGCATGTGTTTTATGTTGTGAATCATGTAATTTGGGTCTCCAAACCTAATGTGTACTATGATGAATGATGCAAGTGTGTGCTATGTGTCCTAACATGCCACATGAAAAATATCTAACTCTAGGAAAATGATGTACTAATCTATGGTGATGCTTCTTTTTATGTGATGAAAGTAATGAAGGTTTTTTATTTTAAAAAACTTTGAAATTTATTAATTTTTTTAACATTTTTTTTAACTCAGTATGAGATGATTTTAAAGAATCATGTGCATCATATAATTCAGCATGCTTTTTGTTTAATACATCAAACTCATCAAGTAAAGACATGTGATTGCTATCAAGTAGAATAATCTTTAAGAAGAATTTAATGCTTTTTTTGTAATTTTAAAAAATCCAATTTTAAGCAAGCATGTGTTTTCTTAAGTTTTCTTTATGATGCATGAATTTATTTTGAAACTTCAAGTAGTTACTCATAAGTTAGTTCCCATACCTCTTCATGGTCACTTTAACCAAGATGATCGTTTGCCATTAAGCACAATTTTGTTATCTCTTCATCAGGTTCAGTCTTAGAGGAGTTTGATGCAGAATCCGCCCAGAAAGCCTTTTGGAATCTCTTCTTGTCCTTCATGAACTTGGGTTTTTCCTCATCCTTTTCCTTGCTTGGGTGAGACTTAAGTGTAGGGCAATCTTCTTTAACATGTTCTGGCTTCCTGCATTCAAAACAAATCATATCATTAGAATTCTTAAAATATTTATTTCCCTTACCTTTGTTCCACTTTTGATGGTTCTTTTGCTTCTTTCTTAGAAAGCTTTTGAATTTCCTTGTGATTAAGGCAACATCATCGTTTTAGACCCAGAAGAATCAGAGTTCATGTCGTTGGCCTTCAATGACACAATTTTCTCCTTCCTTTTCTCACCTGCATCAAGATTTCTTTGATTCACCCCTTACTCATAATTAATGAGTGAACCAAGTAAGTTATTAATCGAATAAGTATTCAAATCTTTAAATTCAGTAATTGCAATGATTTTAGCATAAAAAAGGTAGGCAAGTATCTCAAAATTTTATTCACCTTTTCATAGATAGTGAGTTCTCTCCCTAAGGCATGCAAAGAAGTTACAATTTGAGTAAACCTTGTATACATTTTAGAAATTAATTTAGAAGGTTTCATACAAAAAAGGTTGTAATCATGCAAAAGAATATTCAAACAAGATTGCTTAACTTCATTGTTTACTTCATAAGTAATACATAATTTATCTCAAATTTCTTTACCAGTTGTGCAAGTTGAAACACGCATGTAATCTTTAGATTTTAAAGCACAGAAAAAAATTCAAACATTTTGCATTGAGTTGTGCTAAATCCCTATTATCGAGAGTCCATTAAGTAAAAGGAAGTGGAGCAGTAATGCCATTAAGTTTATCAGCTGAAGGTGTATAACTATCCTTAATAACCATCCACATACGATAATTAATTGATTGTTAAAACGTAGACATGCAAGTTTTCCAAAAATTAAAAGGGATATTATCAAACAATGGTGATCGGGTAATATAATACCCTTTCGCAGTATTACGATTACTGTTGTTAGCCATGGATCAAAATTCAAAAAGTTTTCAAACTTAGTTTCTATGAATCCCGCTCTGATACCACTTGAAAGTTTGTTAGGGATGTTAACACCTTATAAACTAGCCCAAGGTTAACCAAGAGGGGGAAAGAATTAGTATTTTAAAAATTCTTTAAATGAAAATCACAGTCACAAAACTCAAACTAAACTCACCACAACGAAAATCAAGGTGCATAAAAATAAACACGAAAAGTAGTAAGAAATGAACACATAAATTTCTATTGGTTTGGTCAACTCGATCTACGTCCACTCCCTTGAGGCGCCCTCCTGATATTGCACTAAATAGAGCGACTCTCCTTTTTCTCCCACAGCAAGGCTGAGAAGCCCTTACAAAAACTCCTTTCCTCCTACCCCGGCGAGGTAGAGAACCCAACTCCTTTTGATTCCTTCTGAAGAAGGCAGATCGATTGGTGAAGAAGACCTCCCTTGAACCCCCAAGGACGAAGGACGAAAATCATAGAAGACACCTTGGAACCTTACTTGGAGCAACCTTTGTAAAACCCTCTCACAAACCCCCCTCCCCTCACAAGTTCCTTCCTCTCTCTCCCTCTCCTCTAGGCTCTCTCAGGTCAAGACAACAGTAAAAGATTTTCTAAAGAGTAGAATAAGAGCTCTTAAATAGAAAAGCTTCAGAATAGATCATTGCCGACTTTATCATCCAAGACGATATTAATATTATCCTGTACGATCAATACAATTTAAGCCTAATCAGTCAGGACGGTCTGTGACGATTATTGAAAATTTTTTCATATCGTCAAGGACGATGATATATCATCCTAGACGATTAATTCTAATTGCAAAATTTTGTCCATACCATCGCACTAGTTGGAGGTTTTAGACGATGTAAAATTGGCTTGATCGTCCGGGCCGATCTCACGATCATCTCCGACGATTAGTTCAAAATCAAGAAAATCGTCCAAACCATCACTCTAAATAGACGTTGTACAATTTTGGTCATCCAAGAATAACTAAGGCTTTTGAACTGATCATCCTGGATGATCCTGCGATCGTCCAAGATGATATGATCATATCAATCAAGCCTTAATTATTAGATCAAATTAGGCATAATTATGTTACATCGTCCATGATGATCCCCTAGATGATGTCCAAAAATAAATAATATCTAAATAGATCTAGTGGTTTATTCTTTTTGTTTTGAGCATATCGTCCCATACGATATAAATATCATTCAGGACGATGTTTTTAATGATGGATGCCTTAACCAGGATGCCCTAATTAGGGTTTCTATTTTTAGTCTTATCGTCCAGCATGATATGGGGATCGTCCTGGACGATGTTCCTAAAATAGAGAACTCTATGTATAGATAGAAAAATTCCCCCAAGTGTGTGTGTGCAAGGTTACTTAGCATCAGGGACCACAGTTATTACAAATAGGCTAAAGAAATAAAATAAGTTTACAAAATGACTCAACCCTAGTCTACCCAATCTTGAGCTTGTTCAAATTATAGTCTTGATCATGTAGACCTAAAATGTTAGTAGGCATGGAAGCCGTAGTAAAACAGAAGTGTTTGCTATCATCAAAATTTTATTTCTGAAAATCAGATACGCAATAATGGGGTTGTTGAAAAAAATAATAGAACTTTGATAGAAGCCGCTAGAGCCATGTTTGCTAAATATTTACTTCCTAATTATTTTTTGGGTGAAATGGTTAATACATCTTATTATGTTTTGAAAAGTGTGACCATTTGACCTAAATTGAACAAGACTCCCTATAAAATTCTTAAATGAAGGACACCAAACCTATCACATCTACATGTATTTAGATGTAAGTTTTGCAAATCTAGATTCAAGTATTGTGATTTTAATGATATCAAAACATTCTTGTTTCTTTACCATTACTCTTTTTGCATATCTTTTTGCTTGCCATATTTTCTAACCTTTTAGGTCCATAAGATCACTTGCAAGAAAATAAACTCAAGATTGAGTAGATTAGGGTTGATTCAGTCTATAACTTTAAATTCATTGTACTTCTTATCTTTCTTGAGCCAATTCATGAATTTGGTGAACCCCAAGCTAAGTCACAATAATTCATGAATCTTGCACATACTCTCAGGGGGAAAACTTTTGGTAAGTTAAAGATTTTTTTTTATTTTTTATTTTTGACCTAATCATATAGGACGATCTCAAATCGTATTAGATGATCAGTTAAAAATAAAAGCCCTAATCAGGGCATCTCAATTTTAAGAGTAATTAAACTAATTATACTAGAAGATACCTATCATCCTTGATGATCAGTTCGCATTATGAAAATAGCCACCAACCATAATTTATGAAATATTTTAATTTTGAAATTTTGTACTAATCATGTAGGACGATGTTGATCGTCTTGAATAATTTGGCACAATTATTCCTAAATTAATCTCATGATTAAGAGAATAATTATGACAAAACATAATTTGATACGATCGTACATGATGAACGGTGACAATCGTCTTGGACGATAGAGAATAGTTTTGGAATGGTAAGGTATCACCAGCTATTGTACCAGATGTTTGCCATAATTTTTTAACTAATCATCTTAGATGATGTACCGATATCATACTGGACAAGAGAGAAGTGAATGGGATGATAAGGCATCGCCAGACATCATACTAGATGAAGTTCAATACTTTAATACTAATCATCCATGATGAAATTTGTATCGTACAGGAAGATCAACTTACTTCTCATGAAATAATCATACAGAGCAATGCCATTCATCCTAGATGAAAGGGCTCTTTTGTACTAATCATACAGGACAATGCTTTGATCGTCTTGAAATATTAGTTTTGTAAAATTGAAAATTAGGGCTTCTTTTAGAGGCTCTCTATTTAAGCAATTATATTAACCCTTGAGTTAATCTTTTATTTGATTAATTTTATCTTTCTAGTGACTTTTTTTGATCTAGAGAGAGAGAGTCCGGTTTTCTAGTGAGAGAAAACCCTTTTTTCTTTTTGAATTTTCTCTCCCGTGGTTTTTCCTCCGGCTGGTGGCACCGTCGCCGGTAGCTTCTTGGCGTCCTCGGCCGATGCCATGGCAGCTCCGCGTCATTCCAGTCCTCCCAGATTGGGCGGTAAAGGAAGAGGTGGTTTGATGATCAGGGAAGGTTCGTATTCGGTGATCAAGCCAATGGTGATTGAAGGAAAAGGCAAGAAGATGGTGGAAGAAGATTGTTCTGAACAGGCAGTCGTGGATTCTTTTGAACATAATCTGAATTATGTTCCTAACAGTACTGAATCATCGGAGATAAAGAATACCATCTTGAAGGTTAATGGTTTTTCTGGTTTAAATCGTCAAGATCAAGACAGGGGAGTTTTCAACCCTTTGAAAGAAGGAATTTCAGGTTCTTTTAACAATTCTGATAAGGATCCTTTGAATTAATCCTTGAATTATAAAGAACAAACCATAGCTGAAGAGATTACTGGAGCTTGGTCGAAGCCAAAACATATCAAGATTGATTTCAAAAATGAGCAGGTTGAAATTTCGGAGGATGGTATTGCAGTAAAGCTTAATCCGGTGGCTGAAGAAAAAAATTCTGAGGTATTGAAGAACTCTATTGTTATTAAAGTTCTGGGAGGTAATGTCCCTTATTCAGCCTGTAGTTTTGATTTGAGAAAACAATGGAACCAATTTGGTGGTTTTCACATGACCTCAATCGGAATGAATTGGATACTTTGCTCATTTAAAAATAATGATGCGGTTGATGAAGTCTTAAACGGTGGACCATGGCATGTAAATGGGCATATTGTTGGTATGGATCGTTGGTCTCCTGCATTTGATCCATATTCATTTAAAGGAATCTCAGCCCCGGTGTGGATCAGACTACCGTGCCTACCTCTATACTGCTGGGATGAAGACAGTCTTGCAAATTTTGCTTCTCGATTTGACACACCTCTATACTTGGATGGAAATACTTTTCGGTGGGGAAAGAAGGAATTTGCTCGTATATGTGTGAAGATAGATCTGGAAAAAAAGCTCCCAAATGGTGTTTGGATTGATGGTCTTGCCGGAAGATTCTTCCAAAGAGTAGAATATGAGAAAATAAACTTACTTTGCTATTATTGTGGATGTGCAGGACATGAACTGAACACATGTCCTGAGAAGGTTGTACAGGGCATTAAAAATCAATTTAAGAACACGTCTGAAGTTATCACTACAGCAGGGAAGAAAACTGGTGGAGAAAATCAAAATGTTGTGACGAATGTGGAGTATGGTCCATGGATTCATGTACAGTTTAAGAACAGACGGAATTACAATAATTTTAATGGCAATAGAATTGACAAAAGCATCAGCAACAAAGAGAAGAATGTTATGGGGAAACAAATTCAGACAGTTGGTTTACAAGAGCAGATTGTTAAAGAAATTCCTATTCCTGAAATGTTACAGACATTGAAGGAAATGCTGATATGGAAGTTAATTTTGGAACTGACAGAGAAGGTATTCGACTGAATAATGCTTTTGAAATTCTAAGTGAAGATAAGGAACTTGAATGTCCTGAGCTACAGGATGCTGATAAAAATCTGCTGATTAAAAGGAAGGAGGATATGAAAGATAATGCTATGAATGAAGGTAAATCCACTTTGTCTAATTCTGCTAGAATTAAACTTACCAAGGAACTGAAATCATTGGGTCCGGTTGATCAAGATATTAAGAAGAAAAAGAGAGATGGACGTATGGTGTCCATGAGAGGGGTGAGTAACCCTTCACTTGTTTAAATGTCTCCCCTTTTATTCTGGAACTGCAGAGGAGCTAGGAAGAGAGAAGCTGCTCTGTATTTAAAGGAAGTGGTTAAAGATCAGGATGTTTTTTCATTGGTCTTATGGAAACGAAAATTAGTAGTATCAATAGGATGGATGTTGATGTCCTTATTGGTAAAGATTGGGATTTCTTTCATCTCCCTTCGGTGGGACTTTCTGGTGGCATTTTAGTTCTTTGGAATTCAAAAATTGTTAACTTTGTGGTTAATGATACTTCTTCTCAGATGATTGTGGGAGATTTATCTATCCCTACACTGGGATCTTGGAGAATTGCTACTGTCTATGGTAGTAGATGTTGCAAGGAACGCGAAAGTTTATGGGGCTTGCTTAAGAATTGTATGACCAGATCTACTCCTTCTATCATTGGTGGGGACTTCAATTGTGTGCTTAATAAGGATGAGAAAAGAGGTGGCAAGAGGTTCCTTTTTACTAAAGGACCTAGAGATATGAAGGAATTCATGACTAGCAATGATTTCCATGATGTGGGAATCATTGGACAAAGGTATACTTGGTGTAATAATAAGGAAGGGAATTCTAGAATCTGGGAGAGGCTGGACAGATGTATTCTGAATTCTACAGCCTTGAAATTACTTCCTACTGCTGCTACTAGACATCTTGCTAGGGTGGCATCGGATCATAGCCCCATTATCCTCAAGATGAATGATAAGGTACGGTTAAACTCTAAAATTATAAGGTTTGAAGATACTTGGAGATTGTATCCAGTGGCTAGAAGCATTGTTTATCACTCATGGAGAAAGAAGGATGGTGGTGAGGAAGGCTTGATTCTTCAAAAGAAGATTAACAGAACTTTGAAGGCCTTATTCTTTTGGAGTAGAAGTAAATGCAAAGACTTAAATGATCTTAAAGTGAAGTTGAAGATGGAAATTCTGGAACTTCAAACTAAAGAAGCCTTGGGGATTGGGTGGAAAAATCAAGACTTGCTTTTACGTAGAAGCAAAATTCATGATCTCAATGTTACCTTGAAGAGATTATCTACTTGGTGGAATCAAAGAGCCAAGGCTAGATGGATTGAAGAAGGTGATTTTAACTCCAAACTTTTCCATAATTTTGCAATGGCTAGAAGAAATGGAAATAGAATTAATCAAATAAAGGATGTTCACAACAAGATGCAAATTGAAGACGAAGACATTGAAAAGGTGTTTATTCAACATTTTGAAGCAAAATGGAAGAAAAGAACCTATCAACTCTCGGGTTGGCCCGAGATTATGGACCACCAAAAATTAAACAATGAAGATTTCCAGGCTCTTAACTTGGCTTTTTCTGTGATGGAGCTCAAGAATTCTGTCTTCCAACAAAGTAATAATCGTTCCCCTGGTATGGATGGTCTTACATCCTCCTTCTACAAGCATTATTGGGATATTGTTTGGAAAGAATTATGGAATGCTGTCAATGGTTTTTTCACTAAGGGATGTATGAGAAAAGAGTGGAAAGATACTCTTATTGTTTTGATTGCTAAAATTAAAAATCCCTTGCTTCCATCCAATTATCGTCCTATTAGTCTTTGCCAGACAAACTACAAGATTGTTGCTTCTATGATAGTCAACAGATTGAAGACTTGTATGTCCAAGATGATTTCTGAAGAACAAATGGCCTTTATTCCTGGAAGATCTATTTCTGAACACTGTCTTTTGGCTCAAGAGATAGTTCACAAGTTTAAAATATCCAAGAATAAGAAGGGCTTGATGGCTCTTAAGCTTGATATGGAACAAGCTTATGATAGCATGGGTTGACCGACTCTTGATAATGTCCTCAAATGGTATGGATTCCCTTCTTACTTTGCTAATCTCATTATGGAATGTGTTACTGATGTTAGATTCTCTATTATTATTAATGGAAGAAATTCCAAATGGATTATGACTTATAGTGGTTTTCGTCAAGGATGTCCTTTATCCCCTTACCTCTATATTTTGTGCTCTCAATTGCTTTCCAATTCTATTCATGAAAGGGGTAATAATATTGGAATTCATATCTCTCCAAGAGGTCCAAGAATTACTCATCTTTTATATGCTGATGATGTTATTATCTTTTCACAAGTTTCCAAAGATATTGCTAAGGAGGTGAAGAATATTATGGATGATTTTTGTTGTTGGACTGGTCAAAGAGTCAATACCAATAAATCTCAAATCATGTTTGGAAATGCTGTTAATAATCAAATGACGAAGAAGGTTACTAAAATTTTGAGCTTCAAAGTAGTCAAGGAGATGAGCTATCTTGGAATCAAATTATCTCTTCACCGTTTAAGGGCTGCAGATTTTCATGAAGTCTTGACTAACATGATGGATAGGCTTAATACTTGGGGAAAGAAATTTCTTTCTTTGGGTGGTAAGATTACTCTTATCACTAGCTCTCTTTTAACAATGCCTAATTTTTTGATTACTCATTCCATGATCCCAAAGAAGGTGTTGCTCACTATGGAAAAACTTTGTAGAAATTTTATTTGGAATAAGCAAGATGGTAGTTATGGTATTCACTACATTGCTTGGGAAAATCTGTGTAAACCAAGAAGTATGGGAGGCTTAGGTTTACATTCACCAACCTTGAAAATGGGTCCTTTAAGAGCTAACCTTTCTTGGAATTTTTTAAAAAAACCTGATACTCTTTTTCATAGAGTTATGAGATCTAAATATGGTAATAGTATCTTGAAAGATACTAGTAAAAAGAGCTCTTCTAAAGCTTGGAAAATCCTTCTCGATGGTGGTAAGTTTCTCAAAAACATTTCTAGATGGACCATTGGTAATGGCAAAGAGATTAATGTGTTGAATGATATTTGGATTTATGACAAATGTATCAATCAATGGCCGACGTTTGCTGACTGCTCTGCTTTGGAAGGAAAATGTGTTCAACAGCTAATGATGGAGAATGGCCAATGGAATTATACTTTACTTCAGAGATGGTTCCATCAAGAATTATTGAAAGCTATCATCAACGTACAAATTTATCCCTGCAGTGCTGACACGGTGGAATTGCAGAAATTCTATCATGGGAAAACAATCTCGGGTTTGGCTTTTGAACAAGTTTTAAATAGAAGATTCAATTTAATGGAAGATAGTTATTACAAGTGGCTCAACAAACTCAAACTTATCAAGAAGGTGGAAATGTTTTGGTGGAGACTTGGCAATGCTTCTATTCCTACCAACTTGTATCTTAAAAGCCGTAAGCTTCTTGAAGATGATTTATGTGCTAGAGGTTGTGCTATGGTGAAGAATTATGAGCATATCAGTGTAAAATGCAAGTATTTGGTGGAAAGCATCAATCAGCTCATTGCTTGGGGTATTCCTATTCCTACTTTTAATTCCATGGATCATTGCCTTATTGAGCTTAAAAAAATTTCTTAAAGAAATCGGGGTGTGGTACAAATTTATTGTACTACTGTATACTTCTCTTGGAAAAATAGGAATGAGATAAAGCATGGAAAATCTGCTCTTCCTTCTTATTCAGTGGCTGCTAATGCTCTTTATGTAGCCATTACCAAAGCTAGTCCTTCTCTTTCTAACTGGAGCACTAATCTCCTTAGGGAGTCTTATATTTCTTGGTGCCCCCCACCGAAAGAGTGGATGAAAATCAATATTGATGTTTCCTTAACTCCTTCGGGATTAGCTGGAATTGGTGGTATTTTCCGAGATTGCATTGGTAGATTCATTCTTGCTTTTGGGAGAAAGATGATTCATTTGGATATTGCACAATTGGAGATGGGTGCTATTCTCTCGGTCAAGGATTATGTCAAAAGCTGGATGAGAGATTATAAAGGAGTTATTATTGAAAGTGATAACTTGAATGTTATCAACTACATTCAAAAATCATTGAAGCAAGACAAAGGTACCATGATCTTCAATCTAGTAAGTGATTCTTTATTTGTGAATGACTTCAATAAAGTGGTTTTTGTACATGCTTATAGAGAATGTAATAAGGTAGAAAACTTGTGTGCTACTATGGCTTTAGAGGATAGTTTTTACTTTGACAGTTTTTCTTTTGATGATATCCCTCCCTTGATGGCTAATTTAATCAAGGAAGAATATCATCCTCCTGATGGTTGTACTTAGTTTTCTTCACTTTAATGCAATTAGCATTTCCTCAAAAAAAAAAAGAGTTAATCTTTTATTATAGAGTTGATCCAAGAGGGAGCTTAGAGAAGTAAGAGGGAGAGCTTGACAGAGATAGATTATTTTGAGGGGGAGTTTGTGATGGAATCACAAAGGTTACTACATGCAAGGTGTTCATTATCTTCTCTGAGTTGCTCCACTGGTTCTTAGGTGGCTAGAGGGAGATCATCTTAAACATTAGATTTAGGTTCTCTGCCTACTCTATGAGGGAGTAAACGGATTCCTGGATTCTCTGCCTTCACCACTTGGGTGAAAAGGATTCAATGTTCTCTGCCTCATTGTGTCGGTGGAAAGATTTTGTAAGGGCTTCTCCATCTTGTTGTTGGAGCAAAAGGAAAGTAACTTGAGTTTAATGCAATACTTAGAGAGGGAGTCTTCAAAGAGTGGACAAAAGTCAGATTTGACCGAACTACTATAAATATTTGTGTTTTTTTATTACATTTATCGCATTTTATTTTTGCACATTTTTGTGATTTGTTCTGTGGTTGAAATATCTGATTATATTATTATTGTGAAAAATTATTTTTTGTCTGCATCAACAGTTATTATTTTGTTTTAGAATATTTTCAATTTTTTTCAGTTTAAAATTTTTTAAAACTACTAATTCACCCCCTCTTTTTTTTTTAGTTAAAACCCACACAAGGGACCTACGTGTTGATAAAAAAAAATTATAAGTCTTTAAGGGAATAGCTAGCTCATTATAGCTCCAAAGAGCTTACAAAATTAAAAGAAAAATAAAACCTAAGAGCCAACAATCACCACTAAGAACAAGTACAAAATGGCCTAATAATAATCTAAAAACCAAAAATGAAGAGGCACTAGAATCGACAACCAGCTCAGCTTCATCAGCCAAAAAAAAAAAAAAAAAAACTGCACTAAACGAGCACTAGTCTCCAAAAACTTATAACAAAGGCCTATAAGGACACTAAAAATAGTAATTAACATAACATAGATAATATTGGAATAAAATAGGATATTACCAGTGTAGGAAAATTTCCATAAAGGATCATCAATGGATTGTTTGAATGTATAATATAAAGATATGAAAACTAACAAAATATCCACCATAATGAACACACAAGTAGCTAAAATAGTTAAATAACTCAGACGAAAAGATATAAATAATAAATCCATAATCAATAAAGTTAAACTAAAGCCACAGCAGAAGGAAACCAAAGTACTCAGAAATGGAAAACTAATAATGGCAGCAGTCAGTATATACCCAAGGAGCATGATGACAAGCTTCCCACAACCACCAATCCAACAGTTAAGAACCAACCAGGGATATAGGCTAAAAGAGCTTAGGAAGTCACAAAACTCCCAACCATCACTAGGGTAGTCCAATTTTCACTCAATCATACCTCCAAAATAACTAAGCCATAGTAGGATAAACAACACAGGCAATTAAAAATAGAGGAAGCCAAAAATGGGACATAGAAAAGCCAACCAAATAGCAAAATTTTCCCTCGATGGGGTAGAAATCCAGTAGAATAAGCAAAATAAAATGCAGATAAGCCACCAGCAATCCTAATTACAAGTCCTAAAACCAAAACCAACAACTAAATACCAAAGGCTCAAACTATATCCCAAAAATACTACAAGACTACAAGAATTAGCTCCAGCATCATAGCAAAAAAATTTCAATCCATCACCAACACAGAGAAAATAATTATTGCCCCATATCACAACAAAACTCACAAAGTTAACCCCAGCCAAACAACACGACCAATACATAGACCAGTAATTAAAGGTAGGAGAGCAACAAATGGGCAAACCATCAGCATACAAACTAGCATAATCACAGCTCCAGCCTATAGCCAAATAACACTCAATAATGAAAGAACACCAAAGCCAGAAGAACAACATGAAAACCAAGGGCAACTAAATAGAAAGAACCTCCAAAACCAAACAAAACAGAGCCAAAATGTTAAGTTCTAACATAGGGAAGCCCAGTTTTATCCAACATTAAAAGACCTTTTAAATGACCAGGAAGATTAGAAATAGAAAGCTCAGTATATCATCTAAACCACACCCTAAGTTTGCAAGCCACTCAACAAAAATATTCCCCACCATAAGCACAATAGAGAAAGTGTAATCCATAAAGACCAGTAGATGTTTATTATTTCTCACTAAATAAAAAGTGTCAAAATTTACAAACTGTATCCTCACCAATATTTAAACTTTGAATACTATAATTAGAAATAACTTCAATGCCAATTTTAGTAATGCCCAAAGAAAGACTTTCTAATGCCACGAAGAATAGCCAAGAGAATAGCAAGGTTCTCATCACAACTCGGAACAGGGCCTGCAAAAGCATTAATAAAATTACCAAGACTATCTCTAATAACCCCACCAAAACTGGTTTAGAACCAATAAAAACACCATCAACATTCAATTTAAAAGAATTATTAGGTGGTTTGAGCTAGGTTATGAAGAATGATAATTCTGCCCCACTTTGATATGAAATTCATCAGTAGCATGAAAACAATTCTTAAAAATCTTAACTTAAAAGAGATTGATAGAAAAAAGACCAAGCACCTTATCTTTCACATTTTTAATAATCCTATGATGGTTCATATGCATACCATTAAAAATAGAATTGTTTATATCAAACCATAAATACCACAAAAGAAAGGGGCATATCACATTTTTTTATATGGCCTTTAGAATTTATAAACCAAGAGTTAAGAAAAATTTTAATAGATAATTTAGTACTGAAACTATTTAATTTGAAAATATCATCAAAATAAGTCCAAAATTTAACTACTAAAGGACATGAAATAAAACCATGAGGCATATTCTCCACATGATAACAACATTGGCACTTGGAAGTTAAAGTAAATCCTTTATTAATTAGGTTATCATCAGTAGGAATGAACTTGTGCAAAATTCTCCAAATGAAAATAGCCAAATGGAAGGAATACTTTTATGCCAAATCAAAGAATAAATATTAGTAGCATCATTCGTAGATCTAAACGCATTCCAAGCATCCTTTAATCTAAAACTCCCATCTTTGGACAAGTTGCATAATAATAAATCATTATAATCAGTGTTCAGAGGAAGATTAAAAATTTTTTGAATGATAAAATTTGAAATAACATTGGCAAGTTTATCATAATCCCAACAGTTATTAGAAATAAAATTGTTCACTTTAACCGCCACAGTAGAAGTGTTCATAATGACATCAATCGATTGACCCCCCAACCAGTGATCTTGATAAAAGAAAATGTTCCCACCACCAAGCCCCCAGGAGAGATGAGGTTCAACCATCCTCTTAACTGTGCAAAGTTTCTACCACACTTTGGAATCACTTTTATTAAAATAACAGATAGTTGGTGCCTACCCACACAATACTTAGCAAACATAAACTTAGCCCAAAGGTTGACTTTAGCATGAAAGTTGTACCATAACTTGAACAAAAAAGCATTGGCCAAATCAAGCAAGCTCTTACACCCCAAGCCACACTCATCCAAAATGCCATAACACTTGTGCCAAGAAGTCCAAAAAACTTTTGTATGGCTATAAACACCTTTACAAAAAAAATTGTTAAAAAGTCTATCAATTCTATTACAAACCGCCTGGGTGGGTTGAGAAGTTTGGAAACTATAAATCGGAAGAGAACAAAGAACACTTCTAATAAGAAATAATCTACCACCAAAACTCAAAAAATTAGCTTTCCAAGACAAAAGTTTGTTCTCAATAGAAGTAATTAGATCATCAAATAGAAAAGACTTTTTTCTACCTTTAAAGATAGGAACCTCAAGATATTTAATGGGCAATTTACCTTTAATAGCAAAATTATGATTATTAGGCACTTTGTTTGAAGTAATAAAATAATTCTTGTGCTTATTCAGAGAAAGCCCACTAATAGTATCAATATTATGAAAAAACTCCATAAGTCTATTTACAGAAGCATTCATGAAAATAATAAAATCATCAGCAAAACATAAGTGGGAAATAGGACAACCCCCTATACCTCTAAAATACATTCTAGAGTGCTTGTAAAAAAGGTTGATGAAACCTCTAGATAAATACTCAATAATAATGATGAACAAAGTAGGAAAAATAGGATTTCCCTGCTTAAGACCATGAGAGGATTTAAAAAAACTATTACTTTTACCATTCACAATAATAGAAAAATAAGGCCCGACAATGTAGTTTTTGATAAGATTAATAAAGATAGAATTAAAACCAAACAAATGTAAAACCTTTCAAAGAAAGTTCTAATCTAGATTGTCATAAGCCTTCGAAATATTTAGCTTCAAGATCATGTTGCAACCTCTCACCCTAACATTCAAATCATTAACAAATTCTTAGGCCAACAAAATATTATCAGCAATGACTCTCCCCTTGACAAAACCCATTTGAGAAGGAGGAAATTTTTTAAGAAGAATAGGATTTAAATGACTCATAATAATTTTTGAAAGGAGCTTATTTAAAAAGGTACACAGACTAATAGGTCTGAAATCATTCCAATTGCTAACAAAAATACTTTTTGGAATAAGAATAATAGAAGTAGAGGTAAAAAATTTAGGAATAGTTTTACCAACAATAAAATAAAAAATAGTTAAATAAAGATCACTACTAATAATATGATAAGATTTATGGAAAAACATAGTAGTAGAACCATCTGGCACAACCACAGAATCCCCATTCATGCTATGAACAATCTCTCTAACTTCCTCCAAAGAAGGAGATTTAGATAGGTAATCATTATCCTCTTAAGAGATGAGGCTAGGGAGAAAGGGAGGGTTACCAATGTGAACAAGAGAAAAATCCTTGTTGAAACACCGTTGAAAATGTTGCACGGCTAAATTAGCAATTTTCTCAGCATCCTCACTAACAGAACCATCATCATAATTGATTTTATGGATGAAGTTTTTGGCATGTTTTCTCTTAACCAAAGCATGAAAATATTTAGTTTTATTCTCACCTTCAACAAGGTGCTTCGCAACCACTTTTTTTTTTTCTAGAAGGCTTCCTCCTGGGCTTATAATTTAAAAAGACAAAATTTTGCATCCTTCAATAAAGAAAAATTATCATCAGAAGGAGACAATTGATAGTTAATCTAAATAGTGTTCACTTTATCTTTAAGATTCAAAATGTTAGTGAAGAAATTTTTAAAAACATTATGATCCCACCAATTGAGAACTTGCTTAAGCCTTTTAAGTTTAAACCAAAATCTTTTCATACCAAAAGAAGTGTTATCCGGATGCAAGGGAGCTTGTCAATTATCCTAAACCACATCTATAAAAGACTCATGAAGCAACCACATGTTTTGAAATCTAAATTGAGGCAAATAAGTCATATGCCGGGTCTTAAGACCAATTAACATATGAGAGTGGTTGGAAAGAGTACTGCTAAGATTCTCAAGAGAAATAGAACTGAAAGAATTAAGCCAAATATCATTAAAAAGAACCTAATCCAACCGTCACCATAAATGACAACGATTCCAAGTGAATTCGTTACAAGAAAAACCAATGTCAACAAGATTACAATCCATAATCATATTATTAAAATCCTCCATAAAATGATAGATAGGACTAGAGCCCCCATTACATTTAGTAGGATTAGAGATAATATTAAAGTCACCACCATCAAGCCAGAACACCTTACAGATAATACGAAAATTAGTAAGATGCTCCCACAAAACTTTCCTAGTAATGCGAGAAGAGGAAGCAAAAACCAAATGAAGCACAACAAGATAAGTTTAAAACTTCAATACTATAATGCAAAACTTGAGTAAAATCACCAATAACATCAATATTAATAGGATAATTCCAAAAAACCCAAATCTTATTGGCAAAATTCAAAATAGCATGTTTAGAACCCAAAATTCTAGTAGTACTAAGTAATTTAGGAGAACTAATGAGAGAAAAATATTATAAATGCGACATAAATTTTTCACTCTTAACCTAGAGGATGGGAAACCAATACCCCTAACATTCTAAATCATAGTTAAATAATAACTAATGACTAGTTTGCGAATGGGCGGTTCTAGGAGATTGCAATATGAAATTCTTGTTTTTCCTTCATCTCTTATTTTAAAACTTTGTAAAACTAGCATCATAATCATCTTTGGCAAAATATTTAGTAACAATATCCATATCCTCAATATCAGTAAAAGCACCACTATGAGAATAAGGATTAGAAATAAATTTACTCTCATTGTGAGCATTCACCTGCCTTACCTCATGAGGCACTTCACCCTCCTCAAGGATATTACCATCCTCCACATTTTCTTTACCACTCATGCCAGTGCAAGTTTCTCCTTCCATCCTAATAGGTTGTCCATCCTCCTGATCATTAACAACATCAAGATAATTTATAGAATTAGAACAATTATTATTGAGCACCATAAAATCCATATCCGACAAATTTTTGTTAAGAATACAAGGACTAATAAGAGGTGAAATAACATTAATTTGGTTAGAAGTAATTGCCATCATTTGCTCATCCACATTTTCACTACCAACAGGTAAGGAAGAGCTAGAGTTGATATTGTCTCCATGTATTTAAATAAGTTTATCAATAATGGAGGTAGGTGGTTCAAAGTGCGAAATAGAAGGGGTTTTAAGATCCTCAATTTCAGGAGGTCTAAGATCATTGCAACACTCATTCCACAGTTTGGATCCTCACTATCATGAGGAATCGAAATAATAGCATTCCCGTTGGACTGTTTGGTTGAATCCTTTTTCTTCTAAAGATGAGGATGTAACTTATAACATTGATTTAAAGCATGACCATGTATTTTACAATGAGAATAAAAATTGGGAAATTTTCAATCTCCACTTTTTGAAAATAACCATTCAACTCCAAACTAATGCAAATCTCATTAGGATGTTTCTTAGATACTTCAAATTTGACTAAAACATGCACCACAAATGGATGAGAAATCAAAGTAATAGCTTGATCCGTTTGCAAAGGCCTAAAAAAGATCAAAGCTAATAAAAAAAGAATCTAAGATTTAAAGAAATGAAGTCTTAGATTTGGAAATGAGATCCACACAGAAGCAATAGGGGATTCCTCATGAACTTTAAAATTCGGGGTCCATTTGAGCAACCTCATCTAACATGCATGAATATAGTAGGAACTCTACGAGAAAATCTAGCTATAATCAAGATCATTAGAGAGTTGAATCACAAAGTGCCTATGATCCAACAAAATAATATGAAAAGAACTTGTGAGTTTCAAATTAACAAAAAACTTTCTGAATCACATCCAAATTAGGTCGCCGGAGCAGGAACTTGCCAACCAAAGTTAAAGCAAAGTGGGCTGCAAGTTGAGAAACCATGACATTATAAAGCATCAATGCCATAGAATCCTTAAAAGATGTTTGCACAAAAGGAATCTTAACACCTGATGCTGAAGATCTAGCCAAAACATCCTTGAAGGATTAGGAATATCCCTCAGGAAAAGAAGTAAATGATGGGATAGATGACTACGGAGTCATTATCTCCTAAAACAAAAAAAACCAAAAAAAAAAACCTTAAAACACAACGAGAAGAAGCCGAAACCAAAACCAAGGAAACAAAATGAGAAATAAAAGGAAAAAAAAAATTGTTAACAGCTGAGGGAACAAAGGTCAGGAACATAAACCCTAAGTCGCCACTAAATCTCTAGAGAGCTAAAAAAAAGAGAGCATTATGTTCCAGTGATTTAAGAAAATGTGACTACTTCAACCCATCTTTGTTAGCCTCGAGCTAGTTCTTCAGGGTTTAACACCCCTCATGAACTTGTAAGTGGTGTTCTAAGCGGGATTCATAAAATCAAGTTTCATAAAACTTTTGAATTTTGAATCATGGTAAACTTTGAAAAGAGAAACACTGTAGAAGGTTATTAAATCACAGACCCCCTCTATTTGATAATATATCTTTTAATTTTTGGAAAACTCTCATGTCCGCCTTTTTACAATCCATTGATCATTATATGTGGATGTTAGTCAAGGAAGGTTATTCTGAACATTTTAAATTTATTAATGGCATAAAAACTGAAGTTCTTTTTTCTGAATGGACAATTGAAGATAGAGATCTAGCACAAATGAATGCTAAATGTTTGATCTATTTTTTTATGCCTTAAAATCTGAAGACTATATAAGTGTTTCCACTTGTTCCACTATAAAATAAATTTGGGGCATATTAAGCATAACATATGAAGGTACAAATGAAGTTAAACAATCTAGACTGAACATTCTTTTGCATTACTATGAATTTTTTTGCATGAAACCTAGCAAATCTATTTCTAAAATGTATGCTAAGTTTACACAAATTGTTACATCCCTACATGCCTTAGGTAGAGAACTAACAAACTTTAAAAACAATTTAATAAGATTTAAAGATGTTTTCCTTCTTTCTTTAATGTAAAAATTACTGCCATTACTGATTCTAAGGATTTGAATGTTTATTCAATCGATAACTTACTTGGTTCACTCATTACTTACGAGCAAGGAGTGAACCAAAGGCAGCTTAATGTAGGTGAGAATAAAAAGGAGAAAACTGTAGCCTTAAAGGCTAATAATTCTAACACTAATTCTTCTAGTTATGATAATGATGACATTACTTTAATGATAAGGCAATTTAAGAGCTTCTTGAGGTAAAAACAAAAGCATCATTAGAAATGGAACAAGGGTAAGAATCATAAAAATTCTAAAGTTTCTTTTGATATTATTTATAGAGAATCCAAAGTCTGATTACCTAACTCTGAAAGCTCACCTAAGCAAGAAGAAGGGTGAGGAAAATCTTAAGTTCATGAAATATATGAAAAGGATCCAAAAGGCTTTCTGGGTGGACTCAGCATCATACGCCTCTGAAACGAAAGCTGAAGAGAAGGTAACAAACATGTATTCAATGGTTGATGAACACCTTGATCACTCTAATAAGGAAGAGGTATGTGAGCTTACTTACGATCAATTACTTGAAGTTTTTAGAAAAATTCATTCTTCATATAGGAAGCTCAAGAAATTGCATGCTAGCCTGAAAACTGATTTTTTAACTTTGTAAAAAGAGCATGAGTGACTGAGAAAAGATCATTCCACTTTAGATAGCAATCATATGAATTTACTTGATGAATTTGATGAATTGAAGAAAAAGAATATTGATCTAATAAATGAGCATGATTTATTAAATTATTTACATGTTTAATTAGAAAATGAATATAAGGACTTAAATACTCTTGCAAAAGATTTATATAGTAGGGAGCATGTTTTGAAATTAGAAAAGTAAATTCTTGAAAATACAAATAAGTTTTTAAAAGCTAAATTAACTTCTTTCAAAGAAATTAAAAAAATCACCCACAATGCTTGAGTTTCATAATCCATCAGTTTAACATGTATCATTCAAACTTAGGAAGATGCACCATAACCAGAGTAGATTAGTAAATCCTTTTCCTGGTGTTAGAAGTTTTTTCTTATGGCATGCTAAGACATAACTCCCACACTTGCACCTTTCACCACAGAATAGATTTAGTTTGGAATCCTAAAGTACAAAATGCACAGTATAACATGCTTGCATTTCACTTTTATTTCCATAAGATGGGACTAAAATATGTTTGAGCTCCCAAATTTAACATTTGATAATTTTGTAGGGTTGCTCTTATGGATGGCCTCATGAGAGCATGTGGTACATGGAAAGTGGGTGTTCAAGGCATATGATTGGAGATGTAAGTCAATTTATTTCACTGGAGGCTAGTGCAGGACGTAAGGTAACACTTGGAGATAACACCACTAGGAGAGTGGCGGGGTCATGTATAATTACTAACTCTAAAAATTTCATCATTAAAAATGTTTCACTAGTAGATAGCTTGAAACATAACTTACTCTGCATCAATTAGCTCTGTGATAAAGGCTTCAACATAGAATTTCTATCTACCAGCTGCATAATAAGCTTGAATAACAATAATTATATTATAGGGAAAAAGGATCAACATTGTAAACATGCTTGATTTAAATTGCATTAAATCTGACACTACTCTTTGCTTAAAAATTGTTACTGATGAATCTTGGCTATGACATAGAAGATTATATCAAGTAAGCATAAAAAACCTTGGGAACCTCACCCAAAAAGACTTAGTGAGAGGAATTTCCAAACTAGAGTTCATAAATCACCACCTATTTGATGCATATCAATTAGGGAAACAAGTTAAACCCTCTTCCACTCAATCAAAGACATTAACACTAGTAAACCCTTAAAAGTCCTACGTATCGATCTCTTTATACCTATAAGCACTGAAAGCTTAGGTGGGAAAGTTTTTGGGTATGTGATTGTTGATGATTATTTGAAGGTTACTTTGGTTAGATTCCTATCTCACAAAAGTGAATCATTCAAAGAGTTTAAGTCTTTTTCCACTTGGATTCAAAAGAAGCTAGTTATAAAATTTTAACCATTCATAGAGAACTTGGTGGAGAATTTGAGAATGAAAATTTTGAATCTTTCCTTAAGGAACAAGGAATATACCATAACTTTTTAGCTCCTAAGACCCCTCAACAAAATGGGGTAGCTGAAAGGAAGAATGAGATCTTGATAGAAGTTGCTAGAGCCATATTAGCTGAATACTCACTTCAAAAATACTTTTGGGCGAAAGGGGTGAATACAGTCTATTATGTTCTGAATAGGGTGAATGTTAAATCCAAATTGAACAAGACACCCTATGAAATTTTGAATGGTAGGACACGTAATCTTTTTCACCTCTATGTCTTTGTATGTAAAGTGTTCATTCTGAATAATGAAAAGTTTCAATAAAGAAAATTTGACCCAATATCTGATGACGGAGTGTTCTTAGGTTACTCAAGTATTGGGAAATCCTATAGTGTCTTCAATAAAAGAATACTGGTAGTTGAGGAGACCACCCATATTGTGTTAGATGAATATGATAATTCTAGACGGTCTAGAGTAGAAGAACAAGAGGTTTTAGAAGTTACCCAAGGATTGGAATTTATAAATCTAGAGGAAAAGATAGAATCTAAAAATAATTTTTCTAAATAATGGAGATATTTTTTGAGTCATCGTAAATAACTGATCTTAGAAGACCCATCTGAAGGTTTTAGAATTAGGCATGGACTTATAAAAGAGGTAAACCACTCTGCCTTCATTTCAATGATGGAACCCACCAACCTAAATCAAGCCTTATCTGATGAATTGTTGATCTTAGCAATGCAAGAATAACTGAATAAATTTATAAGGAATGATATTTGGTAGCTAGTTGGAAGACCTAAGGACTAGAGTGTGGTTGGAAGAAATTAGGTTTTTAAAAAAAAAATTAATGATTCTAGAGTAGTAGTAAGGAATAATGTAAGATTGGTGGCTATGGGGTATAATAATATAAAAGGGATTGATTTTGAAGAGACTTTTATCCCTATAGCTAGATTAGAAGCTATTAGAGTGCTATTAGCCTTTGCTTATTTTAAGGGATTCAAACTGTATCAAATGGATATTAAGAGTGCCTTTCTAAATGGGGTGATAAAGGAATATGTGTATATTAAACAACCCCCAGGCTTTGAAAATTCATAATTTCCCAATCATGTGTTCAAAGTAAAAAATATATTACATAAACTTAAACAAGCACTCAGGGCATGGTATGAAAGGCTAAGCACATTCCTACTAAAAGGATCTTTTGTTAAGGGGATCATAGACACCACCATATTTCTAAAAAATATAGAAGATGAATGAGTAATTATTCAAATTTATATTAATGATATTCTATTTAGATCTTCTGATAAAAATCTATGTACTGAATTCTAAAAAATAATGAGTAAGAAATTTGAAATGAGTATGATGGAAGAACATACTTACTTTTTGAAGTTTAGCACAAGGAAGAAGGATGATGGGACTTTCCTTAGTCAATCAAAACACAAAAAGGACATCCTTAAGAAATAATGGTTAAAGATAAGCTAATAAATACTCCCCTGAGTTCCACTATTTAGTTATACAAGGATTCAAATGGAAAATCTATTGATAAAAAAAATACAGAGTGATAATTGGATTAGTTCTTTACTTGACTGCTAGCTGGAATAATATTATGTTTAGTATTTTTCTCTGTGCTAAATTTGAAGCTAGTCCAAAAGAGTCCCACTTAACTGCTGTTAAGATAATTCTTAATTATTTCTTAGGAACCCCTGACTTGAAAATCTGGTATCCAAGGAATAGAACCTCCTTTGAAAAAGTAGATCTAGAACTTGTCATTTACTAGGACAGTCCTTAGTCTCCTGATAAAGTGGAAAATAAAACTCAGTTGCCCTGTCCATTATTGAAGCTGAGTATATGTTGCAACCCATGACCCCGAGTTTGAGATTTTGATGATGCCAAATAATGATTGTTTTGAAATAACTTTTAATTGAATATTAGTTTATTCGTTATTGTCCTTGAGTACTAACATTTCAGGAAAATCACAAGTGACTCAGGACGAAAGGAAGACTCAAGAACGGCTAGATTAGGAGTATGAGTCAGATATTGTATTTCTCTATTTATTATATTTTTATTTTCTTGAGTCTGGCCACAAAATGCATAAGAGTAAGAGCAACCATGCACACACATAGGGGGAGAGTTTGTTTTTAAAGGTAAAATGTAATAGAATTTCTTCTCTAGAGATCGTACTGTATGATTTTAATTCGTACCGTACGATCCGAGCTATGTGGATGATTCTGTGAATAGATCGTACTGTACGAATATATTCGTACTGTACGATATGTTAAGATCCAAAATCCTAGCCGTAGTTTAGTTTAAGTGATTTTGCGCAGTTCGTACTGTACGAACAGTTTCGTACTGTACGAATGGTTTCGTACTGTATGATTTATTTTTAATACTTACTTAAATTAACCCGTGATTAGTGCATGAAATCCAGGTCTAATTATATTTTGAACATCGTACTGTACGATAGTAATTGTACCATACGATGAACAGAGATGACATATGATAGTCAGACCATCGTCCTATACGAATAATATTTTGTGGATCGTATCGTATGATATAATATCGTACCGAACAAATTATTTTTTAACTGTTCGTACATCTTCGTACCCGGACGAAGTTTGTTTATGAAGTTCGTACTGTATGATATAGAATCGTACTGTACGAACAGTAACGACTACTTTTGAAATCAGAGGGTTTTTGGAGCCCATTTTAGGAGTTAATCTCGTCCTTTTTCAGTAAGAATTACAGAGAGGGTGAACGTGGTTAGAGAGGGATTCCAAGGGAGAGAGCTCTAGAGAAGTTCTTTAGGGTTGAGAGAGGAAAGAGAAGGTGAGCATTGTGAGGGAGAAGAGGTGCGAGGGACATCACACGGTTGCTCCGAACTTGCTGCATCTTGCTCCTCCTATGGCCCTAGAAGAGTTTGAGGGATGATCTCCAAGGGAAAGGCTCATCTACATTCGTGACCTCAAGGTTCTCTGCCTTCTCCAGGAGGGAGAAAAATGAGAAGGTTCTCTGCCGTCACCAAGAGGGCGAAAATAGAGTTTGGCACTCCGCCACGCCGGGTTGGTGAAAGGGAGGTTTGTAAAGGCTTCTCCGCCTTGCCGAGGGGGGAAAAAGGAGAACTATTTATGGTAGTGAAAATCCTGGAGTGGAGGACTCCGGGGAGTGGATATAGGTCATATTTTGACCGAACCACTATAAAAATCCTTGGTGTGTTTTTTCCTTATCATCATTTACTTTTACTTGCACTTAATTTTTCATAATTATTGCATGGTGAAATTTGCGGAAGAAAATTTGTTTAATTTTTTGTTGTAAAATTTCAAAAATAACAAAAAGATTAGAACTCCTGTTTAGGGTTACTTTTTATTGAGAAAAAGTTTTTCACAATTCACCCCCCTCTTGTCATCTAGTAATTTCAATTGGTATCAGAGATTGTTTTTCAAAATTAGTGTTTTAGGAAACCTTGAAAAAAAGATCATGTATAATTTTGGTAATCTTAACACTGTGGAGGGTTATTCAATAACTCATCCACCACTTTTTGATAACATTCCGTTTGATTTCTGGAAAATTAGAATGTCTACATTTTTGCAATATATAGATTACCGCATGTGGATGTTAGTAAATGATGGATATGTTGCACCGTTTAAAACTGTTAATGGTTTGAAAACTCCTGTACTTTTTAATGAATGGAGCAATGAGGATAGGGAGTTAGCCCAACTGAATGCTAAGTGCTTAAACTGCTTTTTTTGTGCATTGAAATCTGAGGACTATATGAGAGTATCTACCTGTGTTTCTGGTAAGGAGATTTGGGATAGACTGTGCATTACATACGAAGGAACAAACGAAGTAAAACAGTCTAGGCTTAACATTCTACTGCATGATTATGAATTATTCCATATGAAACCTAGCGAAATAATTTCTGACATGTACACTAGGTTCACCCAAATCGTGACATCCTTGCATGCATTAGGTAGAGAAATTTCAAATTTTGAAAAAGTGAATAAAATTCTTAGATGCCTACCTAGTTCCTATGATGCTAAGATAACTGCTATCACTGAGTCCAAAGACCTTAATGTTTATTCTATTGATAACCTCCTTGGGTCTCTCATTGCATACGAGCAAGGAGTGAGCCAAAGGCAAAGTGATGCAGGTGAAAAGAAAAAGGAGCGGCCGGTGGCATTAAAAGCTAGCAACTCAGAAAGTGAAAGCTCTGCAGGGGAGGAAGAGGATGAGATAGCACTGATGACCCGACAGTTCAAAAATTTCCTGAAGAGAAAATAGAAGCGTCATCAGAACAGCTGGAATAAAGGTAAGAGCTCAAGGTCCAATAAGGTTTCATCTGATACAATTTGTTTTGAGTGTAGGAAGCCAGGTCACCTTCGAGCCGATTGCCCCAATCTGAAGAGTCAACCAGCTAAGGAGAAAGGAAATGACAAAGCAAAATACAAGAAAGGAAAGACAAAGACACAGAAAGCTTTTTGGGCCGACTCTGCCTCAGAATCATCAGAAGAAGAAGCAGAGGAGGAGGTAACAAATTTGTGTCTTATGGCTAATGATAACCTTGATCAATTGGACCAGGATGAGGTATGTCAACTTTCATATGAAGAATTATTGCTTATTTCTGAGAATATTCATGATTCGTATAGGAAACTTAAAAAGTGCATGCTAAGCTTAATTTTGAATTTAGTTCTTTACAAATTGAGCATGCTAACTTAGTTAAAGAAAATTCTGATTTAGATAAAGATCATATGTTACTTCTTGATGAGTATGATGCATTAAATAAGAAGTATATTGAACTAACTGAAGAGCATGAAACCTTGAAAACCACTCATGTTGAACTAGAAGAAGCTTTTTATAGACTAGACAAACTTGCATTAGAAGTAGATCATAGTGAGCACTTGCTATTAATAGAAGTTGATGGATTGACTACTCAAAATAAAACTTTTAGTGAGAGAATAAAAGAACTAGAAAATGAAATTGCATCACTCACATTAGGCCATCCTAGCAAACCCCCAACACAGCATGCATCATAAAACTTTAGGAAGAAGCACCACCACCCACATAGATTAGTAAACCCATTTCCTGGTGTTAGGTGTTTCTCTTGTGGCATGTTAGGTCACATAGCCCGCACATGCACAATTCACCGTAGGACACACTTAGTATGGAGACCTAAACTGCATCCATCACAGTATAGCATGCATACATCTCATTCATGCAAGCATAAGGAGGAACCCAAACTCACTTGGGTTCCCAAAACTAATCTTTGAATGAAATTGTAGGGATACTCTCACAAAAGACCTAGTGAGAGCATGTGGTACCTGGATAGTGGCTGCTCGCGACATATGACTGGAGATATGAAGAAGTTCATCCTACTGGAGACCAAAATTGGAGGCAAAGTAACGTTGGGAGACAACACTACCAGGAAGGTGATAGGCTCAGGTATTGTTGGTAATGCTAAAAATTTTTTAATTGAAAATGTTTTACTAGTTGATGGATTGAAACATAATTTACTTAACATTAGTCAACTGTGTGACAAAGGTTTTGATGTTAAATTTCTATCTGATAAATGCCTGATTAGTTTATTTGATAAACTAGTTTTAGAAGGAAAACGAATGAACAATATTTACATGTTAGACCTTGATTACGTTGATAGCTCAAATTCATTTTGTTTGAAAATAATAGTTGATGACTCGTGGCTATGACATAGGAGACTATGCCATGCTAGTATGAAAACTCTTAGAAACATTTCTCAGAAAAACTTAGTTAGAGGTGTACCTAAGTTAGACTTTACAAAGGATAACTTATGTCATGCTTTCCAACTAGGAAAATAAGTCAAATCATCCTTTCACTCAATTAGAGATGTGATCACCTCTAGGCCACTAGAAATTCTACACTTGGACTTATTTGGACCCGTTAGTACAGCCAGTCTAGGTGGAAAGAATTATGGATTTGTGATTGTAGATGACTTCACTAGATTTACTTGGGTAAGATTCTTAGCACACAAAAATGAGTCTTTTAAGGAATTTAAAGTATTCTCCACATGGATTCAACAAAAATTTGGATTTGAAATTTCAACAATCCATAGCGATCATGGTGGAGAGTTCCAAAATGATAGGTTTGAGTCATTCTGTCAAGAGATAGGAATAGAACACAATTTCTCAGCCCCTAGAACACCCCAACAAAATGGTATATCAGAAAGGAAGAAAAGAACTTTGGTAGAAGCTGCTAGTGCAATGTTAGCGGAGTATACCCTTCCTATATACTTTTGGGCAGAAGCAGTCAACACAGCCTATTATGTTTTAAACAGAGTAAACATTAGATCGAAGCTGAATAAAACTCCATATGAACTCCTTAAGGGTAGGACACCAAACCTTTCACATTTACATGTCTTTGGGTGCAAGTGCTTCATCTTGAATAATAGTAAACATCCTTTAGGAAAATTTGATCCCAAGTCTGATGAGGGTGTCTTCTTAGGTTATTCTTCTGTAGGTATGGCCTATAGAATTTTTAATAAGAGAACCCTTGTAGTAGAAGAATCCACCCATGTGTTATTTGATGAATCAGATAAGCCCTCAGAATCTAAAATTGAAGATGATGAAATAGAGGCAATTCAAGGAGTAGAGACTATGACCTTAAGAGAAAGGGTCGAACCTCAGAAAGATTTGCCTAGAGAATGGAGATATTCTTCTAGTCATCCTAAAGAGTTAATTCTAGGAGACCCTACAGAAGGTGTAAGAACTAGGCATGGACTTAGGAAGGAGGTTAGTCATTCAGCATTCATCTCTATGATAGAACCTACAAGTATAGATCAAGCCTTAGGAGATGAATTTTGGATTCTAGCAATGCAAGAAGAGCTGAACCAATTCACCAGGAATGATGTTTGGGAGTTATTCAAGAGACCTAAAGAACAAAGTGTTGTTGGAACAAAATGGGTCTTCAAGAATAAAGTGAATGATTCAGGAACAATAATAAGTAATAAAGCAAGACTAGTAGCTAAGGGGTACAACCAAATTGAGGGGATAGACTTTGAAGAAACCTTTGCCCCGGTTCCTAGACTAGAAGCCATAAGAGTGCTCTTAGCTTTTGCTTGCTTCAAGAACTTTAAGTTATATCAAATGGATGTAAAGAGTGCATTTCTGAATGGGGTAATTAAGGAAGATGTCTATGTTGAGCAACCGCCCGAATTTGAAAGTTCATAATTTCCAAACCATGTATTTAAATTAAAGAAGGCATTGTATGGATTAAAGCAAGCACCTAGAGCATGGTACGAAAGACTTAGCTCGTTTCTCTTGGATAGAGGATTTAAAAAGGGTAGTGTAGATACTACACTCTTTTTACAAAAGGTCTAAGAAGAAATTCTCATTGTTCAGATATATGTGGATGACATTTTATTTGGATCTTTAGATAAAATGTTATGCGATGAATTTTAAAAAATAATGAGTAATGAGTTTGAAATGAGCATGATGGGAGAACTTAATTACTTTCTTGGCTTTAGTGTAAAACAGATAGATAATGAAACTTTTCTTAGCCAATCAAAGTATATTAAGGATATTTTAAAGAAATATGAAATGGATAGTGCAAAACCCTTGAACACCCCAATGAGTTCGACAATCCAATTAGATAAAGATCCTAGTGGAAAATCAGTAGATCAGAAAAAATATGGAGGAATGATTGGATCCCTTCTTTATCTGACTGCCAGTAGACCGGACATAATGTTTAGTGTGTGCCTTTGTGCTCGTTTCCAAGCTGATCCTAAACAGTCTCACTTAACTGCTGTCAAAAGAATTCTTAGATATCTACTAGGCACCCCAAACTTAGGAATTTGGTATCCCAGACACAGCACTTCCTTTGAAATCCTAGGGTTCTCAGATTCTGACTTTGCAGGATGTAGGATAGATAGAAAAAGCACCTCTGGTACCTACCAATTCATAGGACAATCATTAATTTCTTGGTCCAGTAGGAAACAAAACTCAGTAGCACTTTCCACAGCAGAGGAAGAATATATTGCAGTAGGAAGTTGTGTTGCACAGGTACTATGGTTAAAATAATAAATTCTTGATCTTGGATTACCTGTTGGAACCATCTCGATCAAGTGTGACAACAAAAGTGCAATTTGTATCTCTAAGAACCCAATTCAACACTCTCGAACAAAACACATAGACATTAGACACCATTTCATTTGAGATCACGTTGCAAAGGGAGACATAGAATTACATCACATCGCTACAGGAGATCAACTAGCTGACATATTCACAAAACCTGTAGCTTTCGACACGTTTAGCACCTTGAGGACTAGATTAGGTGTCATAGATATAACTGCATAAAAAAAATAAAATAAAAATTTAAATTGTGTTGCTCCTGATCAACACACACTCACCACACAAAAACTCTGTCTTGACTGTTAATCATACTGTACAATAATTACCCTTCGTACGGTACGATACATCTCAATCTACATAACGTCCACCAACAAGCATATTTCGGCTCTGTTGATCGTACGGTACGACAAACATCGTACTGTACGATATGCATCCGATATTATTGCCTATCGTATTGTACGATACGATACACGTCAACAACGGATTGGGATGAATTAAATCCGGTTGGTACGACATTACTGATTATCGTACTATACGATACTTACCTTTCGTACGATACGATACACATCAGCATAATGAATAAATATGAGTTAAAGCTGTTTGGTACGATATTTATTATGTATCGTACTGTACGATACACCTATTCATACAGTACAAAACTTTTGGTCAAAAGTCGTACTGAAGGCCTCGGGATGATCGAAATTCGTCTGATCGTACTATACGATATGTATCGTACTGTACGATTTGACTGCCTTTTCCCGAAACGACCGATTAGGATATTGATTGGATATCGTACTATACGATACGAAATCGTACTATACAATTTTCAAAATTTCCTATAAGAACCCTTTGCTAGGCCATTCCTTTCACTCAAATCTTTCCTCACTCACTCCTTCACCTAGTTTCTTGCCCTCTTGCAATGTCTAAACGAGGTCGGTTGACTGCTGGAAGCTCATCCTCGTCGAGTCGCCCACCTGCTCATTTTCTGAATACTGAAAACGAGGAAGCCTACCACAGGTATAAAGCCTGTAAAATTTGTCCTTCCAAAATGCTTAATCAGGCTGCTCTTAGTTTCGAGGTAATGGGCATCTTCGCTTCCACCACCTTCCAATTCCTACTCACCCTGGCATTTCCCTATAATTCTAAATTTCTCTTCGAATTTCTCGCTAATCTCACCTACACTGTCGATAACACCACCTTTCACTCTTTTGTTTATGGCCGAAATATTGAGATCACTAGAGCCGACATTGCCCAATATATTGGGTTGTCCATTCGCCACATGACTTTTATTCGTCTACCTACCACTCGACGGAAACAAAATCTAGCTCTTGGTCACCTAATAGGATATATCCTCCAAAATAAATACCAATTGAACTACCCTGGGGAACCCGACATTCTTCCTATCTTTTATACGGATGTCTCCTTCCGTATTCTCTTTAATCGGGGACACGAGCCTGAAGAACCAGTATTTGACGAAGAAGAAGGAGAAGATGCCCTAGCAGCAGCTCCAGCTCGACCACGACGACATGCCGCACCTACACCAGCACACTCTAATGATGATTTGGTCGCACGCTTCGACCAACTGCAGACTCGTCTCGATATGCATATTCAAGAACAACATCAGCAACACGAGACAGATATGCAATGGTTTGGAGAACGCTTTACTGCAATTGATCATCGATTTGATGCTCTCTTTCAATATTTTCAACCGAATTCACCTCCACCACCAACTGATCAGGACCCTTTTGTTTAGATTGTTTGTCTTTGTATTGTAGTTTCTTTCTTTTGATTTCTGCTTTAGTTGCTCCTCCTTTTTGTGCTGTCAAAAGGGGGAGAAGTTTGTTGTACTTGTTGTTGTGCTTGTTATAGTTTGTTAAATACATTCCTTTTATTTTGTACTTGCATTTAGTATCTTTTTTCTTGTGTTTAATCCAAAAAAAAAATACAAAAAAAGAATAAAAGAAATGTCATTCGTACTTGCTTACAACAAATTATTTGACATCATCAAAAATGTGGAGATTGTTGCAACCCATGACCCCGAGTTTGAGATTTTGATGATGCCAAATAATGATTGTTTTGAAACAACTTTTTATTAAATATTAGTTTATTTGCTATTGTCCTTGAGTACTAACATTTCAGGAAAATCACAAGTGACTCAGGACAAAAGGAAGACTCAAGAACGGGTAGATTAGGAGTATGAGTCAGATATTGTATTTATCTATTTTTTGTATTTTTATTTTCTTGAGTCTGGCCATAAAATGCATAAGAGTAAGAGCAACCATGCACACACACAGGGGGAGAGTTTGTTTTTAAAGGCAAAATGTAATAGAATTTCTTCTCTAGAGATCGTAATGTATGATTTTAATTCATACCGTACGATCCGAGCTATATGGACGATTCTATGAATAGATCGTACTGTACGAATATATTCGTACTGTATGATATGTTTAGATCCAAAACCCTAGCCGTAGTTTAGTTTAAGTAAGTGATTTTGAGCCGTTCGTACAGTACGAACAGTTTCGTACTATACGATTTATTTTTAATACTTACTTAAATTAACCCATGGTTATTGCATGAAATCCAGGCCTAATTATATTTTGAACATCGTACTGTATGATAGTAATCGTACCATACGATAAATAGAGACGACATCTGATCGTCCAGACCATTGTCCTGTACGAATAATATTTTGTGGATCGTATCGTACGATATTATATCGTACCGTACGAATTGTTTTTTAACTGTTCGTACATCTTCGTACCAGGACGAAGTCTGTTTAAGAAGTTCGTACTGTACTATGTAGAATCGTACTGTACGAACAGTAATGGCTACTTTTGAAATCAGAGGGTTTTTGGAGCCCGTTTTAGGAGTTAATCTCGTCCTTTTTAGTAAGAATTACAGAGAGGGTGAACGTGGTTAGAGAGGAATTCCAAGGGAGAGAGCTCTAGAGAAGTTATTTAGGGTTGAGAGAGGAAGGAGAAGGTGAGCGTTGTGAGGGAGAAGAGGTGTGAGGGAGATCACACGGTTGCTCCAAACTTGCTGCATCTTGCTCCTCCTGTGGCCCTAGAAGAGTTTAAGGGAGGATCTTCAAGGGAAAGGCTCGTCTACATCCGTGACCTCGAGGTTCTCTTCCTTCTCCAGGAGGGAGAAAAAAGAGAAGGTTCTCTACTGTCGCCAGAAGGACGAAAATAGAGTTTGGCACTCCGCCACGCCGGGTTGGTGAAAGGGAGGTTTGTATAGGCTTCTCCGCCTTGCTGAGGGGGGCAAAAGGAGAACTATTTTTGATAGTGAAAATCCCGGAGCGGAGGACTCCGGGGAGTGGACGTAGGTCATATTTTGACCGAACCACTATAAAAATCCTTGGTGTGTTTTTTCCTTATCGTCATTTACTTTTACTTGCACTTAATTTTTCATAATTATTGCGTGGTGAAATTTGTGGAAGAAAATTTGTTTAAATTTTTGTTGTAAAATTTCAAAAATAACAAAAAGATTAGAACTCCTGTTTAGAGTTATTTTTTATTGAGAAAAAGTTTTTCACAATTCACCCCCCCCTCTTGTCATCTAGTAATTTCAGTATATTACCTTAAGAAGTTGTGTGGCTTCAGTATATTACCTTAAGTTAAAGAAAAATATTCTAGATTTAGGTTTACTTATAGGCATAATTTTAATCCTCTGTGATAACACTAGTGCCATCTACATTTTCAAGAACCCAATCCAATACTCCAGGACCAAACACATTGACATAAGGCATCACTTTATTAGTGATCATATTACTAAAGGAGATATAGAGCTACACCATGTAGCTACTAAAAACCAACTTGCTGATATCTTTACAAAAATAATGGCCTTCGAAACCTTCAGCATTTTAAGAACCATATTAGGTGTTATAGATATTAATGCTTGAAATTGCTACTTTTTATTTTTTTGATATTTTCTTTTTGTTTTATTTGTATGAGTGTTTTTGCTTATGTACTTCTATTTTTTATTTTTCATTTTTTTATATTATTTTTTCCCTTCAAATTTTTTAAAAGTCAGATCAATGGTCACTGCTAGTATTGACTTCTTAAATGAGATTTTTTCCTTACTTTTGATTTTGAAAATTTATAAGAAGTGATTGACTTCCCTAAATAAGTTAAGGGAAGAAACATTAATAATTATCTCTCTTCCTCTAATTCCTTTAGTGATATATTTTTCTTTTTTAAGAAAACTCTATTTCAAATTAAAAGTTGGACTTTAAAATTGAGATATTTCTATCTTCTTACAGTAATATATCTCATATAAATAATGCTCAAAGTCATTAAATCACTTTCAAGATTTCTCGATCAAGTTATTACATTTATTATATGGATATGATTATTATTTATGGTTTATTCTTCCTTATATTAGAGAGCAAGTTTTCTTCTCTTATATTTGAAAGATAATCTCATAATTAAGATTCTTTAAAGGTGTTGTAAAGAAGTCATCTTGTAAAAATTGACAAGAGGCATAAAATGAGCCCAAAACAAAAATGAAAAGATACACAATGATCGCCAAATATTTGCAAGATACATCAAAATATATCATAAATCAATGATACATAAAGTGTGTTAGATAATTAAAAAATAGGCACGAAATGAGCCCACAAAAATAAGCTCTAAGAAAATCTGAAAAAAATACATCTCTCTGATCAAACCACATCCAACGGTTGGATTGAGTCATTCATTGGTAATCATACTGGATGATCCTCATTTCATCCTAGATGATCCACGTGGAAAAAATAGTTGGACAATTTGAATGTGTTAGGCTAATCCTTCTTTGCCCATCATCCCGGACGATCTATATTTTCATCATGTATGATCATCTTAGTCAATAATCATACAAGATTACTACTTAGGATTATCGCTTGTGACTAATCATTATGAATGATATCATACTATCATGGATGATGGATGATATTGTATTATCTTGGACAATAGGACCGACCTTTTTTGACTGATTGTCTAGATGAGTTTAGTATCCCTGATTGTCCTAGTCGATTAAACTATTACCCTGGATGATCTTATCGATATTATTTAAATAGACAAAATCCCTTATTTTCTTTACTCCAATTCTTTAACACTCCACCCTTCTCCTCTAAATTCTAATTCTTTGTAATGATTGGAGGCAAGCGATCAAAACAAATTGTAGGAAGTTCCTTTTGATAACATGTTGATCAACAATTTGCTGAGATAGCTGACGAAGATGCCTATAAGAGATATAAGGAGGCTAGAATTACACCCTCCAAAATCTTAAATTAGAAGGAACTTCATTTTCGAGTATTATCATTCTTTATTCATGAAAAATTGAATTTTATTCTCACCCTTACCTATCCTTTTTGTTTTGAACTACTCCTTGAGTTTTTTACTAGCCTAAGATTCAAGAATGAGTGTACTGTCCTTGATTCATATGTCAATAGGAATCTAGTAGAAATCACATACAACAACTTTCTTACTTTCTAAATTTATCCACTAATGGCAAAAAAGTTTATATTTTATCTTCAAACCCTAAATTTGATAGGACCCTAGTTAACACCACTCTTAGAGGATTCAAAAGTTTATTCCACATTACCCAAGTGAGCACTTTAGGTCAAAATGCATGCATCATCCAACATATTCTCATAAATTCTATCATTCTTATAACTGGTAATCATCTCAACATCACTCCTATCCTTTCTCTTGCAACCTATTTCATAATGGCCCATATAGACTTTAATGTAGCTGATATTCTAATTCTTTATCTTTCTAATTTGACCTTCATTAGAGACCCCAAACATAAAAGAATTCTTAATATTGTTTTTTTTTAGAAGATGCATATAGTAATTTTATTGAAAAAAGCAAGTATAAGACTTAAGTGATAGCTATTCTATCACCTTCCTCCTTTAATAAAGAGATAAAATGAGGAGGAATATTATTACAAGACAAATCATCCCAAAAGAAATCTATAGAACGAGCAATGTTATCACAACAATCGGCTAACTTATTACCATCTCTATCTATACAATGAAACAAGATTTGATTAAACTCCTTAAGAAAAGAGAATTTAATACCTTTGTCGAGATCCACTTTGAACTCCCCTTTATTCACCAATTTTTGAATGAAATTGATAACATTGTATCACCTTATATGATATTACCTTTAGCTTCAAACATTCATCCTTGTAAGAAATTCTTCAATGAAAGAATAGAATACAATTCTAGCTGCGAAATATCCCAATGCAAGCAAGATGAGCCATAAGCACATAAAAATCTTCCTTTATAGTCTCTAATAACACCTCCAACACCACCTTCATAAGTATTAGATAACGAGGCATCAACATTAAGCTTGATCCATTCAGGAGGAGGATACCAAAAAGAAGACGGCTTCTTCAGCCGGTTAGTATCCCAGTAGTCCGAATATATACTAAGCTTAAAGGAGGAAGTAGCATTGCAAATTGAATTTGCTTCAATGGAAACAATTCCATTTTCTTTATTTTCATGAATTAGCAGATTCCTGCTCTTCCAGAACACAGTAGAGCAGTACAAATTTCCCAAAAAAGGATTTGAGCTGGCTAGTTCACACAAACTCTTGTAAGTATCCTCCATGTTACAGTTAATTGGAACCTGAAAACCCTAAGAGATAAGCAGCCTTAAAACTTCAATAAAGAATGCACAGATTGTAGTAACATGAGTTGTATCTTCAATACATGAACAACCTCTCAGGCATCCATTCTAATCCAAAATCCTTCTATAAAACAGGAAATCATTGGTTGGAATTGCTTTCAAATTAAGCCTCGTCCAGAATGCTTCAACCCGAGGCTGAAGATGATGTTTTTTAATCCACTTCCAATTAACGTCTTCCTCCAAAATATCAAAATTATTCCTCATTATCAAGGCTAATAATGACTTTCCCGATAGCTTAAACATCAGTTCTAATTGACCTACTCCGTTATTTGAATAAATTTGAATCATGGTAATAATCTCCACTAATTGCTGACCAAAGAACCTTTTCAGTTTTGGGATATCCCAAACTCCTCCAGTAATAAATTCATTAAGGGTAACAGAGTTATGGTCTAAGCAAGCAATGAATGTAGGCCAATTTACAAATTTCTTGTCCAACAACCAGACATCTTCATTTGTATTAATACTTAAACCATTAGAAATATTCCATCTCACCACATGCTTTAGATGACTAGCTCCATTTAATAGAATTTTCCAAGTTGAAGAAGAAGAGATATTATATACATAATTCCAAATATCTTTACCATATTTGGCAATTAAGGATCTATTAAGGAGAGTTGAAGGATTTTTGATGAAGTTCCAAGCAAATTTAGCTCTCAAAGGGCCAACTCTTTGAGAAGAAGAAATAACTCCTTGAACACCATATAATTTGGGCTTACAAATCACATCCCAAGCTATATAATGAAGCCAAAATTCCCCTCCTTGATTTTGCCATAAAAAGTCTCTTCCCATTTTATCAATGTCATTTAAAACCCCCATAGGGACAAGAGAGTGAGAAGATACAAAAGTGGTGAGAGAGAAAAATACAGATTTAAGAAGTAATAGCTTCCCAACAAAAGAAATATATTTGTTCCCCCACATATTCAACTTACTTGAAGCCTTCTCCAATAAGCTTTGAAAGTCCGCAAATACCAACCTTCTAAATGCCACCTTGATACCAAGATATCTCATCTCATTAACCACTCTAAAATTCAAAAATCTGGAAATTTCATTCTTCCTCCTTGTTCTAACAGCTTTCCCAAATAAGATAGCAGATTTTCGGTGATTAATAGTTTGACTAGACCACATCCCATAATTCTTCAGAATTTTATTCACTCTCTTTGTACTTTTAATATTAGCTTCTAAAAAAACAATAATGTCATATGCATACTGCAAATGAGTAATTCTTTCAGCATTTGCAGAGATCTTAATGCCAATATTCGTCCCCTTTGTGAAAAGGCATCCGAGAGTAATTGAGAGCACAAGATAAAAAGTCATGGAGACAAAGGACAACCTTATCTAAACCCACTCTCTCCTTCAATCCAATCTGAATTGAACCTGTTCACCATAATAGAGAATTTCGGTTTTTGAATGCATTGCAATAGCAAATTACTAAAATAAATAGGAAAACTGAAAATAGAAAGAACTTGTTTCAATGTTGATTAGCTCATGCTATCATAAGCTTGTTCCATATCTATTTTAATAGCTTTAGAGAATTTAAATTTGTTGAAAATCTCTTGTGCAAGTAGGATATGATTAGATAAAGGCCGACCTCTAACAAAGGCCGCTTGCTCTTCAGAAATGATTTTAGGGAAGAAAATTTTCATTCTATTTAATAACAATTTAGCCACAATCTTATAGATTGAAAGACCAAGGCTAACGGGTCTATAATGAGCAGGATAAACCGGGTTGTTATTCTTAGGAAGAAGAATAACTAAAGACTTTTTTCCATCATCACACATAATTCCAGAATTGAAGAATAGATTAATGGCATTCCACACATCAACCATAATAATTTGCCAATAAGTTTTAATAAAGGTATAGGATATACCATCCACTCCAGGAGAGATATTAGCTTCCATATTATTCATAACTAGATCCAATTCATCTTTGGTAAAGTCGCATGACAGCAACTCCCTTTCTTCATTACCCAGAACATATGAAGGACTCGGCCAGTTGTTTAAATTGCAATACCTGTACTTCCATTTTTCCATGAAAAATTAAAAGAAAGTGCGTTCAATCATTTTTTGATCTTCATCTAACATACCATCAGATTCCTTGATTTGATGAATCCAGTTTACACTACGTCTAGCAGACGCATATCATGAAAAAATTTAGTATTTGAATCTCCTTCCTTTGTGCATTTAACCTTTGCTCTTTTCTTCCACCATGTATTTAGTCTTCCAAGAGTTGAGTTAAACTCAAACACTTTAGCTCTAAGTAAAGCTAATTTGAAATCTGAAAGACCACCATTCACCGTCTCTTCTTCCTGTAACTCAAAAATTTCTTTCTTAAGTTTCTATTTCAAAGAGTTGAGTTTAATGTTCTTAGATTTGCTCCAGAAGAAAATCGCTCTCACAGCTCTCTTAAATTTAAGATTAAGGCATTGGAAAGCATCCCCACCGGTCTTCTTGCTCCATGAATTAGCCACAATCTTGTAAGCTGCAGGATACGAAATCCAGACATCTTCAAACTTCATAAATTTATTTTTTTTACCGGATTGGAAGAAATATTAATTACAATCAGACAATGGTCCGAAGCAATCCTAGCTAGGTGATGAACCACCGGGATTTGTATAGATTCTAATGCTGAAGAAATTAACAAGCAACAATCCAATCTTTCAAGGATACGATCACCTCCTTTCTTGTTGTTACAACAAGTGTATTTTTGACCTATTACCCCAATATCATGGAAATCACCTTGATTCATAAATTCATACATATCTTGTGCACCTTGACTTACCACAAATTTCTTCCCTCCCATTTTTCCATTTTGAGAAAATAGACAATTAAAGTCTCCTCCTATGATAAAAGGAAGTTCTGTTTGAGAGAATGATCCCAAATATTTCCATAATATCCTTCTCCTATACATGTCATTGCTATCATATACCGAAGCTACTAACCACGTCTTCTTATTAGCCAAAATCAATTCACCAATAATAGTTTGAGAAGAAGATTTCAATATAATAAAGGAAGCAAATAAAGAATTCTAAAGAATCATCTTACCTCCTGAAAGACCAACTGAGGGAACTATAAAAAATTCCCAATTGTTGCCAGTCAAATGACCAACTTCTATTTTAGAAATAGAAGTGATTTTAGTTTCCAATAATCCCACAAAAAAATATCGAAGTCTTTAACAATTTCCTTCAAGTAATGGGAGGCTTCTTTCTTCTTGGCCCCCCATACAGTTCCAAAACGTTATTGAAGACATTTGGTATTAGAAATGGGATTGTTCCCCTTCCTAATTCTCCTTCTCGTCTCCTCCTTATTGTTCTTCATCAAGAAATTATGATTTCCCAGAGATTTAAGCTCTTTTTTGAGTTTAAATTTTAACTTAGATGATTCACCATCACTTTTATTAGCTTCAACTTCTGAATTCTTGTCAAGAATACCATAAATAAATTCTCCCTCCTAGACGCTCATTGTTAACAGATACAACCGGAGCAACCTCCTTCAACATATCATCCTCAATGTTCTCCAGAATCCCAAATTTGTTAGCAACCACTATCTCAGTTTCAGCCTGAATTGCTATAACCAGACCAGAGCTTTTTGTCTTCAAATGGATTTTGGAAGAAGAAGAAAGATCTTTAGACATCAAATTTCCCTCATCTTCCCTGCAATTCCCAAGTTCAGTCTCCACAGCAACTGGAGCAGCTTTAGGATTTTTAATGATCGGTTTATAGATTTTGACAGTATTAGAAACTGACTTCTGTATTTTGTCAAACTGCAAACTTTTGTTCTTATTATTATAATACTTCTTCTTTTTCATATTATCCACTAAAATCCAAGGACCATATGAACAACCTTCTATATTTTCCTTGTTACCAACTGATATCAAGTTCTGTTGGACCAAATTGTCTTGAGGTAGAACATCTTTGGAAGGAATTGCATTACAAGCCAACTTACATTCATCATCCCACACTTGAAGCTTAAAGTAGAAATTTTTTCATATTCTATTTTTTGAAAGAAATGGCCGTCAAGACCATCCACCCAAATTCCTAGAGGAAATTTTTTTATCAAGTGGAATACAAACACAAACTCTTGCATATTCCCTCTTATTACATTGAAACATGATGTCATCAATCCATAAAGGAGTGCTAATCATAGATGCAATTCTAGCCACATTATCCTCATCCCAATAAAGCAAAGGTAGATGTGGTATTCTAACCCAAATAGGAGAGGTTAGACCTTTCAATGAAGAGGGGGAAAATGATGAACTCCACTTATCAATTCCAACTATGTGACCATTAACGAGCCATGGTCCTCCTTTCAAGTACTCTTTCTACCACTTCTAAAGATAGGAAGGAGCAAAGCACCCAACCAAGACCAAGAGTAGTGATTTGAAACTTTCCAAATTGTTGCCACTGCCAACGAAGTTCTGCAGCCACTGCCAACGAAGTTCTGCAGCCACCACATAGAACGGAGCCTCTTTTCTGAAAACTTTGACCACAATAGAGAATTGCAAATCCTCAGCATTAGCCTTGACTTTAGAATCAATTAATTTAACAGCCACTCCATCTTCCGATAGGAAGTTTTAAACATTAGAAAGATTGACCTTAATATTAGGCTTTTTATTCCAAGGATTAAAAATAGGATTTCTAGAATAATCTATTTTGCCTTTTTGAACATTGTTCATAACCACATCTTCTTTCACATATCCACAAAGAGGTTCCAGGTTATCTTCCAACCCACTAGAACAAACCTAATTCAAAGCAGATGTTTTTGGTAGATTATTCCCAAATCTATTAACATAGATTTTCAAACCAGAGGTAGACGAGTCATCTTTAACAATCTTCTCATTAGGAGTGGAAGGAAAGAGATCTTCATCCAGTATTTATTTTCCCTTTCCTATTACAAGAGTAAAAACCTTCACAGGAGCAGTGGACGGTTCACAGATTTTGAACGGACGAAACATCTTCAATTTCATAATGACAGAAACATCTGAACTTTGAACGGCGATTGATCTCCGGCGACCTTTAGTAGCCGCGTCGCCTCCTTCGGCATAGCAGAAATTCCGCCAAACCAGCAAAAAATAGAATTTTGAAATTAAAAATTCTTAACTGTCGCATAGCTTCTCTCTGTAGCTTCAATTTTGAAATTGAAAATAGCTTCTCTCTCCAAAGAATTCTTAATATGGCCTTAGGAAAAATCACAGAATGTTTTATAGAATCCAAGTACAACTTCTAATACCTATACTATCAGATTTGTTCTCATTCTTCTACTCTGACAGTTCCTTCCATGTCATTGAAAGTTCTTTTGATCGCCAGGCTCGTTATCGAGAAGCAGATGAGCAAGATGAAACTTTAGCACCTATAAGTTTGTTAGGGATGTCAAACACTTAAGAACTAGCTCGAGGCTAATTAAGAGGGGGGGTGAATTGGTATTTTAAAAATTCTTTAAATTAGAATCACAATCTCAAAACTCAAACAAAAAATCACCACAACAAACATTCAAAGCGCAGAAAAATAAATGTGGAAAGTAGTAAGAAAAGAATATAAAAATTTATAGTGGATCAGTCAACTCGACTTACGTCCACTCCTTGGAGGCGCCCTCCGGGTATTGCACTAAAACATAGTGAATATGCTTTTTCTCCCACAGCAAGGTAGAGAAGACTTACAAAAACACCTTTCTGCCGACCCCGGCGAGGTAGAGAACCCAACTCCTTTTGCTTCCTCCTGAAGCAGGCAGAGAAGCTAACTCTTTTTGCTTCCTTCTGAAGCAGGTAGAGAACCTTGATCAATTGCTGAAGAAGACCTCCCTTGAACTCCCAAGGACGAAGGACGATGATCAGGGAAGACACCTTGGAACCTTGCTTGGAGAAACCTTTGTGAAACCCTCTCAAAAACTCCCCCTCATAAGTTCCTCCCTCTCTCTCCCTCTCTTCTTGGGTCTCTCAAGTCAAGACAGTAGTAAAAGATCTCCTAAAGGGTTGAACTAGAGCTTTTAAATAGATGAGCTTCGGAATAGCTTATTAATTGCAACTTGCTTACTTTATCATCTAGGACGATATTAATATCATCCAGGGCAATCAGTGCAATTTAAGCCTAATAAGCCAGGATGATCTACGACGATCAGAAGGAATTTGTTCATAATATCCAGGATCATAGTATATTGTCCTGGACGATTAGTTAAAATTGCAGAATTTTGTCCAGACCATCACACTGGTTGGGGGTTCTAGACGATGTAAAATTGACTTGATCGTCCAGGCCAATCTCACGATCGTCCCGGATAATTAGTTCAAAATCGGAAAAAATCATTCGGACCATCGCTCTGAATAGATGCAGTACGATTTTGGTCATCCAGGAACAACTAAGGCTTTTGAAATGATTGTTCTGGTCGATCCTGTAATCATCCAGAACGATGTGATCATATCATTCAAGCCTTAAGTGCTTTACTTAATTACCAAAGTAATTTAGGCATAATTGTGTTACATCGTCCAGGACGATCCCCTGGATGATGTCCAAAAATAAATAATACATACATAGATCTAGGGACTGATTCTTTCTATTTTGAGCATATCATCCTGGATGATATAAATATCATCCAGGACGATGTTCTTAATGACGACTGTCTTAACTAGGATGCCCTAATTAGGATTTCTTTTTTTAGTCTTATAGTCCAGGATGATATGGTGATCATCCTGGATGATGTTCCCAAATAGAGAACTCTAAGTATAAATAAAAAAATTCCCCCAAGTGTGTGTGTGCATGGTTACTTAGCATCAGGTTCCATAGTTATTACAAATAGACTCAAGAAAGAAAACAAGTTTATAAAATAAACCCTTGTCTACCCAATCTTGAGCTTATTCAAATTGTAGTCTTGATCCTATGGACCTAAAATGTTAGTAGGCAAGGCAGTCATAGTAAAATAGAAGTGTTTTCTATCATCAAAATTTTATTTCTAAAAATGAGATACGTAAAAATCCCCCCTTTTTTATGATGGAAAATACAACAAGAAAATTCCAAGCAATTATGGCAGTCTAATGGAAACAGTGAACATAAAAATAGATTAACTAAATACTAGAAACAAAGTACATGATAAATAGTATAGTTGACTACTCCCCCTTTTGACATCACAAAAAGGAGGAGGAAAGGAAAAAAAAAGACAGAAACTAAACAATAAAAAAAACTACACTAAAAAGAGAAAAAAAAAATCAAAAACTAAAAAAAATGAGGGATCTTGATCATCGGAAGGAGGGGGTGGTGGTGGTCATGGATGCTGAAAGTAGCTGAACAACGTAGCAAATTATGCCCAAAACCAGGCCATGTCCTTGTCGTGCTGCTGCTACTGGTGTGCAACATAGGCGTCGAAGTGGGCTAAGTCCTCAGCATATTTCTGCTCATATGCAGCAATGTAGGTGTCAAAATGGGCTTCCCATTGGTTAAACCGCTCCACCAGTTCTGCCAGCTGAGAGTAGTGGCGAAGCGGAGCAGGTGAAGGAACAGGTGGGGGAGCCGCCGCCTCCTCAGCTGCCTCAGCTTCCTCGTGCCATGGGTGGAGACGAGTAGTATGAAGAACATGGAATGAATTGTTGGAATAGAAGGCTAGCTGGAAATTGGGAGGAGCAGGATATTAGAGGTTGTATTTGGTTTCTAAGACAAAAGAAATGATATGTCCTATGGCTAGATTTGTCTTCCTCTTATGTCTTGGGTCACAAATTATGGTCAAATGCTCGATATAACAAAAGATCAGATCGGTAGCATTGAATTCATGATGGGCTGAAATATAAAAAGTGGTGATTGAAAGAAGGGGAGTAATATTGACACGATCATCAGCCTTTGGAATTATGGAAGTGTGAAGGACATGTTGAACGGTCCTAGCATCTTTGAGCAATGTACTATTCTCGCCCATGTGAAAGTGAGCATTTGAGTTGTGAAGACAATGGTTGGCATTGGCCAAATCAAAATCAGGGTTAGAACACAAGGTGTGAAGTTTATCCCCTATGGTGGAAAGCTGCAAAATCTCCACAAAATCCTAACATGTGATCTTGATAGGGCGTCGATTCAAATATGAGCCCAATCAAGTAAAAGCAGTATTCATGTGAAGACTTGCAAAGAACTCAAAGAGCAATTCAGAATTGAATAGAACATCAAGAGTCAAAAGAAAGCACAAGGAGGTGTGGGAAAATAAGTCTAGTACCTGATAAGATATGATATTTGGATTGATGGTCTGGGGGACTGTGATTCCAGCCTTCTTATAGTGCCGATAGGAGGCTTGTACATCCGCCTCATGGAAACGAGGGTCCAGAGTAGCCCTCGAGGAAGTTATGGATGGATGATGAGAGCACTTTACTCAAGCCATTATAAAAAAATAACAAGAAAATAGGAAACAGGAAGCAAGGAGAAGAAGTTGGTGTGAATAAAATGGCTGGAAGGGCCGGTTTATAAAGAATTGGTCGGATCGCCTAGGACGATCACAAGATTGTCCAGGATAATTTGATGCAATTATTATGGCTGGACGATTGGTCAAAAAGGTGGTGGGATCATCCGAGACGATCAGATATCATCCGGGATGATCAGATATCATCTGGAATGATTAGACACAGGCGATCATCCCGAGGCGACAATCCGGATGATCATTGAAAAAGTAGATAATCCAGGACGATTAAGTGGATCGTCCAGGATGATGTCCAATAATGGATCATATTGGCCAAATTTAAAATGTTTAAAATGTGTGCCATGTGTATCCTCCAGGATGAACAGGTGGATCGTCCGGGACGATCACCAATAATGGATCGTATCGGTTGAATTTAAGGCTTTTAAATATTTTTCCATGTGTATCGTCCAGGATAAATAGTGGATCGTATGGGACGATTACCATTATAGAAAGCATCATCCAGGACGTAAAAGGGTAGTCCAGGACAATAGAAGATTTAATCAAATATCGATCAGATTGCTCGAGACGATAATAAATCGTCTAGGACAATAAGGGGAAGAAGGATCAGATCATTCAACAAATGAGCATTTTGAAGAGAATTGAACCGATCTTCAAGGACGATATGAATATTGTCCTGGGCGATGTGACAAAAAGTGAAAAATAGAGGAGAGATAGAGATGATCAGAGAAGGCCCAAAAACATTAAAAGCAACTAAAAATGATAAAAATATAATACGAAAAAGACCTAAAAACTAACAAAAAGCAAATGTTTTTTTTATCAAAGCTTGAATATGATAAATTTTCCATGTGATTGAATTAAAAATTTGTAAGAATTAAATGAACTCACATCATCAAAATCTGAAAAATAGTAGAGCAACTAAATCCTGTTAGTCCTACCTCGGACTTCTCTAGGTTAAACCGTCTTTTGAAAACAAAGATCTTAAATAAAAAAAAATAATTGGATAAAAAAAAGATCTTCTTAATTCTTGGTTCCAGAAAAATATGTTATGAAATAATATTTCAAAGTAATTAATTCACGATCATGAATTTGAAAATCAAGTCTTTGAAAAAATATCAAGTGACACATGGAATCTTCTAAGATTTTAAAAATTTGGAAATGTATAAAGCTTGCTTTTGTTGGGATCATTTTATGCCTCTTGTTCATTGAATGGCGCACTTTGCACATCTTTTGATTTTTGATACACTTTGTGTATTTATTTATTATTATTTTTCAATTTGACATCATTGCGTATCTTTTATTTTTGGCATCATTGACCACTTTTTTTATTTAATTTTGCAAGCTAGATTCCATTATCAAAATTCTTAAATACTCTTAGTTATGATAATATCTTTTAGATTTTAGAGAAGAAAAACTTACTCTCTAATATAAGGAACAAAGAATCACAAAACAGAATCAAAAGTCATATGATAAATACAATGACAAGATTACAAAAGTTTGAAGGAAATGTAAGGACTTTGAATATTATATATAAGATAAATTACTGTAGCAAGATTGAAAAGATCTTAACTACAAAGTCTACTTGTTTATTTGAGATAGATATTTGTTTTTAAAAAACAAAGTTACTCCACCAAAAGAAGTTAGAGAAAATGAAACAATCAACAATGTTTCCTCCTTTAATTGATTTTAGAGATGTCAATTTTTGTCTTACAAATTTCATAATAAAAAATAAGGCACAAGATATCAATTTGGCAGTGATCACAAATAATAATAATAAAAAAAAAACTAAATTGACAAAGTGAAATACGAATAAGCAAGTAGAAAATTGAACCATCCAAAATAGATAGAAAAATAATAAACAAAAAGAAGGAAAAGAAACTAACAACAAGCAAAAAGATCAAAAAAGAAAAGGAAAAAACATGTAACTCAGAATTGATTAAGCAGTAGATTTATGCAATTAAGAGCCGTGAGCCTCCACTACCCAAGTACCACATGCTCTCATGAGGCCTTTTTTGAGAGCAATACTGTAAAATCATCAAACGTCAAATTTAGGAACCCAAACAGGTTTGGGTCCCTTCTTTTGAAAAGAAGAATGTAATGCATGATTGTTGTGTTGTGAATTATGCAGTTTGAGTCTCCACATCCAATGTGTACTATGATGAATGGTGCAAGTGTATGCTTTGTGTCCTAACATGCTATAGGAAAAATATCTAACACCAGGAAAAGGATTTCTTAATCAGTTCAGGTTATAATGCCTCTTCCAAGGTTTTGGCTTTATATCAAATATGGGTGTCATAAAATTTTTCTCAAGGGCATTCAATTCAACTTTAATCCTTCATTTAGCACTTTCTAAAGAAGTATTATCAACTCTCAAATTATGCTCCCTCTGTTTAGATTTATCAATGTATGTCTTAAAATCAGATTCAAGTGAGGTGTAAGATGCTTTTAATGAATCATGTTCAATCACCAATTCAGAGTGTTTTTTATTTAATTCATCAAACTCATCAAGCAAAGACATGTGATTGCTATCAATTTAGAGGTGATCTTTACTCAAAATTTCATACTCTTTTTGTAAATTCAAAAACTCTAATTTTAAACTAGCGTGAATTTTCTTAAGCTTTCTATATGATGCGTGAATTTTCTCATATATTTCAAGTAATTGGTCATAGGTTGGTTGGCATACCTCTTCTTGGTCGGATTGCTCAAGATGATCATCTGCCATTAAGTATAAGTTTGTGGTTTCCTCGTCTGCCTTAGTCTCAAAGGAGTTAGATGCAGATTCTGCCTAGAATGCCTTTTGGACTCGCTTCTTATCCTTCATGAACTTAGGTTTCTCCTCACTAGTTTCTTTAAATGAGTGATCCTTAAGTGTAGGAAAATCAACTTTGACATGCCTAGGCTTCCTGCATTAAAAAAAATAACATCAGAAGAACCTTTAAAATTTTTGATATCCTTACATCTTTTCCAATTCTGATGATGCTTGTGGATTTTCCTTAGAAAGTTTTTGAACTACCTAGTGATGAAGGAAACATCTTTGCTTTCAGACCCAAAAGAATTTGTATTTGTTTAATTGGCCTTCAGTTCTATAGTTTTCTCATTCTTTTTCTCACCTGCATCCAGATTTCTTTGATTCAATCCTTGCTCATAAGCAATGAGTGATCCAAGTAAGTTATTAATCGAATAAGTATTCAAATCTTTGGATTCAATAATTACAGTAATCTTAGCATCAATGGAAGAAGATAAACATCTCAAAATTTTATTAACCTTTCCAAAATTTCTGAGTTCTCTTCCTAAAGCATGCAATGATGTAATAATTTGAGTAAATCTTGTATACATATCAGAAATTGATTCATGAGATTTCATACAAAAAATTTTGTAATCATGCAAAAGAATATTCAAATGAGATTGCTTAACTTCATTGGTTCCTTCATAAGTAATACATAATTTATCCCAAATTTTGTTAGCAGTTGTGCAAGTTGAAGCATACATGTAATCTTTAGATTTTAAAGCACAGAAAAAATAATTCAAACATTTTGCATTGAGTTGTGCTAAATCCTTATCATCGAGAGTCCATTCAGTAAAAGGAACTGGAATAATAATGCCATTAAGTTTATAGTTGGAGGTGTATAACCATCCTTAACAAGCATCTACATACGATCATAAATCGATTATAAAAACGTAGACATGCGAGTTTTCCAAACATCAAAAGGGATATTATCAAACAAAGGTGTTCGGGTAATAGAATACCCTTCCAAAATATTATAATTACTGTTGTTAGCCATGGATCAAAATTCAAAAAAATTTCAAACTTAGTTTTTATGAATCCCGTTCTCATACCACTTGAAAGTTTGTTAGGGATGTTAAACCCTTAATAACTAGCCTGATGCAAACCAAGAGGGGGGGGGGGTGAATTGGTATTTTAAAATTCTTTAAATTAAAATCATAATCAGAAAAACTCAAACCAAAAATCACCACAATGAAAATCAAAGTGCAAAAAAATAAATGCGGAAAGTAGTTAGAAAGAACACAAAAATTTATAGTGGTTCGGTCAACTCGACCTATGTCCACTCCTCGAAGGCGCCCTCCGGGTATTGCACTAAAATACAGTAACTCTCCTTTTTCTCCCACAGCAAGGTGGAGAAGCCCTTACAAAATCTCCTTTCCACCGACCCCAGTGAGGCAGAGAACTCCTGCTTCCTCCAGAAGCAGGCAGAGAACCTAACTCCTTTTGCTTCCTCCTGAGCAGGCAGAGAACCTTGGTCGATTGTTGAAGAATACCTCCATTGAACACCCAAGGATGTAAGATGATGATCGGAGAAGACACATTATAATCTTGCATGGAACAACCTTTATGAAACCCTCTAACAAACTATCCCTCACAAGTTCTTTCCTCTCTCTCTCCCTCTCTCTCCCTCTCCTCTTGGCTCTCTCAGGTTAAGAAAGCAGTAAAAAAATCTCCTAAAGGGTTGAGCAAGAGCCCTTAAATAGAAGAGTTTTGGAATAGCTCATTAATTGCAACTTGCCGACTTTATCGTCTAGGATGATATTAATATCATCCAGAACGATCAGTGCAAATTAAGCCTAATCAGCTGGGATGATCTAAGGCGATCAGAGGGAATTTAATTATATCGTCCAGAACAATGGTAAATTATCCTAGACGATTAGTTCAAATTTTAGAATTTTATCCATACCATCGCACTGGTTGGGGGTTCTGGATGATGTAAAACGGACTTGATCGTCCGAGCCAATCTCACGACTATCCTAGATTATTAGTTTAAAATTAGGAAAATCATCCAGACCATCGCTTTGAATAAACGTAGTATAATTTTGGTCATCCAGGAATAATTAAGGCTTTTGTCCCGGTAATTCCTGCGATCATCCAGGATAATGTGATCGTATCAATCAAGCCTTAATTACTTTCTTTAATTACCAGAGTAATTTAGTCATAATTGTGTTACATCATCCAGGAAGATCTCCTGGATGATGTCCAAAAATAAACAAAACCTAACTAGATTTAGCGGCTGATTCTTTCTTTTTTGAGCATATCATCTCAGATGATATAAATATCATCTAGGATGATGTTCTTAATGATGGTTTCCTTAACCAGGATGCCCCAATTAGGGTTTCTATTTTAAGTCTTATAGTTTAGGATGATATGGTGATCATCCAGGATGTTCCCAAAATAGAGAACTTTAAGTATAAACAGAAAAATTCCCCCAAGTGTATGTGTGCAAGGTTAATTAGCATTAGGGTCCACAGTTATTACAAATAGACTCAAGAAAGAAAACAAGTTTACAAAATGACTAAACCCTAGTCTACCCAATTTTGAGCTTGTTCAAATTGCAGTCTTGATCCTGTCGACCTGAAATGCTAGTTGGCAAGGCAGTTATAGTAAAATAGAAGTATTTGCTATCATCAAAGTTTTATTTTTGAAAATTAGATACGCAACAATACCCACTCCTACACATGTTCCTCTCCACCAGCAATCACAGCTAAATCAGCTGGTTCATAGGTTTGACCAATGGGAGGCTAGGTTTGACTCCTACATAGTTGCACAGGAGTAGCAACATGCAGCGAATGTTGCTAGTTTTGAAAACTACATCACCCAGTAGTAGTAGCATCATGACTAGAATATAGCCTATTTTGCTGACCAGTTTAGCTCCCTTCACTGTCACTTTCTGCAGCCAGCACCACCACCTCCACCTGATCAGAGTTCCTCTTTCTACTAGTTTTTAAGTATTTGTTTCTGTGTTTATATTAGTGCTTGTTTCTATATTTTATTTAGTTTAATATTTTTCCTATTTTCTCCTTTTTATAAAGTTAAAAGAAGGAGTAATATGTTGTTTGATTTTTGGTTTAGTGGAATGTGTATTACATTCCTATAATTTTGCTTGATTTGAAATTTTTGTAAAAATAATATTTGTTATCATAAAAATGGGGGAGATTGTTGCAAATCTAGATCCAAGAACTGTGATTTTGATGATAGAAAAATATTCTTGTTTCTTTACCATTACTCTTATTTCATTTCTTTTTGCTTAATATTCATACTAAATTCTTAGGTCCACAAGATCACTTGTAAGTAAATAAGCTCAAGATCAAGTAGACTTGGGTCGAGTTAGTCTATAAATTTAAATTCATTATACCTCTTATCTTTCCTGAGTTAATTCTTATATCTGGTGGACCACAAGCTAAGTAACCTTGCATATACACTAAGATGGATAGATTTGGTAAGTTAGAGAATTCTCTATTTTTGACCTAATCATACATGACTATCTCAAATTGTATTGGATGACCAGCTAAAAATAGAAACTCTTATTAGGACATCTCAATTTTTAGAGTGATTAAAATAATTGTAATGGATGAAACCTATCATCTAGGATGATCAATTAAAACAATGAAAATAGTCACCAACCATAATTAAATAAATATTTTAAATTTCTAATTTTATACTAATCATATAGGATGATCCTGATCGTCTTGGATGATTTGGCAGAATCATTCCTAAATTAATCCCGTAATTAAGAGAATAATTATGGAAGATATTATTTATGGCATGGTAGAGAAGAATTTTGGTATGATAAGGGATCACCAGTTATCGTATCAGATGAATATCATAATTTTTCGACTAATCATCATGGATGATGTACCCATATCATACTGGACAATAACGCAATGCATGGGATGATAAGGCACTGCCATGCATCATACTAGATGAAGTTCAATACTTTAATACTAATTTTCTAGGATGATATTTATATAGTATAGGATGATCAGCTAACTTCTCTTGAACTAATCACATAGAGCAAATGCCATTCTTATTTGCTAAAAGGGCTATTTTGTACTAATTGTACAAGATGATCATTGATTGTCCTGGATGATCAGTTGCATAGAATTAAAAATTAGGGCTTCTTTTTAGAGGAAGCAATTGTATTAACCCTTGAGTAAATCTTTTACAGTGGAGTTGATCCAAGAGGGAGCTTAGAGAAGGAAGAGGTAGAACTATATATATATATATATATATATATATATATATATATATATATATATATATATATATATATATATATATATATATATATATATATATATATATATAGATATAGAGTATAGATAGAGAAAGAGAGAGAGAGAGAGAGAGAGAGAGAGAGAGAGAGAGAGAGAGAGAGAGAGAGAGAGAGAGAGAGAGAGAGAGAGAGAGAGAGAGAGAGAGAGAGAAAATTATGAGGGGGAGTTTGTGAAGGAATTACAAAGGTTACTCCAAGTAAGGTGTTCATCATCTTCTTTGAGTTGCTCCACTGGTTCCTAGGTGGCTCCAAGGAGATCATCTTTAGCATTAGATCTAGGTTCTCTACCTACTATAGGAGGGAGTAAAAGGATTCCCAACTTCTCTACCTTCACTAGGTGGGTGAAAGAGGATTCAAGGTTATTTACCTGACTGTGTCAGTGGAAAGATTTTTAAGGGCTTCTCCTTGCTCTGGGAGCAAAAGGAGAGTCACTTCAATTTAATGCAATACTTGGAGAGGGAGTCTCCAAGGAGTAGACGTAGGATAGATTTGACCAAACCACTATAAAATTCCATGTGTTCTTTCTTATTTCTTTTATCACATTTTTTTTCAAGAAGTTCTTTGATTTATTCTGTGAATGAAATATTTGATTATATTAATACTATGAAAATTATTTTTCTTTTGCATCAAGAGTTATTATTTTGTTTAAAATATTTTCAAAAAGATTTTTTTTGTTTAAGATTTTTTAAAACTACCAATTCACCCCCCTCTTGGCTAACCTTGGCCTAGTTCTTTAGGGTTTACTACCCCTCGTGAACTTTTAGTAAGGTGTTCGTTCATAGTAATGATAAAACTCCTTTAAAAAAATTTGATCCTAAATCTCATAAAAGATTTTTTCTAGGATATTCAAGTGTTGGCAAATCCTATAGAGTTTTTAATAGAAAGACTTTAGTAGTTGAAGAGACCACAAATGTAGTTTTTGATGGATCTGATATTTCTAAAGAGTCATGATTAGAAGAAGAACATATTGAAGAGATTTCCCAAAGATCTGAAAAAGCAAATATTAAAGAAAGGGTTGGAACAAAAAAGCATTGCCTAGAGAATGAAAGTATTCTATAAGTTATCCTAAAGAACTGATTTTAAGAGACACAAGTGAAGGGGTGAGAAATAGGCATGGACTTAGCAAAAAAGTGAATCACTCAGCTTTTATTTCAATGATTGAACCCACTAATGTAAAGATAGTACTTTTTGGTGAATTTTGAATTTTAGCCATGTAAGGAAAATTAAATCAATTTGTTAGAAATGATATTTGGGAGTTGATTAAAAGGCTTGAAAGTCAAAGTACTATTGCAAATAAGTGGGTTTTAAAAAATAAGATGAATGATTCAAGTGTAGTGATTTGAAACAAGACAAGATTGGTGGCCAAGGGGTACAATCAAATAGAAGGAGTTAATTTTGAGGAGACTTTGCCCGTGTAGCTAGACTTGAAGCAATAAGGGTACTTTTAGCTTTTGCCTATTTTAAAAGATTTAATTTATTTCAAATGGATGTTAAAAGTGTTTTTCTTAATGAGGTGATGAAAGATGATGTTTATGTTGAGCAACCTCCAGGTTTTGAAAATTCACAGTTTCCTAATATTGTATTTAAATTGAAGAAAGCAATATATGGACTAAAATAGGCACCTAGGACTTGGTTTGAAATATTAAAAATTTTCCTACTAGAAAAATCTTTTATCAAAGGAAGTGTGGACACTAATCTCTTTATAAAAAGGATAGGAGATGACATTCTTATTATTCAAATTTAGGTTGATTATATCTTGTTAGGATCCATTGATAAAAATCTTTGTGATGATTTTTCAATAACAATGAGTAAGGAATTTGAAATGAGTTTGATGGGAGACTTGAGTTATTTTCTTGGTTTTAGCATAAAGAAGATGGAGGATGGCACTTTTCTTAGTTAGTCAAAATATGTCAAGACATCCTTAAGAAATATGAAATAGATAATTCTAAACCAATAAATACTCCCATGAGTTCCTCAGGTCTGTTAGATAAGGATTCTAAAGGCAGATCTATTGATGAAAAGAAATTTAGAGGGATCGTTATATCATTACTTTATTTAACTGAAACTAGACTTGATATCATGTTCAGTCTTTATCCGTGTACTAGATTTCTATATGAACTAAAAGAATCTCACCATACTGTTGTTAAAAGAATTTTGAGATATCTTTTAGGAACTCAAAATTTATGAATTTGGTATCATAAACATAGATCCTCTTTTAAAATCAGTAGATATTCTGACTCAGATTTTGTGGGGTGTAGCGTTGATAGAAAGAGTACTTCTAGAACTTGTCAATTTATATGGAACTCTTTAGTTTCCTGGTCTAGCAGAAAATTGAATTTAGTAGCCCTTTTTACTACTAAAGCATAATATATAGCCTTAGGTAGTTGTGTGGCACTTGTTCTTTAGTTAAAATAATAACCTATAAATTTATGGTTTTCAAATAGTAATATTCCAATCTTTTATTATATTACGAGTGCCATTTGAATTTCAAAGAATCCTATCCAATAGTCCAGGATCAAGTATATAGGCATAAGAAATCACTACATTGGAGACCATGTCACTAAAAGATTAATTGAGCTACGTCATATAGCTATTAAAAATCAACTTGGAGATATTTTCATAAAACCACTAGGTTTTGAAATGGTTAGCACCTTAAGAACCAGATTGGTTGTTATTGATATTCATGCTTGACAATTGTATTTCTGCAACTTGCTTTTGTGGTGTATTTATTTTATGTATGTATTTTTGTTTTTATTCTTTGTTTGTGATTAGTTTTTTGTTGATTTTTGTTTGATTTTGTGATTGTTTGTGGTTATTTTATTCTCTTTTGAATTATTTTTGTTCTCATTTTGGTGTCTCATGGATCTTGTTGATTTATTTTTGGAAAAAGAATCTTGATTATCATGTGTAGATCTAAAAAATTCCTTTTTTATTTATACTATATGAATCACTTTCGTATTGTATGAAATCACTAAATTTTACATGATAATTTTTTTTTCTTTTTTTTTTGGGTTGGTTAAGATATTGTACTGTATGAATATGACATTGTCAGTATGAACCTTTAATTTTTTTGGTATGTATGAATTTGGTGAGATTTTCAAGAACATTTATTTTTTTCAAAGATTGTATGTACGAAAACTTGTTCGTCTGTATGATCATGTTGTTAATCTGTATTCAGACAAATTCATTAAGCATGTATGATCATTATTGCCAGATCGTCTCAGACAAACACTCTTTCATATGTATGATCAGCTTGGTCAAAAGTTGTATGAAATGACTCCTCGGGGATTGCAGTTTATGAAAATTCATTTCATCACAATAACAATTCTTGACCATTTCCATTTGTATGTATAAAAATTTATTCATCTCATATGAAATCATAGTCATACGTACAAACCTTATTTCATAGTGTACGAATGTGCCCGATTCTTTAAATTGGAAGCTATTCTTTAACTTTTGTTTACAGTCTCTTTCACTTTTAAAGTATCTTGCATTCAATCCTCTCCTCATGGCAAGCACTAGCGGTAAACAGGCTCGACACTCCAAAGGCTCTTAATCTTGTTCCAATCAATTATATGATAACTTTCTTTCAAAAGAAAATGAATAAGCTGTCAACCATTTCATTGAGGTAAAAATCACCACTTCTCGTTTTCTTACCAGTAATACATTAATTTTTTTATAATGCCTCTATTTTATTCTACTAAAATTTCCTTCATTCTCACTCTAATATATGCATTTCATCTTCATACATTTTACTATTTCTTGATAATATGAGAATAAGAGACAACAAAACCAAAATGTCCTTATTCGTGTCTAAAAAAAAGAATATAAATCACTAAGGAGGATTTAGGCACTTTTCTACATCTTAGAACTGAAGGAATAAGGGCACAAACTATGACTTCAAGAACTAATTTAGACTGGTCTACCATAAATCAAACCCTTAGAGGTGTACCTTCAGTCTATCACTTTTCTCGTGTACACACTTTGAATCAAATAACAGGATCTTCCAGCATATTTTAAGAACATCCATTATTCCAAAAGCACCATCCTTTGCTGTTTATAGTCACATATCTTACAACGCAAACACTCCAATTGATGAAGCCTAGTTAATTCTTGACTACATCAATAATCTTACTGACATTAGATTTCCTTCAGCAAAAATGAAGAAGAATGTGGCTTTAGGACACTTAATTACCTATATCCTTGAAAACAAATACAATTTAATTCATCGTGATCCTCCAAATAATATTCCAATCTATTTCAGTTTTGCATCTTTTTGCACTCTTTTTCATATGAATCAAGGGATGAGGGAGATGAAATTGGAGAAGAAGCAGCACCTATACCTAAACTTATTCTTGAACCTAAGCATCATTTTTATCTAAAAATGGTCCAGCAATTTGATCAACTTAAGTCTCATTTTGATTAATAATTTGATTATATTGAGACTCACTTAGACCAGCAAGATGCCAGATACAATGAAGATATGGGCTGGGTAAGGGGACAGTTTGATTCCTTCAACATTAAAGTAGCAACCATCAATAGTTACTATACCATATTCACTCCTCCTCAGCTACCTCCAGATCAAGATCCTCCAGCATTTTAGTTTTTATTTTTTTGTTGTAGTTGATGCATGGTTTGTTTTTTAGTTTTCATGTGATGACATTTAGATGTTTGTATTTATGTAGTAATGGTATATGCATTATATGTTTATTGAAATGCTTGTCTTATGTTGATATTAATCCTCTTAAATTGTCTTTAAGTTTCTACTATTCAAATTACTAATGTTGATCTAAGAGAAAATTTTAAAATATTTTGCACTATAACTTAATTTCCTAGCAATTTTTTTCTTCTCAAAATTTAAATCGATTTACAAATTGGATTTAAATAAGAAGATCATCTTATTGCTATAATAGATCTGTATCTTATAATTATAATTGTTGCAAAATTAGTGACTTATTTTTTCTTTTATTTCATATTCAATGTATTGATTTTATTTTTAATAATAGGAGTTTTTTATTGATTAATCTTCCTTATATGATAATGGTTTTTCTTTTATTTGGAAGATAATCACACAAGCTAAGATTTATTGAGTTAGGTTGTGGAAAGAATGAAATGACAAAATTTGCACAAAATGTGCCTAATTCAAAAAGAGGTACAAAATGATGTTGCGAATCTAATTTCAGAGAATATAATTTTAATGATAGTATACACTTATGTTTCTCTACGGCTTCTTTGCCTATTAATGTTTCAAGGTCACAAGATCAACCTACAAATTGAACCAGCTCAAGATTGGGTAGATTAGGACTGAGTTAGTTTGTAATGTACGACATATGACTTTTTCATTTTCTTGAGTCCTTTGTAACATTGTGGGCCTAGATGCTAAGTAAACTTGCACACACACACTTGAGCAAAATTTTTTGATTGTTACAGAGTTTTTTGTTTTTGATCACATAGTCCGAAACTATCCAAAAATCTTCTTGGACGATCAATTAAAAAAAGAAACCCTAAGTAGGGCATCCTGGTGAAGGCAGCCATAATTAAGTGCATCATCCTCGATAATATTTGTATCAGTTGGGACGATAGGCTCAAATTAGAAAGAATCTCTGCCAGATCTATTTAGGTATCTTTTATTTTTGGACATCATTTAGGACATCATCCTAGATGATGCAGTATATCTATAACTAAATTAATTTGGTAATTAAGTAAAGCAATTGAGGTTTAATTGCTTGATCATATCATCCTAGAAGATCATAGGATCGGCCGGGAAGAATAATTCACAAACCTTAGTTCTTCCTAGACGATCAAATATAGGCCTGGTTCTATTCAGGGAGATGCTCTGGACGATATGTACTGAATTGAACTAATTGTCTCGGATGATCAAAGATTAGCCTGAACGATCAAGTTATTTTTCCATTGATTAAACATCCTTTCAGAGCGATATTCTAAACGATAATTATCATTTTGTACTAATTGGCCTGGACGACAGTGAGATCGTTCTAGACAATCTAGTTATTTTTCCATCATCTAGACATCCATCCAGGGCAATTATTTGGATGATATTCATCGAGTTGAACAAATCGTATATGATGATGTACTATCATCCTGGATAATATTTGATGATTAGTTGTTAATTAGGGCTGATTTTGAGCCCTTGTTTAAAATCTTTCTTGTTTTCTCAAAGAGACAGTTCTCTGGCTGCTTCTGGAGGAGGCAAAAGGAGTTGAGTTCTCTACCTTAACTAGGTTAGTAGAAAGGAGTTTTTGTACGGGCTTCTCCACCTTACTATGGGAGCAGAAGGAGAGACATTATGTTTAGTGTAGTACTCGGAGGAGAGGCTCTAAGAAGTGTAGGTCAGGTTGACGGAACCACTATAAAATCTGGTGTGTTCTTTCTTATTGTACTTCCATATTTAATTTCTGCACCTTGATTTCTATGGTGAATCTTGGTTTGGTTGTGATTATGTTTTTACATAATTTTTTTAAAAAATATCAATTCAACCCCCCTCTTGGTTAGCCTTGGGACTAGTTCATTAGGGCTTAACATCCCTGTCAAATTTTCTAGTGGTATTAGAGCAAGATTCATAAAATTGAGTTTTTGAAAACTTTGAATTTTCATCAATGGCTAACTTTGGTAATCGTAATACTATGGAAGGATATTTTATTACATGTCCACCATTATTTGACAATATTCTGTTTGATTTTTGGAAAACTCGTATGTTTGCATTTTTTTCAATCGATTAACTATCACATGTGGATGCTTGTTAAGGATGGTTATACACCTCCATCTCGTAAAACTAATGGCAATACTGTTTAGTCTAGTAATTAGGTTGTTAAGCCTAAGTGAATGTCCCACGGCTACCAAGAGGAGGGTGAATTGGTAGTTTTAAAAAACAAAGTTAAAATTTAAGACCTCTTTTTTAAATATTATTAAATCGAAATAAAATCTCTTTTAAAATTTTGTAGAAAAAGGTTTTTCAACCACAGAGTTTTTTAAACTGAAATAAAAAGTGCGGAAATATAAAAACAGTAAAGTAAATGACACCAGATTTATAGTGGTTCGGTCTATAACCAGACCTACATCCACTCCCCAGAGGCACCCTCTGAGTATTGCACTAATACCAATAGTGACTCTCCTTTTGCACCTACAGCAAGGCGGAGAAGCCTTTACAACACACTCTTTTCACCACTCCCCGGTGCGGCAGAGAACCGTCCGTCCTTTTACACAATACCCAGTGTTGGCAGAGAACCGTCCGTCCTTTCACACTATCCCCAGTGTGGGCAGAGAACCCTTCGTCCTTTCACACCCTCCTAGTGTGGGCAGAGAACCCTTCGTCCTTTCACACTCTCCTAGTGTGGGCAGAGAACCCTTCGGCCTTTCACACTCTCCTAGTGTGGGCAGAGAACCCTTCGTCCTTTCACACTCTCCTAGTGTGGGCAGAGAACCCTTCGGCTGTTCACACTCTCCAAGTGTCGGCAGAGAACCAGATCTCCTTGACAGATCTTCTCACAAGAATCTAGAAGGAAGAAAGAAAAGAGTGAAGTAATCTCAATTCACAAGTAGAGACTCTTACCTTTGAAATCCAAGTGAAGCCTTCTCGCTTTAGTGGTAGAAATCCTCCCTCGAATGCTCTCTTCAACTCTCTCCTTGGCTATTCTCTCAATAGGCACGAAGATCAAATGACAAAAAGATTGGGTGGCAGTCTAATTTGAACTATTTATACAAAAGATAAGAAAAACCGCCCAAAAACTGCAAGTATTCAATTCTGTACGCAGTGGATCGTCCTGTACGATCGTGGATCGTCCTGGACGATTTTACTTAAACGATCTGAAACGATCCTATTTGAATATGTGTACGAAATGTCTTCGTACAGCTGATCGTCCTGTACGAACTAGGTTCGTCCAGTACGAACGGTTATTACAAGGTCGATTCTAGAAACTGCTGAAAACTGTCCTAAGTCGGTTAATCGTTTGGACAAAAATAGATTCGTCTGGACGAAATTTTTATAGAGGACTGATCGTCCTGTACGATAAATTATTTCGCCTGGACGAAAAATTTCCCGAGAACTGATCGTCCTGGACGATAATTTATTTCGTCTGGACGAAAATTTTCCCGAGGACTGATCGTCCTGGACGATAATTTATTTCGTCTGGACGAGAATTTTCCAGAGAGCCAATCGTACTGGACAATAATTTTATTTCGTCCTGGACGAATAGGACTTAGAAAAAATTTCAAGCAAGTTCCTATTCGTTCCAAATGCTCTATAGGAGATAACTGTCTGATCGTCCAGTACGAACAGAAGATCGTCCTGTACGATAGTATAAATTCTACATGATCTCCTAATGTGTGAATGTTTTTATTTTCTCAACATACAATCACTCCCTTTCAATTTGATTTCTAAGAAAAGTGCAAGCTTCAAATTTTACAAAGTATCTCATGCTAAATTTAATTTGAAGTCTTCGTAGTCTGGAGTTCGTTCTTTCCTGAAATGTCAGTACACACAAGAGCAAATACAATTCTTTCAAAATTGTTAGGAGATAACTACACATTTGAACAATAATGTTTGAAATCATCAAAACTTTATAAGTTACAAAAATGAAAAGCATGCAAATAGCAACTATCATAACAAATACTGTTGTACTTCCTTTCACTTAATGGACTCTTGATGATAGAGATTTAACTCAACTAAATATAAAATGCTTGAACTATTTTTTATGTGCTTTAAAATCGAAAGATTATATGTGTGTTTCAACTTGTGCTACTGGTAAAGAAATTTGGAATATATGTTGTATTACTTATAAAGGAACTAATGAAGTTAAACAATTTAGGTTGAATATTTTGTTGCATGACTATAACTTTTTCATATGAAACCTTTTGAATAAATTCTTGATATGTATGCTAGGTTTACTCAAATTATCACCTTATTACATGCTTTATGAAGAGAGCTAACTAACTATGAAAGAGTGAATAAAATTTTGTGATGTTTTCCTTCTTCCTTTGATACTAAGATCATTGCAATTACAAAATCCAAATATTTGAATACATATTCTATTGATAACTTACTTGGATCACTCATTGCTTACGAGCAAGGAGTGAACAAAAGACAACTTGATACAGGTAAGCGAAAGAAGGAAAAAATTGTGGCGCTGAAGGCCAACAATACGGATATTAATTCTTCTGGGTTTGAAAGTGATGATTTTCCTTAATCACGAGGCAATTTAAAAGCATTCTAGGGAGAAATCACAAGGACCATCAGAAATGGAACAACGAAAAGAGAAGTAAAAATTATAAAAGTTCTTTTGATGTTGTTTGTTTTAAATGCAGGAAGCCAAGACATGTCAAAGCTGATTATCATACACTTAAGAATCACCCAAGAAAGGAGAAGGGTGAGGAGAAACCCAAGTTCAGAAATGACATGGACAAGAAGCGGTTGTAAAAGGCTTTCTGGGTGGATTCTGCATCTAACTAATCTAATATTGAAGTTGAAGAGGAGGCAACAAACTTGTGCTTGATAAGTGATCATCTTGGTGAGTCTAATCAAGATGAGGTATATGAACCAACCTATGATAAATTACTTGAAGTTTGTGAGAATATTTATTCATCATATAGGAAACTTAAGAAAACTCTTACTAGTATGAAATTGGAGTTTCAAAATTTGCAAAAAGAGCTTGAAATTTTAAGTAAAAATCACACTTAAATTTATAGCAATCACATGTCATTACTTGATGAGTTTGATGAATTAAATAAAAAGCATTATGAGTTGATTGTTGAGCTAAAACCTAGGATGAAGCATTATAACCCAAATAGATTAGTAAATCTTTTTCCTGGAGTTAGATATTTTTCATGTTGCATGGTATGACACATTTCACCCATTTGAACTATTCACCGTAGTACAAATTGGGTGTGGAGACCCTAATTTCATGATTCACAGCAGAACACACATGCATTACATTCTTCTTTTCATAAGATGGGACCCAAACCTGTTTGGGTTTCTAAATCTGATATTTAATGATTTTGCAGGCTTGTTCTCACAAAAGACCTCGTGAGAGCATGTAGTACTTAGACAATGGAGGCTCACGGCTATTAATTACATAATATTTCTACTTAATAAATTCTAATTTACATGTTTACTATTCTATAGCTTGTTGTTATTTTCTACTCCTTCATAGTTTTGTCAGTTTTGTTTTTGTTATTTTAGCTCTTATTTTGTAATTATTTCATAGCTGGTATTTTTCTATTTTTTAATTTGTTAGTTTTTCTTGTTGGTCATAGTTGAAATGATATTTTATGTCTTATTTTTATTTTTCAAAATTTATTGCCAATGATTTGACATCTTTAAATCAGTTAAAGGGAGAAACACCGTTGATTATTTCCCTCACTCTAAACTCTTTTAGTGGTATAATTTTCTTTTCTAAACAAAAGTCTATCTCAAATTAACAATTGGACTTTGGGATTGAAATTTTTTATATCTTGCTACAATAATCTATCTTATATATATAATATTTAAAGTTTTTATACTATTTTCAAATTCGTTGAAATCTTGTTGTTGTATTTATCATATGAAACTAATTCTGTTTTGTGGTTTATTCTTTTCTTTATTAGAGAGTGAGTTTTTCTTTTTTAATATTAGAAAGATATACTCATAACTGAGAGTTTTTAAAAGGGGTCTAACTTGTAAAAAATGACAAGGGAATAAAATTAATCACAAAAAGAAAAGAAAAGTGAAAAGATGCGCAATGACTGCCAAAAATTGAAAGGTACATAAAGTGTATCAAAAATTAAAAGATGCGCAAAGTGTGCCAATTAATTGACAAGAGGCATAAAATGGGCCAACAAAAAGCAAGCTTCCCTTTCTTTCAAACCTTAAAATCTTAGAAGAATTAATGTGTCACTTAATATTTTGAAAGGCTTGATTTCAAATTTCTTGATTGTGACAAAGTACTTTAGTATATTATTCTATAAGATAGTTTTTTTTGGAACCAAGTTTTGAAGGGATCTCTTTTTCTTATCCAATTAGTTTTTATGAGCTAGGTCTTTTATTTTCAAAATATGAGTTTGCCTAGAGAAAAGTTCGAGCTAAGGTTAATAGGATTAGATATTCTGCCATTTTCTGATTTCATCGATGTTAACTCATTGGTCTTACAAGTCTTTAAATTCAATCACTTGGAGAATTTATCATATTCATGCCTTGATTAATTAAAAAAAATAAAAAATAAAATTATTTTTCGTTTGTTTTTTTATCTTTTTTACTATCTTTTTTGTATTTTTATTTTATCTTTTACTTTTTTGTTGTGTTTTTGGGCATTCTCTGATCATCTCCATCCACCTTCTGAATTTTAATTTTTTGTTCCTTTCATCCTTGATGATTTTTATATCTTCATAGACAACATATTCAAACCACTCCTAACCTTTCATCTAATAATTGATATGTTTTTTTATTTATCATCATCCTGGATAAAACCTTATCATCCTGGATGATATGATCATATCCTGCTTTTATTTTTAGTGATCGGTCCCGGATGATTCTCTTCATCCTAGATTATGTTCTTGATCTTTTCCAAATTATTGGTAATCATCTCGTATGATCCACCTATTTATTCTTGACGTTACATGTGGCAATGCATTTAAACCCTTTTAATTTGCTGGTAAGATCAATTATTGGTGATCATCCCGAACGATACACCTGTTTGTCCTGGATGAAACACGTGGCAATGTTGCAAATGTTTTAAATTTGGCCAGTACAATCCATTACTGTGTATTATCCTAGATGATCCACTTAATTAGCTAAGATAATTTTCTTTTTTAGCGATCGTCCGACTTGACTCAGGACGATCATCTGTGTTTTATAATCCCGAATGATGTCTGGTCATCTTGGACGACTTTACCGCTTTTCGACCAATCTTCTCAGATCCAATTATTTCAGCTTATTGCCCTAGATGATTATGTGATCTTCCTGAACAATTGGTCCAATTCTTAAAAAATTGAGGCATTCAAACATTTTTTCTCACACAAACTTCCTTCAATCTTCTTTGTATTCCCTGTTTCTCAAATTTTGTACTCTTGGCTGGTGGAAAAAGTTCTCAAATGCCCTGTTGAAGCTCTTTAGGGGCCACCCTTGACCCTCATTTTACTGAGGCGACTGGCCAAGCTACCTATCAGAGATACAAGATAGTTGGGATCAATTTATCCCGTACTATCAACCCTCATATTCTCTCCTATCCTGTCCTATATTTATTTGCATACACTTCTTGACCTTTATCCTTACTCTTACCAGCCCATTCAATTATGAATTACTATTTGAATTCTTTGCTAACCTTCACATCAATTCCTCCTTCACTGCTCATTAGTCTTATGTTAATAGACGTCCAGTCAAAATTATATATCAAGACTGTCACGAGCTCCTGTAGTTGTCCATCACTGGAGACAAGCTTCACATCATGTCTCAAGACCCCAATTATGATTGGGCACCAGCCAACCACTTTCTGAGGAACAGTAATGCTTCCTATCATGTTGGAGAGTCTAGCAGCTTACTCAAAGATGCTAGGACAATCCAACATGTCCTTCGCACCACTTTTCTTCAGAAGCTAGTGATCATATTCACATCATTCCACTTCTATCGATCACCACTTTCTACATCATGGCCCAACATGAGTTTAATGCCACTGATATTATTTTTTGAAACATTATGCAACTGATGAGCATTAGAGATCCATGACATAGAAGGAAGCCCAATCTTGCCTTAGGACACATCATAACCTATGTCTTAGGATCCAAATATAACCTCTAATATCCTTCCCCACAAAACTTTTAGCCTGCCTTCTACTCAAATAACTCCTTCCACATTCTTTAGAATACTCATCTCCACCTGGGGCGTGAGGAAGCTAAGGGAACTGAGGTGGAGGTTGCTCCTGCACCTGTTCCTGCACCTTCTTCACTCCACTAGCACTCATAGTTGGATCAGTTGGTAGAGCAATTTGAATGGTGAGAGACTTGCTTTGAGATGTATGATGTTGCACAGGAGCAGCAATATGTGGAGGATGTTGCTCGCTTTGACTCATATGTTGCTCACAAGCAACACCAGTATAACCAGGATGTGGCTTGGTTTGGGCAGAAAGTTGTGACTCTTTCCAGTTTCTTTCAGCCACCTCTACCACCACAACCTCATTAGGATGATCAGGGACCATCTTTCTTTTAGTTTGTTTTCTTGTGATGATTTTTTGTGATGTACTTTATCCTTTTTAGTAGCTTCTATTTCTATTTGTGTTGTGTTCCCTCTTCCTTTTTGTGATGTCAAAACGGGAGTAGTTGTATTATTTTATGAGTGTATTGTACTCATTCTTTTATGTTTATTAGTTATATTATGATTGTTCATTAGTAAAATTTGAACTTCCTGATTCACGCTATTTTTATTAAACTGCTTTGATTGTTTACCATCATAAAAAAGGGAGAGATTGTTGCAAATCTAATTTTAGGGAATATAATTTTGATGATAGCAAACACTTCTATTTCTCCACGACTGCTTTGCCTACTAATGTTTCAGGTCTATAAGGTTAAACTGCAAATTAAACCAGCTCAAGATTGGGTAAATTATGACTAAGTCAGTTTGGAATGTACGACATATATCTTTTTCCTTTTCTTGAGTCCTTTATAATATTGTGGTTCCTGATGTTAAGTAACCTTGAGGGAAATTTTTTGACTGTTTTAGAGTTTTTTATTTTTGATCATATCATCTAGGACGATCCAAAAATAAGCCTGGATGATCAATTAAAAATAGAAACCTTAATTAGGGCATCCTGGTTAAGGTAGCCGCAATCAAGCGTATCCTTCTCGATGATATTTATAACGGTTGTGATGATAGGCTCAAATCAAAAAATCTGCCGCTAGACCTATTTAGGTATCTTTTATTTTTGGACATTATCTTGGATGATGCAAATTATTATGCCTAAATTAATTTGGTAATTAAGGTTTGATTGCTCGATTATATCATCCTAGATAATTGCAAGATGAGCCGGGACGATCAGTTCACAAATCTTAGTTCTTCCTGGATGATCAAACATCAGTCTAGTTCTTTTCAGGGCGATGCTCTGGATGATATGTACTAAATTGAACTAATAGTCCGGGACAATCATAGAACGGCCTGGACGATCAAGTTATTTTTTTATCATCCAGTCATCCTTTCAGGATGATGTTCTGGATGATAATCGTCATTTTGTACTAATCGGCCTGGACGATCATGAATCATCCTAGATAATCTAGTTATTTTTCCATCATTCAGACATCCATCTAGGGAGATTGTTTGGATGATATTCAACAAGTTGAACTATTAATACATAATGATATACTCATCCTGGATGATATTTGACGATTAGTTGCTAACTAGGGCTAATTTTCAGCCCTTGTTTAAAAGCTCTCTTATTTTCTCAAAGATAGATCTTTTGCTGTTTTTCTGACCTGAGAGAGCCAAAAGTAGAGGGAAAGCAAGGGAGAGAGAGAGAGATAGAGGATCTTATGAGGAGGAGTTTATGAGGGGTTTCACAAAGGTTACTCCAAGCAAGGATCCATCATCATCTTATATGTTCATCGTCCATGGTTCCTTGGGGGTTTTAGAGAAGTCTACTTCAGCATTTGATCGAGGTTCTCTACCTACTTTAGGAGGAAGCAAAAGAAGTTGGGTTCTCTGCCTGCTTCTGGAGGAAGAAAAAAGAGTTCACTACATTACCTAGGTTGGTGGAAAGGAGTTTTTATACAGGCTTCTCCGCCTTATTATGGGAGCAAAAGGAGAGACACTATGTTTAGTGCAATACTCAAAGAAGAGGCTCTAGGGAGTGGATGAAGGTCAGGTTGATCGAACCACTATAAAATCTGGTTTGTTCTTTCTTATTATACTTCCACATTTAATTTTTGCACTTTTATTTACACTTATCCCCAGTGTTGGCAGAGAACCGTTCACCCTTTCACACTCTCCTAGTATGGGCAGAGAACCCTTTGTCCTTTCATATCTCCTAGTGTGGGCAGAGAACCCTTCGTCCTTTCACACTCTCCTAGTATGGGCGGAGAACTTGTGGCTGTTCACACTCTCCAAGTGTGGGCAAAGAACCGGATCTCCTTGACAGATCTTCTCACAAGAATTCTAGAAGGAAGAGAGAAAAGAGTGAAGTAATCCCAAATCACAAGTAGAGATTCTTACCTTTGAACACCAAGCGAAGCCTTCATGCTCTAATGGTTGGAATCCTCCTTTAAATACTCTCTCACACTCTCTCCTTGACTCTTCTTTCAATAGGAATGAAGATCAAATGACAAAAAGATTGGGTGGCAGTAAAAATTGGACCTTATATAGGAGAGACAAGAAAAACCGTCCAAAACTGCAAAATATTCAAGTTAACAGGAAATGGATCATCCCGTACGATCGTGGATCGTCCTGGATGATTTTACATAAAGTGTCAGAAATGATCCTTATGTACATTGGTATGAACTATGTTCGTACACAATCATCATCCCGTACGAACTATGTTAGTCTGGTACGATCCGTTATACTATAGATTGGTTCCCAAATAACAGCATGGACGTATTCAACTTTAGTAAGTCGGTTCACATCATCCTGGGACGAACAGGACTTCATCTGGACAAAATTTTTATAGAGAGCAACTCGTCCTGGCACGATAATGAACTTCATATGAATGAAATTTTTATAGAGAAGAATTCATCCTGGGACGATTTGGATTTCATCTGGATGAAATTTTTATAGAGCACAAGTCGTCCTGGCACAATTATAGATTTCGTCTGAATGAAATTTTTACAGAGCCTATCTCGTCATTTTTATAGAGCCTATCTCGTTCTGGGATGAAAATAATTTTGTCCTGGACGATCAGGACTTAGAAAAATTTCCTCCAAATCCTGTTCATTCCATGAGGAGATAACTGACTTGATCGTCCCTACGAACTAGGTTCGTCCCATACGATCAATACAAATTTTGTAAGATCTCCTTAAGTATATGTGTGTGTGTTTTTATTCACTCAATTACAATCACTCCCTCTCAATTCAAAGAACAATTTAAAGCTTCAATTTGCAAAGAATTATATACTGAATTTGATTTGAAGTCTTCATAGTTTGAAGTTCAATTTCCCTGAAATGTTAGTACATACAAGAGCAAAAACAAATCTTCCAAAAAGTGTTAGGAGATAACTACACAAAAAACAATAATATTTGGAATCATCAAAACTATACAAGTTGCAAAAAATGTAAAACATGCAAATAGCAACTCTATTAACAAATCATACTAAATGATTTGACATCAATTCTTCTAGAATGCAGTTAATTAAATCATGGCTTAATTTTTTTAGTTGTTTATATTTTATGATATCATGTCGTACAAACGATTGATTAAGAATAATATTCATTTCATACTAGATCGTACCAAACAAACTCATATCTTTTTTAATTATTCATATAGTATGATGTCAGATCATACAAATGACTAACATAGTATGAAATTATGTTCGCACCAGACAAATTCATATCTTTTGAATTATTCATACAATATGATGACAAATCATAAAGTTGACTCATAGAATACAAAAGTAGGTTCATACCAAATGTACTCATATCATTTTAAATTATTTGTACAGTATGATGTAAGTTCATCCAAATGACTGGCAGTATACAAAACTGAGTTCATCCCAGTTTGTACCAAATGAATCGCTTATTTTTTGAACTATTCATATCGTATGATCTACGATCATAAAATATGATAGTAAGTTGTTTTACTTTAATTTTTCAAATTTGGACAGTTTATTACGTAGTTTCAATATAAAGAGTCCTAAAAACTATCTTGTAAATCCTTTACTTCAAATTTATCTTGAGCGTAATCTTTTACGAGTGTGTTTGGGAGAGATTTTGTTATTAAAGAGTAAGAGATCAAGTGAAGGGGAGTTGTGAGGGATTTACAAGTTTAACCAAAGTAAGTATCTCTTTGTCATCTTCATGTTTCTACCAAACTTATTTGGATGCTCTTGAGAGAAGATCTTCAAGATTGTATCAAGGTTTTCTGCCTTCACGAGGATTGTGAAAAAGGACATGATGGTTCTCTACCTTCACCAGGAGGATAAAAAAGGATGTGTAGGTACTCTGCTTAACTAGGAGGGTGAAAAAGGTACAATTCCATCACCTAGAGAGTGTAAAGGTGATGGTTCTCTATGGCACCGGTTTGGTGGAATAGAGTTTATAAGGGCTTCTATGCCTTGCTGTAGGGGAAAAAGGAGAGTCACTTGTGTTTAGTGCAATACCTAAAGAAAGAGTCTCTAGGGAGTAGATGCTGGTCTAGTTGTACAGAACCACTATAAAATTTAGTGCTTTTTTATTACGTTTAATTTTTCATGAATTTTTATTTTACTGCATTTAAATTTTGTGGTTGAAAAAATTTTTGTTGTAATCTTTTCTATAAATAACTGCAAGTTTAAGGATTAGTGATTTAATTTTCAAAAAGGATCTAAAAAGGTTTTTAAATATCCAAGATTTTTTTATATAACCAATTCACCCCCTCTCTTGGTTAGCCTCAAGACAGATTTATAAGGTCTAACAACCTACACAAATTTTCAACTAACATATTTCAAAGTTTTTATGGGTGAATCTAATCAAAGAGAACATAATTTGAAGATTGAAAAATTTTATTTTGGAAAAAAAAAAATTCATATCTTCAAGTAAAATTGAAAGATTTTACGAAAAATAAGTCACCTCACACACTTAAACAATTTTAAAATCCTAACAAAAAGCATACAAGTTCAATCCTATGAAAAGATATTATAACTCTCATAGATCATTAAATTATTTTCCTAGTGTTAAATATTTTGCAAGTGACATATTAGGGTATTTTTCCTACACTTTCACTAATCATAAAAGAACACATTTAATGTGGAGACCTAATATACATCATTCATAGCATATCAAGCATGCATCTGGTTTTCATTATCAAGAGGTGAACCCAATTTTATTTTGGTTCCCAAGTCTAATGCTTGATAATTTTATACAAACGCTCTCATATAAGCCCTCGCGAGAGCATTTGGTATTTGGACAGTGGATGTTCAAAACATTAGACTAGAGATGAAAATCAATTTTTATCGCTGGAGGCTAGGACTGGAGGCAAAGTGACACTTGGGAATAACACCACTTGGAGAGTGGTAGGTTCACGTATTATTGGTAAAATGAAAAATTTTCTGATTAAAAATATTTTATTGTTTAAAGGCTTAAAACTTAATTTGCTAAGTATTAGTCAGCTTTGTGATAAAGATTTTAATATAAATTTTTTACCTACAAGCTGCATTATAAGACAAAATGGAGTTTATGTGTTGTATGGAGATAGGGTAAATATTATTTACATGCTTCATTTAAATTATGTTAAATATTCTAATGGTTTTTGTCTAAAAACTATTGCTGATGAATCTTTGCCTAGAGGACACCTATTCGTGATTTCTTACTTTTTATATAGTACAACATTTCATATTTACTTTTTTACCAATGCACTAGAGAGTGGAGTGTATGAATGCGGGCCATATACTTTGCATTCATTTACTTTCTATTTATATAAGTTCTCATAATGCACTCAAATCTGCATTTCATTTTTCTTCTTTTAAATTATTTCAAACTATAATGTATTATGTGACAATGTATCTGGAAGAAGAATTCTAAATTTAAGTTTCATAGATTACTTGTATATAGATCGAGTTGTATAGTGTCTTGAGCTATAAAAGAATAAAAGATAACTGCTTATAAATTTAGAGGTGGGGTTCCAAAAGCAATGTCCCTTTCAAAGGGGGTATTGCTTTTGGAATTCCACTGAAGATTTAGAGCTTGAAGATCATAAGAAATTATATTTAATTCTAAATATTTCTTATTGAATTAGAATCCAAGTTTGTTGTTGGTGAGGTCTTGCCACAAGTACTTTACTATAGACCGCAAGTTGTACTTTATAAATTTTATATTAATAAAATTAACTCTTTTGTATATATTGTTGTTCATGCATCATAAGTATTTTATGTATATTTTCATTTTTTGTAAACATGTTGTATTGCATATGATTTAAAATCTTTAAAAACTCCTTCATTCCTTGGATAGAGCTTCAAAATCTTGCATTCATATGGAAATTGCTGTGATTAGGATTGTTAGGTTGGAGCACACTCTAGGTAAGCGTTAAGTTCAGATTGTATACCCTCTTCTATGCACATTCTTCTTTAATTTAAATTTAAATGTTCAAATCTAATTTTAGAATTTATAATCTAAAGCTTTTACATCAAAATTTAATTACCCCAAATATTTATTTAAACTTATATGAATTTTTAAATTATTTAATTCTCATTTTAATCGAGAATATTCTCTTAGAAGATGTAATTAATTATATGGGCTTGCCTCTATAAGAAGTCTAGATCCTAGAATAAAATGAACTCTGCCTTAGTTTTCATTCTAAGGTAAGGTAAAAATCTATGAAAGTAGACTTTACTTTACCTATATATTAAATTAAACTTCATAATCAAAATATAGAAGGATATTGAATTTGCTTTTATAGCAGATTGAGTATCCCTTATATTTAATTATGGAGATGTATTTATAATTTATCTTTATAATTAGAATGATAGAAGAATATGTTGTTCATTCTTTGGGATGAAATATATATTCCCTATATAACATTTGATTAGAAAAAAAATTGTAATTTCATTCTTTCAAATTGATAGAAAGACATTAGTCTATCCCTCTGGCGGGTATAATGTCTAACTTTGCAGATTTAATCAAAAGAAAATACCAAAATATAAATAAAGCAAATCATATGGGACTTAAAGTATTTTATTAAAAAAGTCCTCACATATTCCCGTTAGTTAAATATATTCAATAGAAAATTTAGCTCAATTATATGTTTAAGAGATTAACATACTACATAGTACAATTAAAGCGATTATGTTAAATAGAGATAAGAGACTCATTTCTAGACTTTAGAGGAGTATTTAAAGAGGTTTGGGGATGAAGTGGATGTTTAATATATTATTTTAACTTCCAATAGAGGGATTGAAAGAAAGGACCATCCAAGTGTTAGAAGATTTATTGAGACTATGTGTGCTTGATACAGGGGAGAGTTTGGAATACTAATGATGGAGGCAGTGGAGTTACCTAAGTAATTATGAAAATAATTTAGGAATATATAAATATCTAAACAAACTTATATTTTCTTTGATATAAAATTTAAAAAACTACATTTAATATATACAAGTATATATACTGACTCAAGTAATATAGTGATAGAGTAGAGTATTAATCCCACTAGGAATAATGTTTACTTTCAAATACTAGTATTGTTTACTTACACTATAATCATTATCCTACCCAATAAAAATAAGTTTTGGTAAAAATTCACTCACTTAATTTAAAATAAAAAATAATTTAAGGAAATACTATTGGGTTAAATTATTTTTGATTGATGGAATGTAAGCACAAAATATTTCTTAATGATTCACTTTTATATTAATGCTATTCAAAGCATAGGCATCACCAATCGCTCAGTCAAGTGTGAAGAGAAAAAAGATAGATTGAACTCTTCAAACCTTAATACACTTATAGATATGGACTCAAGTCTTGTGATTTTGATAATAACAAATATTATTAGATTTATAAGTGTGCTATCTTTTGATAAATAGATTTATTACATATTTATTTTTTCCCTACTCACTAAAATTTTAAGACCACAACTCACTTGTAACCTCGATCAACTAAAGACTGGGTAGACTAGGATTAAAGTCTATATTAAAAGTTCGTTAGGGATGTTAGGTCCTATAAACTAGTCCCAAGGCTAACCAAGAGGGGGGTGAATTGGTATTTTTAAAAATTCTTTAAAACCAAGAACAAATATCACAAACCAAAATCACCACGAAAAAAAAAGTGTGGAAAATTAAAGTGCAAAAGCATTAAAAAGAATACAAGGGTTTATACTGGTTCGGTCAACTTGACCTACGTCCACTCCCCAGAGGTGCCCTCCGAGTATTGCACAACCAACGTGACTCTCCTTTAGCCCCCACAGCTGGGCGGAGAAGCCCTTACAAAAACACCTCCTTTTTGCCACACCCGGCAAGTAGAGAACCCAACTCCTTTTGCTTCCTCCTGAAGCAGGCAGAGAACCTCGATCGATTTCTGAAGCTTATCTCTCCCAACCCTTCCAAGGATAAGAGACTCTAGGGAAGAAGAAGTGGAACTATGCTTGGAGCAACCCTTATGAACTCCCTTATAAGCTCCCCCTTATAAGATCCTCTCTCTCTCTCTCTCCCGCTCTCTCCCTCTCCTTTAGGTTTTCTCAGGTCAAGACAGCAGCCAAATATCTTTAAAAAATGTTGAACAAGAGCTCTTAAATAGAAGAGCTTCAAAGGAGCTCAATAATTGGAAGTTGCTGACATTATCGTCCAGGACAATAATAATATCATCCTATACGATTCGTTCAAAACACAGACGATCAGCTAGAACATTGCTTGAAGATGTTCTGGATGATTGAAAATTGGCTTGATCGTCCAGGCTGATCTCACGATTGTCCTGGACAATTGATTCAAATTAGAGGAAAATTGTCCAGAGCATCGCCCTGAGTTTGAGCTGGCCGATAGTTATCGTCCAGGAGTAACTAAGGGTTTTTGAATTGATCGTCCTGACCGATATCACAATCGTCCAGGATGATGTGATCGTATCAATCATCCTTAATTACTTCCTTGATTCTTGGATCAATTTAGGCATAATTGTGTAATATCGTCTAGGCCGATCTCACGATCATCCCGGCCTATTTCCAAAAATACAAAATACCTAAATTGATTATGGCGGCTATTTCTTTCTATTTTGAGCATATCATCCTGGCCGATACAAGTATCGTCCAGGTCGATAAGTTAATTACGGCTGCCTTAACTAAGAAATCTTAATTAGAAATTATGTTTTGAAATCGATCGTCCAGGATGATAATAAGATCGTTCAGGATGATGTGAGTAAAAACAAAAATTCTAAATCTTTCAAGTGTGTGTATAGGGTTACTTAACATTAGTCACTTCAAATATTCACAATTTACTCAAGAAAGGGAAAAAGAAAAATATAGACTAACTCAGACCTAGTCTACCCAATCTTAAGCTGGTTCCAATTTTCGTTCGATCTTTGAGTTCTGAAAAGTCAGTAGAGGAAAGGCAGTCGTATTGTTTGCTATCATCAAAACCATAATTCATGAAACCAAATATGCAAAAATCTCCCCCTTTTTGATGATGGCAAACACTCCGACGATTATTTCAAAAATAACAGTGTAAAATAAAAATTCAGAATACAAGTTTAAACACATAACCAAATTCAGAAAAAAAGTTCAAACATACAACCCTACTAACATGCAACCCTACTACTCCCCCTTTTGACATCTCAAAAAGGAGGAGGAAACTAAAAAGCAACTAAAGCAGAAAAAAAATTTAAAAAGAAGGAAAAGAAAACATAAGCAACTACATGAAATAAAATCTAAGACTAGAAAAATGAGGGTCCCTGATCATCAGATGGAGGTGGTGGTGGTGGTGGCTGCTGAAAGTAACTAGTCAAGGCAGCAAACTATGAGCCAAACCAGGCCATGTCCTGGTCATGCTGCTACTGCTGGTGAACATCAAGAGTATTGAAATGGGCTATAACCTCATCGTGCTGTTGCTGCTAGTGAGCTACAAAAGTGTCGAATTGGGTCTCCAACTGATCAAATCTCTCTACTAATTAATCAAACTATTAGTGTTGGCGGAGAGGAGCAGGTTCAGGAATGGGATCGGGAGCCTCCTCCTCAACCCCCCGAGGTTCCCTATCCCTTGGGTGGAGACGAGTACTGTGAAGGGTGTTGAAAGAACTATTCGAGTAGCAGGGAGGCTGAAGGTCTTGACGAGAAGGATATTGAAGATTGTATTTGGTTTCAAGAATATAGGCTAGGAGGTGTCCTAAAGCAAGGATGGGTTTCCTCCTATGGCCTGGATCATAAATAGTTGTTAAATAATCAATGTAATGAAAAACTAGGTCTGTAGCATTGAAATCTCTATGGGCCATGATGCAAAAAGTAGTAAAAAAAAATAGAGGAGTGATGTGGAAACGATTCCCGGCCTTTGGAATTATGGAAGTGCGAAGGACATGTTAGATTATCCTAGCATCTTTGACTAAATAGCTAGTCTCCCCAACATGAAAGGGTGCGCTGGTATGGCGAAGGAAATAATTTGCCGAGGTTAAATCAAAATTAGGATTAGAAATAATGGTATACAGCTTATCCCTGGCAGTGGATAGTTGCAACAGTTCAACACAGTCTTGATATGTGATCTCGATCGGGCGTCAATTCACATAGAAGGTCAGAGTTGTGAAGGCAAAATTTATACGAAGATTTGCATAAAATTCTAACAGAAGTTCATAGGAAAAAGGGACAGTGAGGGTAAGAATGAAATAGAGAGAAGATTGAGAAAAGAGATCCATTACCAGATAAGAAAGGTGGACAGGATTGATGGTTCTAGAAAGAGTGATGCCACATTCTTTGTAATGACGGTAAGCTGCTTGATCCTTTACTTCCTTGAATCGAGGGTCCAGAGCGGCCCTCGAGGAACTTCCAAAAGCCTATCTGACTCACTTTTCACCAGCCATAGTAAGAAACCGGTAAGTAAAAATAAGATAAGAAGAAGCTTTGAGGTGAAAACAATGGTTGGAATGGCTTATATTTGAAGAAATGGCCACATCATCCAGGACGATCGTAGAATTATATAGGACGATATAGTTCAATTATTGTGTACAGGCCGATTGGTCAAAAAGTCGGTCCAATTTACTAGGTCAATCAGATATCGGCCAGGACGATTAGACACTGGAGTCATCCCGAGGAGTCAAGCCGGATGACCGTTGAAAAAGTAGATCAACCGGACTGATTAGGTGTATCATCCAGGATGATACTCAATAATTTATCATACCGGCTGAAATTAAAACATTTTAGATCTGTACCACGTGTATCATCCAGGATGAACATTGGATCGGCTAGGATGATTTTCCAATAATGGATCGTCCGGGGCTGATATTAAGGATTTAAACATACTGACATGTGGATCATTCGGGATGATTTCGTGTATCGACCGGGACGATGACCATAAATGCATCGGCCAGGGCAAAAATTGTATCAGCCAAGACAATCAAGATGATTGTAATAGAGTTCGATCAGATCGTCCAGGACGATAAAGTATCGTCCGGGATGATGCATTACAGAAAGCTCAAAAAAGTTCAGTAGTTAGAATTTTGAAGAGAAATTATCATATCATCCAGGACTATAAAGGTATGGGCCAGGATGATGTGATAAGAATTTGTAAACCAAGAAAAGATGGAGATGATCAGAGAAAGTCCCGAACAAATAAAAAAATAAAAAAAAAGAAACAACAACAAAAAAATTAAAAACTATCAAAGAAAAGAATTTTTTAAATATATATATAGTTTTAGCAAAGCATCGATATGACAAATTTCTCAAATAATTAAATTTTAGAGATTTAAAAGATCAAAGAGTTTACAAGTCATAATCTGAAAACGGTAGAATATCCGATTCTGTTAACCCTAGCTCGGACGTCTTTTAGGGTAAAAATTGTCTTTTGAAAATAAAAGACTAAACTCAGAATAACTTAATTGGGTAAAAAGAAGATCCGTTCAAAACTTGGTTACAAAGAAAATATCTCATAAATAATTTACCAATGTAATTTGTCTCAATCATGGAATTTGAAATAAAGCCTTCGAATATATCAAATAACCCATGAGTTCTTCTAAGTTTTAAAAGTTTTGAAAAGAGAGGATAGCTTGCATTTTGTAGGCTCATTTTTTGTCTCTTGATACTTTGATTGGCTCTTTCAGCATCTTTTGATTTTTGATACACTTTCGTGTATACTCTATTTATTTCAGTTTGGCGTCTTTGCCATTTTTTTTATTTTTGCAAGCTAAATTCTCTTTTATAATCTCTTAAAAATGATTCTTAGTTGTGAGTATATCTTCTAGATATTAAAAAATAAGAGCTCTCTCTAACATAAGGAAGAATCAACTCACAAATCTCAATCAAATGGTATGTGCAATGGCAAGATTTCAATTAACTTGAAAGATATATAAAAACTTTGGACATTATATATTAGGATAGATCATTGTAGCAAGATAAAAAAAAGGATCTTATTTTCAAAAACCATTTGTTAAAAAGAGATAGACTTTTGTTTGGAGAAGAAAATTATACATACTAAAAGAGGTTAGAAAGAAGGAAAACATCAACGATGTTACTCCCTTTAACTGATTTAGATATGCTAAGCATTGACATTAAATCTCCAAAATCTAAAAGCTTGATATAGAAAGCTAAAATTAAAATAAAAAAAGATTAAATAATTAAAATGACAAAATGCTAGTACGAAAAAACAAAAAAACAACATTAAATAATAAATGCATTTCAAGAATTTTATGAAGTAGCAAGTTTAAGCAATTTATGAGCTGCGAGCCTCCGTTTGTCCAAGTATCCTATCCTCTCACGAGGACTTTGGTGAGAGAAATCCTGCATGAATTAATAACTGTCAGATTTAGGAACCCAAATAGGTTTAGGTTTCTTCTCATGAAAAGTAGAATGTAATGCATGTGTGCTATGCTATGAATTATGCAATTTTGGTTTCCACACCCAATGTGTACTATGGTGAACAGTGCAAGTGTGTGAGATGTGTCTTGACATGCCACATGAAAAGCATCTAAGACCAGGAAAAGGATTTCTTAAATGGTTTGGATTGTAATGCTTCTTCCTAGGTCTTGGCTTTAGATCAAAAGTAGGTGTCATCCAATTTCTCTTAATTGAGTCCAATTCATCTTTAAGCCTCAAGTTAGTATTTTCTAAAGCATTATTATCAATCCTTAAGTTGCGCTTTATCTCTTTAGATTTTTTCAAATCAAATTTGAGTGAGGTGTGTGAATCTTTTAATGCATCATGCTCATCAATTAATTCCAAATGCTTTTTGTTTAAATCATCAAATTCATCAAGTAGAGCCACGTGATTTGAATCAATCGTAGAATGATCTTTAAGAATAATTTCATGTTCTTTTTGTAAATTTAAAAGTTCCAACTTCAAACTAGCATGAGTTTTCTTAAGTTTTTTGTATGATGCATGAATTTTCTCACAAATTTCGAATAATTGATCATAAGTTGGTTTGCATACCTCTTCTTCATCACTTTAATCAAGATGATCTTCCACCATTAAGCACAACTTTGTTGTTTCGTCTTCAGGTTCAGTCTCCGATGAATCAGTTGCAGAATATGCCCAAAATGCCTTTTGAAGTTAGTTTTTATCCTTCCTGAGCTTGGGTTTTTTCTCACCCTTTTCTTTGCTTGTGTGATCTTGAAGTGTAGGACAATCCGCTCTGACATGTCCAGGCTTCCTGCATTCAAAGTAAATAACATCAGAAGATCTTTTAGAATATTTATTATCCTTACCTTTTCTCCAACTTTGATGATGCTTGTGTTTCTTCCTTAGAAAGTTTTTGAATTGCTTTGTGATTAAGGCAAAGTCCTCACTTTCAGACCCGGAAAAGTCAGAGTCCGATTTATGCTCTTTCAGTGCCACTATTTTCTCTTTCTTTTTCTCACCTGCATCAAGATTTCTTTGATTCACCCCTTGCCCGTAAGTAATGAGTGAGCCAAGTAAGTTATCAATCGAATAGGTGTTTAAATCCTTAGATTCAGTTATAGCAGTAATTTGAGCATCAAAAGAGGAAGGCAAGCATCTTAAGATTTTGTTTACTTTTTCATAGTTTGAAAGTTCTCTTCCTAAGACATGAAAAGAAGTTACAATTTGAGTAAACCGTGTATACATATCAGAAATTGTTTTAGAAGGTTTCACACAAAAAAATTTGTAGTCTTGCATGAGAATATTCAAACAAGATTATTTCACTTCATTGGTTCCTTCATAAGTAATGCACAACTTATCCCAAATCTCTTTTCCAGTACAGCAAGTAGAAACACACATGTAATCCTCAGACTTTAAAGCACAAAAAAAATAGTTCAAACACTTCGCATTCAATTAAGCTAAATCTCTTTCATTGGTAGTCCATTCAGTAAAAGCAACTTTAGTTTTAATTTCATTAATTTCATAAGAAGGTGGAGAATATCCTTCTTTAATAAGCAATATGCGATAGTCAGTTGATTACAAAAAAGTAGACATGCGAGTTTTCCAAAAATCAAAAGGAAGGTTATCAAACAAGGGAGGTTGTTTAATAGAATATCCTTCAGTTGTATTATGATTCCCAAAGTTAGCCATGGATTAAAATTCAAAAAGTTTTCAAACTTTATTTTTATGAATCCCGCTCTGATATCACTTGAAAGTTCATTAGGGATGTTAGGCCCTATGAACTAGTCCCGAGGCTAACCAGGGGGGGGGGGTGAATTGGTATTTTTAAAAATTCTTTAAAACCAAGAACAAATATCACAAACCAAAATCACCATGGAAAAATATGTGCGGAAAATTAAAGTGCGGAAGCAGTAAAAAGAACACAAGGGTTTATAGTGGTTTGGTCGACTTGACTTACGTCCACTCCCTGGAGCTACCCTCCGAGTATTGCACTACCAGCGTGACTTTCCTTTAGCCCCCACAGCTAGACGGAGAAGCCCTTATAAAAACACCTCCTTTTTTCCACACCCGGCAAGGCAAAGAACCCAACTCCTTTTGCTTCCTCTTGAAGTAGGCAGAGGACCTCGATCGATTGTTGACCTCTCCCAACCCTTCCAAGGACAAGAGACTCTAGGGAAGAAGAAGTGAAATAATGCTTGGAGCAACCCTTGTGAACTCCCTCATAAGCTCTCCCTCACAAGATCCTCTCTCTCTCTCCCTCTCTCTCTCTCTCTCCTTTAGGTTTTCTCAGGTGAAGACAGCAGCCAAAGATCTTCAAAAAATATTGAACAGGAGCTCTTAAATAGAAGAGCTTCAAAGGAGCTCAATAATTGCAAGTTATCGACTTTATCATCCAGGACGATAATAATATCATCCTGTACGATTTATTCAAAACATAGATGATCAGCTAGAACATCACTCTGAAGATGATCTGGATGATTGAAAATTGGCTTGATCATCCAGGCCGATCTCACGATTGTCCCGGATGATTAGTTCAAATCAGAGGAAAATCATCCAGAGCATCACCCTGAATTCGAGCTGGCCGTTAGTTATCGTCTAGGAGTAACTAAGGGTTTTTGAATAGATCTTTCTGGCCGATATCACGATCGTACAAGATGATGTGATTGTATCAATCATCCTTAATTACTTCCTTGATTCCTAGATCAATTTAGGCATAATTGTGTAATATCATCCAGGCCGATCTCACAATCGTCCCGACCGATTTCCAAAAATACAGAATACCTAAATTAATTATGGCGGCTATTTATTTCTGTTTTGAGCGTATTTCCCTGGCCGATACAAGTATCGTCCAGTCCGATAAGTTAATTACGGCTGCCTTAACTAAGAAATCTTGATTAGAGCTTCTGTTTTGAAATTGATCGTCTATGACGATAATAAGATCATCTGGGACGATATGAGTAAAAATAAAAATTTTAAATCTCTCAAGTGTGTTTGTAGGGTTACTTAACATCAGTCACTTCAAATATTTACTATTGACTCAAGTAAGGGAAAAAGAAAAATACAGACTGACTCAGACCTAGTCTACTCAATCTTGAGCTGGTTCCAATTTCTGTCCGATCTTTGAGTCTTGATAAGTCAGTAGAGAAAAGGCAGTCGTATTGTTTTCTATCATCAAAACCATAAATCATGAAACCAAATCTGTAACATATATTTTTAATCTTTTTATACTTTTTAGCTTTCTTGAGTTAGTCATGTATTCTGGTGGATCCTAAATCTAATTTACCTTGCACACAAACACTCAAGATAGTGAGTTTAAAAAATTTATATCTTTGAACTAATCATACATTATGATTTATATCGTAGTGGATGATCAGTTAACCAAAAAATCCTAATTAGGGCATGCTTTATTAATTAAGATTGTTCAAAATAATTATACTAGATGATCCTTATTGTACATGATGATCAACTATAATCAAAATATTTATACACCAATCACAATTTAGGTAATATTTTAATATTTTGATTTGTGTCTAATTGTACCATATGATATACATCATATTACATGATATATGACAATTAAGCCTAAATTTATCATGTGATTATGGGAACAATTATAGTTAATTTTTTTTATCAAATTGTATAGGATGATTTGATTGGTTGTATAATACAACTTGATTACTGCATGGGACAAAAATTAATCTCCACCCATCTTATTGAATGATTATTCATATTATTCATACTAATCATACTTGATGATGCTCTCAATCATTTGGATGATCAGTTCACCTCCTTGATCAAATTTTACAGGGTACATTTACTCATATAATAGTAATAGGTTTATTTTAAACTAATCTTACAGTACGATCTTGGTTTATATTGGATGATAAGAGCCACTAGATTGAAATTTAGGGTTTTTAAGAGGCTCCTTATTTAAGCTCTTCCATTATTTCTTTAAAAGACTTTTGCTACTAGTTATCTTGAGAGAGCATAGAGATGGAGTTAAGGAGTTCTTGTGAGAGAATATGAGGGGAGTTGATTGTTAGGGTGAGTTATGAGGGATTAATAAGCTTACTCCAACCAAGGTTCTTCCCTATCTTATTCAAGCTTCTACCTTATTCCTTTTGGAGGCTTTGGGGAGACATTCTACAACACTAGTTCTTGGTTTTCTTGGAGGGAGGATTCTCGATTCTTTGCCATCTCCAAGTGGGAGAAAAAGGATTTCAGGTTCTCTATCTTCACCAGGAGTGTGAAAAAGAGTTAGGTCCTCTCCATATTGGGTTGATGAAAGAGATTTTAATAAGGAATTTTCTACCTTACTGTGGGGGCAAAAGGAGAGACACTAGCTTTAGTGTAATTCCTAGAAATGAGGTTTTTGGGAATTGGACGTAGGTCAAATTGGACCGAACCACTATTAATGTTGGTGTATTTAATCTTATTATTTTTCACACTTTATTTTTCTTGTGATCAAAAGTGCGGGTGAAAACTATGATCTTTTTAATGTGAAAATAATTTGCTCATGCATCTAGTTATAAAAAGATATTCTTTTTGTTAAGGAGATTACGAAATCATTAATTACCCCCTCTTAGTTAGCTTCGGGCTTTTGATTAGAGGTCACAAACCTATTAAACTTTTAAGTGGTGTTAGAGTGGTATTCAAAAACTAAGTTTTAGAAAACTTTTGAAAAATTTTATTCCTATAGATGATGATGACACTGTACTGATGATAATGTAATTTTAAAGTTTTCTGAAGAACAACCAAAAGCTTCTTAGCAATGGAATAAAGGTAAACCCTTATAAAATTCTAAGGTTTCTTTTAATGTCATCTATTTTAAATGCAAGAAGCTAAGGCACATAAGGGGTACTTGTCTAATTCTTAAAGCTCACCCAATCATGGAGAAGAGTGAAGAAAAAGCAAATTCAAGAAAAACAAGCAATGGACTCAGAAGGCTTTTTGGGAAAACTTCGCTTTAGATTCGTCTAAGACAAAAGCTGAAGATGAGGTAACCAACATGTGCTTAATGGAATATAACCTTTTTGATCATTCTAATCAGTAAGAGGTATGAGAGTTTTCTTATGACAAATAATTTTAAGATTCTTAATACATATAGAAAGCTCAAAAAATATATGTAAGCATTAATTTTGACTTTTCAAACTTGCAAAAAGAGCATGAATATATTAGGAAATATCACTCTATATTGGATAATAATCATATTATCTTGCTTTATGAATTTGATTCATTGAATAAGAAGCATCTTGATTTAACTAATGAGCATGATTTCATTAAAGCAACTCATGTTGATTTAGAAAATTCATTTAAAGATTTAAAAGCATGCTTAGATGAAGTAGATGATAGGGAGCATACATTAAAAATTGACAATTTAATTCTTGAAAGTTCAAAAAAAATTTTGCAAGAGAAAGTAACTACCTTTAAAGAAAATAAACCATTATCTACACTTGCAGAATTTCACAAATCATCACCATAGCATACATCATTTAAACCTAGGAATAGGCACCATAACCCATATAGTTTAGTAAATCCATTCCCAGGAGTTCGGCACTTTTCGTGTGGCTGCTAGGACATATATCTCACACTTGCGCTATCCACCATAGAACACGCTTAGTGTTGATGCCAAAATTGCTTAAATCACAGCATAATATGGAAGCATTTTATCCATCAATCCATAAGGTGGAACCCAAAATTTTTTGGGTTCCCAAAACTAATCCTTGATGATCTCACAAATGGCCTTATGATAGTATGAGGTACCTAGATAGCGGATATTCAATGCATAAGACTAGAGATGTATAGTAATTCGTCACACTGGAGGCCAGGACATGAGGCAAGGTAGCACTTGGAGATAACACCACCAGGAAGGTGGTTAGGTCAGGTAAAATTGGCAACTCAAAAAATGTCATCACTGAAAATGTTTTACTAGTATATGGCTTGAAACATAATTTGCTAAGCAATAGCCAACTCTGTGATAAAGACTTTAGCATATAATTTTCTACAAGATAAGCTTAAATGGAAATGTTATTCTGTAAGAAAAAAGAATTATTAATGTTTACATGCTTGATCTGAATTATATTGAATCTACTACTTCTCTTTCCATAAAATTTATTTCTAATGAATCCTTATTATGAAATAGGAGATTTTGTTATGCAAGTATAAAAAATCTTAGAAAAATCACCAAAAAAGAAATAGTGAGAGGCCTACCCAAACTATATTTCATTAAGGACCACCAGCTTGATGCTTGTTAGTTAGGAAAACAAGTTAAATCCACTTTCCACTCAATTAAGGACATTTAAACTAGAAACCAATTAAAGACCTTCACTTGGATCTCTTTGGACCCGTTATCACGACAAGCCTATGATCGAAAGCCTTTGGTTATATGATTGTTGATGCCTACTCGAGGTTTACTTGTATTAGGTTCTTATCTCATAAAAGTGAATCATTCATGAAATTTAGGACATTTTCAACCTAAATTCATAGAAAGCTAAGCTATAAAATTTTGACCAATTATGGGGGAGAATTTGAATCTTACTATAAGGAGCAAGGGATAGATTACAACCTTTCAGCTCCAAGAACCCCTTAATAGAATGGGATAGTTGAAAGAAAGAACAAGGCCTTTGTAGAAGCTACTAGAGCTATATTAGTTGAATACTCACTTCTTAAATACTTATGGATAGAAGTGGTAAATATAATCTATTATATTTTGAATTTGGTTAATGTTAGATCCAAGTTGAATAAAAAACCCTATGAAATCCTTAAAGGTAGGACACCCAACCTCTCTCACCTTCATGTCTTTGGATGTAAAGTATTTATTCTAAAAAATGTAAAATCTCTGCTAGGAAAGTTTGACCCTAAGTCTAATGAAAGAGTCTCCTAGGATACTCAAAATGATGGAAAATCTTATAGAATTTTCAATAAAAGGATACTGGTGATAGAGGAGACCACTCATATAGTTTATGATGAAAATGATAATTCTAGAGCGTCTAGGGAAGAAGAAGAAGAAGAAGTGTTTGAAATCACATAAGGGGTAGAAAATGAAAGTTCATGAGGGTTGTAAAACCCTAAAGAACTAGTCTCGAAGCTAACCAAGAGGGGGGTGAATTAGTTATTTAAAAAATTTCTTTAATAAATAAAAATTTAAAACCTTTTAATGCAAGAGTTGAATTAAGTTTACAATAATAAAAATTAGATATTTCTAACACATATAAAATCATAGAAAAGTGCAAAAATTATAATAGAAAAAAAATAAATAGAAAGAACACGCTAAAATTTATAGTGCTTCGGTCAACTTGACCTACATCCACTCCTTGGAGACTCCCTCTCCAATTATTTCACTAAATAAAAGTGAGTTGTTTTGCTCCCACATCAAGGAACTGAGGCCTGTACAAATGCTATTTCACCTCCCCAGTGTGGTAAAGAACTGTGATTCTTTTACAGGCAGATAACCTCAACCCTATTTTCACCATTATGGTGATGGTCGGAGAACCACAACTTTATTTTCTCCCTCTAGGCGGCGGTCAATAAACCATGATCTTTGCTGAAGAACTTCTTTTTTGGTGCAACAAAGTTTCCAGGTAGACGCTTGTAGTTACTAGGCCACAATATTGCTTGGAGCAACCTTGTGAATCCCCTCAACCCCCCCCCCCACAAAATCTCCCTCTCTTCTCTCACCAAGCTCTCATTCTTCTCTCTCTCAAGCTCTCTCTCAAGAAGACTAAGAAGCAAAAGATTTTTCAAAACAATATCTGAAACCCTTATATAGTGAGCTTGAAAAATCCCTAAATTTCAAGCCATTCAACTTCTATTTGTATACTAAGATACATGTATCGTACAATATGATCAATTCAATTCAGACTTGTCCTATAAGATCATTCAGGCAAAATAATCAACTTTTATAAGATATCATACAACACGATCAAAACATAGTCCAGTACGATCACAAAAAATTTCTTCTGTTTGTTTGGGACGATCCTTAGGATGGCCAACTTCGTACATGGGTGATCATCCACCACTGTGGACATCATAGAGTACGATCAGTACAAAAATCATAGATTTTGTTTGGTACTATCCAAGGGATGACCAATTTTGTATACTAGTAATTGTACAATATAAACTTTTTTATACAGTATGATCAACCACAATAATTGTCCATGATTTGATTGTCTGATATCATATGATTAACTAAGACAATATTTAATTATAGCATATAATATGAACCATATCATAATGTGTGATTAGTATATAATTAGTATCTTTCTTAACCTTTTGGCGGCTAGGGTTTTGACGGAGCATAACACTTCATACAGTATGAGATAAAATCATACAGTATGAATTTCCTACAAAAATAAATCTCTAAAAAACATTTTTATCTCTACCCCTATGTGTGAGCTAGGTTACTAAGCAAAGTCATCCACCTAACTACCTAATATGACTCAAGAAAAGAGATAACCAACTGTAACTCTAGACTACATAGTCTTGAGTTGATCAGAATTGCAAGTGAACGGTGGACTAAATTCCTAAAATGTTAGTATGCACAAACACACAAAAAACAATATCATAGAAATAATAGAAAGAAGTAACAGACATAAGAATATTTGTTATTATCAAAATTACAGTGCTTGATTACGGTTATCAACAATCTCCCCCTTTTTTATGAATGTAAATATTATTTTTTTTAGAACTTAAAAAAATTACTTTCCTTTAAACTCCCTCTTATATGATAATCAACTGTAGGAAAAGGGAATGTAAAAACCACTTTTTTTATTTTTTTTTTTAAAATGCAAACAACAAAATAAAACAACAGTAACAATGATAAATAATGAAATACTACTCCCCCTTTTAGCATCAAAAAATAAGAAAAAATAGCAGGAATAAAAATAGATAACAAAAACACTAAAGGCATAAGACAAACAAACCCAAAATGACAAACAACTCAGATAAAGAAAGAACTATTAAAGTCATGAACTTTTATAGAAATTTTTAGAATATAATAAACTTACTCTATAAACAAAAATGATAAATAAGATAAGTGTTGTTATTATAATAACCAGAGGATTTGAATTCAAGAATTTGCACACCCAACTTAACATCTTCATAGGCTAAAACCCTTTGTATAAACAAAATCCTAATTTTTTTGAAGAAATGCAAATAATTGCATTAAAAGGAAAGAAGTAACAACCTAATACAAGCTAGAATGAAAAAACTAGTAGTTCCTTGATAAAGGAACTTTATTGAAAGCTTATTTGTTAAGATAAACCTATTATAACTAAAATGAAACCCACTATTTCCCATTTTAAAACCCTTGAGATGCAGGGGATACCAAAATATTAAACAACCCGAGGGTTGGTTAGTATCCCAGAGTTTCCAATCGATTAAAAAATAGAACCTAGTATCAATTCCATAAGCAATTAGAATAAGTTTAGAAAACAAATAAAAGACTAAAAGAAAAAAGCAGCTATAAAAGATAACAAAAAAGAAAAAACATTTAAACATTGAAAACCATAAAACACCTAAGAAAAAAAGGTATTTCAGATGCCATTTCCAGTTTCCAAAGTTGTAGTCCAAAGCTAGTATTCTAAAGAATTCTTTGATCAATAGCTCCATCTTCAAGTATCTTTCCACTTTGTTAAAAGCCCAGAGAAAACCAATAAGCATATTAATGAGTTAATTGAGAAGAACCTCTCATATAGTTCTTCATTCTTAGATCAGCAATCCTTCTTCTAGATAGATCTTTCACCGGTCCTAGAACTTGTAGTACTTTGAATAATTTGTGTTTAGTACCAAAAGAACCATTCTCCTTAGTAGTAATAGATTTATCCTTCAATAAGACAGTTTTTTTTTTAATTTAAAATAATCGTAGAAGGAGGAGTAATGGTTTCATTATAAGCACCTCTTGTTTCATCATTAATATCATCCATTTCAAAAGTGCTTGCTGCATTTGTTGGAGTCAAAACCGAATTCTGCACCTCAACAAACTTTGACTTAGTCATGAAATCATTTGAAGTTTGTTCAGTAATCAAATTTATTATAGAATTATCAGCCTCCTTTTCTTCCTCCAGAATTTGTGGAATTTCAAAATTTGAATTTTGAATTTCCAAAATTTCAGCAATCAGTGGATGATCCACGAAAATTAGTGCAGTCTCTAATGGATCAATCACCAAAACTGTATCAGAAATAACAACATTATTTTTAGCAACTAAAGCTTGTGAATGATTGAATTCAAAATTTGAAATTTGAGCTACAACTGGCTCAATAATCAAATCTAATCCATGGCTAACAGCATCTTCATCTCCTTGCTCATTTTTATCATCTTTTACAATTTGGCAATCATTTTTTGCAAAATCTAATGGATCCGCCACAAAATTCTTTACATAAAAAATAGCATTATCTTCTACAACTAAATTTTAAGAAATGTTAAAATCAAAATTAAAATTTTGAGCTACCAATGGATCAACAATCACTTCTGATTCAACAATAACATCATCTCCATCTCCTTCCACGATTTCTGCGTTTTTGAAAGTCAGGCAACCAGCAACCGATTTCTTCTTAGCTGAAAAAACCTTAGAATCAAATTGCTTTTTCTCAAAAAAAATTTTATTATTGTTTTTGAACTTCACACGTATCCCAGGTCCATATGAACTATCTTCACTTTGAACTTTTCTAATATGGACATCTTTAACAAACAGATTTTGATTATGAGAGATATTTGGACAAACTGAATCTATATGTCTAATTCTCCCACATTTGAAACAAAGAGATGGTAGATTTTCATATTCAAACATTTGAAAAAATCTACCATGAAGACCTTCAACCTAAATTCCATAAGGGAGTTTAGAATTCAAATTAACGCGAATGCAGGCTCTAGTAAATTCCCTTCTCCCCCATCTAAACTTGTTACCATCAAATAATAAAGGAGTCCCAATTTTAGAAACAATTCTAGTGATGTTGGATTCATCCCAGCAATGTAAAGGAAAATGAGGAAGATGAACCCAAATCAGAGAAGAAATCCCATCCAAGGAATTAGGAGAGAAGTTAGGTGACCATTTGTCTAAACCAACAACGAAGCCCCCAACAAACCAAGGACCTCCATTAAGAACTTCCTCCATGGCTTCATGTGATTGAAAGGAACACAGTAGCCGATCTAAACCAAGAAAGGTTATATGAAACCCTCCAAATTTCATCCACTGATTTCTTAATTCAATTGCACACATAGAAAAAGGTAAGTTTTTACTAAGAATTTTCACAAGCAATGAATTACTCAAAACTTGAACATTAGCTTTTTCCTTTTCCATGTCAAGTTTGACAACATTTGCATCTTCAATTTCATCATGTATTTTACCCAAATTTATTTTTATGTGTGGTTTTTTTATCCACACATTAGAATTAACCAATCTTGATGAAGAAATTGGATTTTTTATATTAACATTACCATTGTCAATACCCTTATCATTTTTCACCATATCAATAATTCTGCAACCTAATGAAGAAGCCTCCTTATAATTTGCTCCATAGATGATAACCTACAAAGGTGATTTGATTTATTATCTAAAACTGAAATTAAATCTTTCCCTTTACCTGATTTCAGCAAAGGCTTATGCTTAGCAATCAAACCTCCCTCTTTGATAACAATAGGAGATTCCAAAACCTAAAAATTGTGAGGGAAGATGCGATTAAAGGAGAATCTACCTTTTGAATCCAATATAATTGGACTCACGGTAGATAGATAAGATTTGGTGTTCCGGTCATCCATGGATGACCATCCACCTTCTTCCATCTCCAACTTTGGCACCCGAAAACCTTTAAATTCTCCTTCAAAATCCTCCAATTTTTGTGGACCTTCTCTGTCTTCACTCTTGAGCCATGAGGATTGACAAAATCCTAATTCAAGAATTACAATTAGATAGGGAAACTTAAACTTTCAGACTGCTAGTATGAAATATATTAAATAGAATATTATTATAAAAGTGATAATGAAGAACCAAGATTTTCTAAGATCAAGTATAAACCATAGTCTGAAACACAGGAATTTTTTAATATTTAAAGATTTATTAAAAAGAGAAGCTAATTTAAGTTGGACTTATTTTGTCCCTCTTTTATCAGCTTTTGGCATACATTGCACATCTTTATTTTGATACACTTAGTGCGTCTTTTTATTTTTGTTGTCATTACATATCTTTTGATTTTGGGCTCATTTTGGGCCTCTTTTCAATTTTTTGTAAATTGTCTCCTTTATGAATCTCTAAGAATCTCAGTTGTAAAAATTATGTTCCAAATAGAAGAAAGGAGTAACTGACTCTCTTATATAGAGGAATAATCTACAAAACAAACCCAATATTTCTAATATGAATAAATAGCTTTATTTAAAAAAAATAATAAATCTCAACAAATTATAGAAAATTCTCATAATATAAAAAAATACAATAGAATTAAATTGTTTTAATTCAACCATCTCAACTCCTATTTGATTTAGATTTCAAGTTCATACAAGGAATTATAATGTAAAGGATATAAGAAGGGATATGAAAAATTCCTAAAAATTTTTTATCCTTCAAGTTTTAACATTGCTAGTAATTACTTATTAAAATTTTAAGTTAAAGTAGAACTATGTTTATTTCAAACAACAAAGAGTCTTGAAGAAAGTTCATTCATACAGTATGATCCAAGTTGTAAAATACAAGTTAAATCATAATGTACGAGTTCAGTCGTACAACACAATCAATAGAAATAAGATTTGTGATGCTAATTTCTCAAGTAAAGAGCATATAAACGAGATCTAAGAACACAAAACCAGCTACAAAGAAAAAGTACAACTTAAAAGAGAAGAAATAAACACAAGTTAATAAAAAAGATTTTCTTAAAATTAGTAGGATAACATAAAATAATTGGAAAGAAATATGCAATACAAACAAAAAAAAATGTTTGATTAAAAAAATTATTGGTTGAAAAGGTTAATTATCTTTGGGAGAATGTAATTTCTAGGTTTAATAGTTTTGAAATCAAACATGTCATTATGAATGATATATCAAATCAGGAGGCGACACATTGTTTCCTAATGGGTTTCAAATTACAAAACTTTGAATTCATCCTAATTATCATAGTCAAACTCAGGAAAGAATCACATATAACCCCGGAGGGTCAAAATGAAATTTAATCTAGTGTTTGACAATGTTAATCTAGATAAAGGGATCATTATTTCATAATCAAAATCTTAATAATGGAATAAGATATCTTCTCAGAGAAATAAGATATCATTTAATATCTATCATTTGAAAATGATGATAATGATCATTGTATTTGATTTTTCAAAAGATAATTAATTAAAGTTTTTAAAAAATTGATTTTTTTTTTAATTTGATATGGGTTTCTAAATCCCCTATTAGCTCAAGCCCTCGGTTAAATATATCATAGAAAGATTAAAGCTTCCTATGAATAATCTTAATTAAAATAGTGGTAGAATCTTTATTTGAGATTTCAAAGCTTGAAGTTAAAGGAGGTAAGGATTGGAACTTTCAATCGAGACTTAATCAAAGTTGAGTAGTTATTTTTGGAATCAAAGGAGGAAAGGCAGGAGGCACCTGGGATTCTAAATTAATTTAGAAGTGCCCCAATCTATCCTAAGTGTTAGACTTGAATTTGATTGAAAGAAATTTATGTTTGATTGATCAATTTTATTAGAAAGTGGGATTCAACTACCGGAGGTTGAGGTCTTGTAAATAGAGATTGCCTCAAAACTTAAGTCTAAATTGGGCACTAAAATTTAATAACTCGAACCAAGCTAATATAATGCAGGATCTAGACTTACCTTAGCTTGGATTGGGGAGCCAATTAATCACCTAGGTGCTTTAAAACCATAAGTCCAGGTTTTTAAGTAAGATTAATAAAACTCTTATTTATTTAAGTTTGAAGAAATGGGGAAAAAATTTAGAGCAGATCCTAATTCGCCCCTTAACTTATGTAGGGTAAATTGATGCTAAAACTAAATGTAATTAAATTTTTTGATATTTTTATGTTTATATCTAATGCAATGCATGCAAGTTGACTAAATAAATGATTTAATTTAAAAGAGGAAATTTTAAAAAATGCTTAAAAATATATTTTATCCTAGAGATTGCACATATTCACATTGACAGATCTTCACCCTCATAGGCCAGGTGGTCTGCTAAAACTTGTAGGCGGGGAGGTGCCTAACATAGGTAAGAAAATGCAACACAATGCTATACGAACTCTCGATAGTTCAGGGCTTACTTCTTAAAATTTTTAGATTTTCTATGTTATCTTAATAAATTTTAATTTAATTAAAATAGAAATAGTTTTAAGCGAGTCCTCATGAGCCTCCGATTGGGTTCTAGACAAAACCAAAGATTGACATGAAAAATTGCCAAAAAAACTAATAAAAATAGGCAATCCTATATCGCATTAAATACTTCAATCATCAATCAAATTAGTTAAAGTAATATTTAAATTGAAAGTCCATGTGGTAAATACCACTTAATATTATAACCTAAGATCTATAGGAAAAATAAGTGGCCGGGCACCAATGAAAATAGCCCTGATTCTACTCCTATAACTCAAGTGAATTTTGAGAATATGATTCTTCTCAATCTTTATTTCTTTTTCCTTCTATGGGCTTCTTGGTTCCATCAGGTTTTGATATCCAAATAAAAGCAAACTCCTCCCTTGAAAGGGGTATTTTCTTTTCCCTTTGGACTTTTGCAAGTTATCAAGATTTGGATCTCCAAATGGTTAAGAACTCTTTTCTAAGGTATGTTCTTTCCTCTTTGGATTCCAAATTGTTCTATCCCATCTCAAATTATGTCAATATTACAAATCAATTTAAATTAAATTATATTAAATAAAATTGAAATTTTAGACTCAAACCACATCAAGGGTTATCCTAGTTAATCAACATTTAAATAATCCCAAGCAGTTATATATGAAAATTAAAATGCTCAAACCAGCCACACTTGGCCTTGCTCATTTAATTTTTAAAGGGGGGCTTAGCATTTTGGAGCACATGCAAAAACTTAAATAATTTAAATTTAACTCTGCCCCATTTAATTATCAATACCCTGTATGGGCATGGCCACCTATACAAAATTATATCAGCATTTAAATCACCACTAACCTAAGGGTAAATCTAACACACAATAAATCACATTATAGAGTACATAAAGTAAATAAATAATTACAATAATTATTTACTTCTAATGACCTGCATGTAGTGAAAGCTCGAAAAACCTAACGCACAACATAAAAGTAAACACCGGCCTAGCCTAGATCTAGAAGTGGTGCCCAAGCAAACCATTTAAGTGTGTGTAGTAGGTAGTGTGGTTTGAATATATTCTATAGTAGGTAGTTGGTTAAAGTTGTTTAATGTTTTTTGTTTGTTGAAGGTTGAAGGGTAAAATTTGTTAGAGTTTAAATATTAAAGTGTTAAGATGTATTTGAGAATATATTTTTAAATTTAATTGATTAAATGAATATGATTAGTTAGAAATTAAAAGACAAATATATTTTAATTAATTAAATTAGTTATTGATTTTAATGATTAGATTAAATTAATCTTTCCATTTATGGCATTATTTCACAGGCTCGAGGAACAAGGCCTTCTTAGGATACGTAGCCTCGTAGCCTGATGTAGTCCAACCTAAAAAACATTATTGATGTAGTTGAATTAAGAATCTTAATTTGGCTAAATTATTAATAATAAATTGATTTAAATATTTTATACTCCAGTGAATCCATTTATGGTGTTGTGCCACGAGGCTGGAGGTATTAGGCCTCCTTAAGACACTTAACCCTGTAGTAGTCCAACCTAAATACTTCATATTTGGAGTGGTTATTATGTATTTAAGGGTTGGTTGATTGATTTTACTAATCAAATTAATAATTTTTGAGATTTTGATTGATTATAAAAATTTTAGAATTTTTAGAATTATTTTAATTATTAAATTAAGGGGTCCAATTTTAACTTTTTGATTAAGGATGTTTTCTTAAAATTAATTATTTTTTATTAAATATTAGACCTTAAGGTGATCAATTAGAATTTAATTTTTTTTTATTTCTGTTTTTTTTTTTATAATTGGTTATAAATTTTTGAAGTTCTAGTTCAATTTTGAACTAGAATTAACCCAAATATTGACTTTTTTATTTTAATTGATTTTTGATTATTTATATTTTTTAATAAATATTAGGCCTTACATGGAGTTGAATGATGCTAAGTTTGGTTAATTTGGATCTTTTTAGAATTATTTATGAGTTTTAGAAGATTGATTATTTAATTGAATTATTTAATTTGCTTAATTAGAGGTGCTTTAATGATTTAAGTCCAAATGAACTTTCTATTTTTTAATAAATATTAGGCCTTACATGGAGTTGAATGATGCTAAGTTTGGTTAATTTAATTCTTATTAGTTCGATATATTATTTAAAATTTTAAGATTTAATTTAAATTAATTACAATTTTTCAAAATTTGGTTAATTAATGGATTTTTTAAATTATTTATTTAAGAAGGTCTTAGTTATTTTGATCCAAACTCATCCTAAACTGCATGAAATCACTCCCAAAGTTCTTTGATGACCCATGGGAGTTTTCTCAACTGTTTAGAATCTATTTGGCATTTTTAATAATTTCTAAATATGTTATCTAATTAATTATTAATTATCACAAAAACTTAATTTACAGTTTAATTACCAGTGAAGTGATGGGGCTTTTATATTTCATAAATAGAAGATCAAATTGAAGTACATTTAATATTTAATTTATATTTTTTTATTTACTTTGACTTTATTATAATTTTTTGATGTTTTTGGGACCCTAAAAAGGCTGAATTTTCAATTGCTTAATTTTTTGCCCTAATGACATCCAAATTCAGTAAAATTTAGACCTAAGGTGTGAAATGTCACAATATTTAATGTTCAAAATTTTTACTCCTATTGGGTTTGTGTATAATTTCCTACATTTTTTCTAACTTTGCTAGGCATTTTCCTTAATTATTTTTCCTAGGTGTCTCTTGTGTTCAAATGGGTTTGAAACTTTAGTCATCTAACCATGGAACATATGGAAGAACACCACAAAAATTATGCATCCTAACTCTACCCATTTGAAGAGTTATAAATTTTCAAACTTTTGGGAATAAAAAGGACCCACTATTTTATAAATTCAACCCACAACAATCCCTTGAGCATCTAATCCTAAAACAAATGCAAGGGATGCCTAAGATGCTAAAAAACATTTCACAAAAATTTGGGATCAATTTGACTAATGGATTGTGAGAAAATTAAGAAAATTAGATTTTAAACCAACTTAAATAACTCCAAATTCAATGGTCAAAATACTTTGATTTTATTTTTAATAAAAAGTAGGGATCCAATAACTTCCAATGAGCCTAGGAATAATAAATTTGGTGAAAAGATGGATTTTTTATAAATTTTGAAAATTTGATATTTAAATTTGTTTTTTGAATCTTAGTCAATTTTAGACGTCAGTGCCACCAATCCAATGATTGGAAATGTGACACCATGTTCCCACAATCCTAAGGCACATGTCAAGTGGGTAACGGGACACTTAAACATGATGGTGGCTCTCTGGGGCCATCGAATCTATTCTAGATTATGTAGAGGGTCGAGATAGTGCCACGCCGGTCGCACGGTTCTTCCAAGAGAGCCACATTCTAATCAAAGGATGCATGATCTGGGTCTATTGATGTGGTAGATTCTAGGCCATCCGATAGCATTGAACTGGTGATCAGATGGGTTTAGTTAAAGCAGAGTCAAAATAATTCAAATACTAATAATTTTCAAAATACTCATTTAAATTTAATGAAATTTGAAACATACACTCATGGTTGTCTAATCTTATAACACCTAAAGTTTGATGGCTTCATATGTTGTAGATTGTCTATAGTTACAAATAAATTTTTTAAAGAAAATTTGAGTTAACTTACAATCCTATGGATGGACTTCAGTGTTCTTGGGCTTATTGGAAAGGTATATGACTCTTCTATAATTTCATTTAAGGATCCAAGAGCTGTTGGTGGCTGATTTAGGATGTTCTACTGTAACTATCCTTTCTCTCTCTCTCTTTCGCTCTCTTTCTCTCTCTCTCTCTCTCTCTCTCTCTCTCTCTCTCTCTCTCTCTCTCTCTCTCTCTCTCTCTTCTCAAATAAGTCTCTCAAGCATTGAAAAAACCATTCTAATGGTTGGAGAGGCCTTATTTATAGAAGGAGAAGTTGGATTATCCTTGACATGAGCTAGAGGCTGCTAGAATTGAAAATTTTGGATGATAGAGAGTAGAGCCAAAGCTTTGAGTGAAGAGTGAGATTATTCTATTCCTCCTAATGATTACTATCCTAATCAAGTGAAAAAAAAGATCTAGGGTGCTTCCAATTATCTCTTATAGCCTCAAAATGCATGAGAGCTTGGATTTATCATGAAAACATGGCTTGCACAAGTGTGGAAAAGCCACATAGGCATGCAAGTTAACATGTTTGACCACTTTGACAAGTCAAAATAGTCAATGGATGGATGTGGTGTAGGAAAAGAATTGGTGAGCTGGTTTGGAATGGTTATCAAGCCATGGAATTGGAGTTTGATTTTAAAATGGTTTCAAGTGGGGTTTAAGTGGATTTAACTAAGTCAAAATGAATTGACTTGGTCAAGTGAACCAAGGTTTGATTTCAAAAAAAGGTTTTATATATGTTTAAACCATAGTTTAGAATGAGATTGAGGGTTTGAATACATTCATTTGATTAAATGGGTTGGATAGGTTGAATGGGTTGAAATGACCCATTTAAATCCTTAATGTACTATTTGGTCAATGAAGGTAGACTTGGTCAAGCAGGCTAATGCAATATTTATGTTTGAATTTTATGCACTCCTAATAATGATTACAATGCATTGGAAGAGTTTGAAGGGTATGTTTTAAAAGGGCTATGTTGGAGTTTAGAAAAAACTCCAAAATTTCTTTTTAGGGGCCTTTTGGTCATTTTGACCCCTGGTCAACTAGGGGTCAAACTGGGTCCACCAAAATATAGTTTAATATTCAAATTATCATAATGAAGGGTTTGGATATAATCAGAGGGTTTCGAGAAGGCTCCAAGGTAAAAATCTTATAGGTGGAAGGTCTAGTGACATAGGCCATAAATATTTGAAGGTTTTATAGCCTTTGTATTTTAATTTAATTTATGGGGTTAGAGACCTTAGAATGAGTTCAAATTTTGAGAGTTGACCTTTAAGAGCATTCCTAATCAATATAAAATTGATAGATCATGAACTAAGGGTCATATAACTTGGATTTGAAGTGTTTAAAAAATCATAGGAAAAGGCTTTCAGGACAGGACCTTTTACCCTTGGATTTTGGTTTGAAAATCTAGATTTAAGTCAAATTTTTTATTTGATTTCCTGAATTGAAATTATCCGCATTACTCATAATCAATTAGATGATTATTGATGGATGGATAGGATTAAGGCTTAGATTGGTCTAAGATCTGGATTTATCCTAGGGTTTAATGGGTCTTAATGACCTTATAAAAAATTGAGGTCAACAAATAACAAACCACAAAAGAATAACAGAGACATAAAAATAAAAATACAACACGAACAAACTAGTATAGAGATGGATCCTAATCAGAAGGTAGATATAGAGGTGGTTGGAAGAATTGACTAAATTTATCATACTATTGTTGGATATTGGTAAATTACCTGTTGAATGTTCCCAAATAACTCCCTAAACGAACCCATATCATTATCATATTGAGTTTACTATTGATCCAAGTGAGTTTCCAGTCTATCAAACCATTGAATCAACTCCTCAAATGGGTAGTGGTGTGGAGGTTATGCAGATGTAGGATCAGCTGTAGGGGCAGCTTCTCCTTCATCATCAAAGAGAGGATCTTAAAGCTATTGATCCCTATGAAATAGCATCCAGAAGTAGGCATTCTAAAAGGGAATTAGAGTGTGATTAGGAGGAGTGGATATGTAATGTAATACTTTCTATACATGATATATCCAATTACATGTCCTAGGGCAATATTTTTCTTTCTCCAATTGTTTGGAAGTTGAATAGAAGTGAGGTTTTGGACGTAGTCAATTAGCATTTAAGATTCATTCATTTGAGTGTTTGACATGACAAAGTAGGTGAAAATGGATAGTAGGGGAGTCATATTTATGCAATCTCCAGCTTTAGGGATAATAGATATTCTCAGAACATGTTGGATAACCCTGACATTTTGATTTAAACTTTATACTTAGGGTTGGTGGAAGTTTAGAGAAGTACTTCTAAGTAACAGGTTTACAACACTCAAATCAAAATAAGACCCAGCGGCCATGATAAGGGGTGTATTTCTGTGGGTGTTTAGTTGAAGATGAATTCTTATATCCTTCTTGGTGATTTCTACATTCTAACAAAACACTTGGGAATACATAACCGTAGCATCTCCACTAATGCTAAGGTTTGAAAGAAATTCATTAAGGATTTCAAAATGGAAGAGATGGACTAAGGTTAAAAGAAATTTAAGTGCAGTAAAGTTTAAGAGGTTCATTACTAGGAAGTTCAGAGCCTACTGATTCAGAAGTTTCAAAGGCGTGATCTTGGTTTCCTTGTACCTTCTAGAGGTCATCAGAAGCTATTAAAAATGATCATCTATTAGGTTCAAAGAGGAGGAAGACCCATGGGTTTGTCGACTTCATTTTCCATCATCTATTGCAAAGATTTAAATGCAAAAAGAGAGGATTTAAAGAGTATTGTAAAAAATTTGAATGAGGTTAGCTATTTAAATAGAAATTTATTAGATCATAATGTATGATTATGCGATCGCATGGGAGATCGTATGATCTGATCAATCAAAAAGTTGAGTTTTATTTTATAATACGATCAAACTTTATACGGTATAATTAGAGACATGGATATAATCTCGAGGAGTCAAGCTATATAACTTTTGACAAAAAGGTTTATACAGTATGAATAGGTGTTCGTACGATATGATTAATAAAAAATTTCATACTAAATTGAATTCAATTCATCCTAAAAATAATTAACATGTGGATCGTACAATAAGAAGAGGAGTTTGTACAGTATGATGCTCAATGGTAGATACAATCTGGATCGTTCATTAAGCCAACAATTGTGATCTAAAAAATGTTGTATAGGCTATACAGTACGAATATGATTCGTACACTATGATATTTTTTTTTGTGGGTTTTACAATAAAGACTATAAGGTTCAGTAAGGTCATTTGTTTGAGGATCAGGATACAAACATAAAGAACAAAAACAATAAAACCAAAAGAACAAAAAAAAAAAAAAAAATACATGAACAAAAAATAAAATCACCTGATAAAAACACATATGTTGAGAAGCTTATGAATGGCTGATTTCAAGTGATAGGATAACAATATTGAGCCCAAAAATTACATGCTCCCATTGGGTCTTTGTGAGAGCCCTAAAATCCACAGATTATTAAAGAGTAATTTTGGGAGCATAAGTGAGTTTGGGTCCGAGTAGTTTTGGGAGCATAAGTGAGTTTGGGTCCCTTCTTGAATTTGGATAAATCATCAGAAAATAATGTCATGCTATGTTTGATGTAGCTTTGGTCTCCATACCATGTGTGTTTTATGATGAATAATGCAAGTGTGGTTAATATGTCCTAACATGCCACATGAATAATATCTAACATTAGGAAAAGGGGTTAACTAACCTATGATAGTAATAATTCCTATTCCTAGGTTTATGAGGTGCATGACATAGTGATTGCTTAGAAACAGGTTTATTTTAGAAAGCCTTTACTTATCTAACAAAATTTCATTAGCACTTTAAAGAGTAAATATTTTAGTTTTTAGAGAGTGCTCGCTGAAATCTAAAATGTTAACACATGCTTCTAACTCTTTTAATGACTTTTATAAATCAAGATGTAATACTTTCAAAGACGCATGTGTTTCAGATAAAGCAGAATATTTCTTATTCAATTTATCAAACTCATCTAGAAAAACCATATGATCTGTATCAACATAAGAACCATCTTTTCTAAGCATTTCATTTTCTTTTTGCAGAAGGGAGCATTTAGTTTTCAAGCTAGCATGCTTCTTTTCAGTTTCCTGTAAGAATCATGAATCTCTTTTGAACAGCAAGTAATTCTTCATATGAAAGTTGACATACCTCATCTTGATTAGATTGATTAAGATAGTTATTTACCATTAAGCACAAATTTTCACTTCTTCTTTTACTTCTATTCTACATGAATCTAAAGTGGAGTCAACTAATAAGGCATGTTGAGATCTTCACTTTCCTTTATAGTACTTTGCTTTTTCTTCAACATTCTTTTTTCTTTGGTGACCTTAGAGATTTGGGAAATCAGTTTTAACATGCCTTGGTTTCCTGCATTCATAATAGATAATATCGTTAGTAGCTTTAGAATTTCTTTAATTCTTACCTTTGTTATATTCATGATGATTCTTTTTCTTTTTTCATAGAAAACTTCTAAATTATCGATTCATCAGTGTGATTTCTTCCATTCCTCCATAAAAGGAACTCTCTGAATTATTAGCCTTTAAGGCTAACATTTTCTCTTTCTTTCTTTCTTTCTCTCGCATAAGATTACGTTTAGCTTATGCTTTTTTCATAGGCAAATATGAGATCCAAGTAAATTTTAAATAGAATAAACATTTAAAACTTTGGATTCTGAAATAACATTTATTTTGGCATCATATGATCTAGGTAGACATCAAAAGATTTTATTGACTTCTTCAAAATTTGATAGTTCTCTATATAAAGTATGTAGGGATGCCATAATTTGTGTGAACCTCATATATATTTCATATAAGATTTTACTATATTTCATGCAAAATAGTTCATAATCATGGAGCCGAATATTTAACCTAGATTGTTACACTTTAGTTGTTCCTTCGTAGGTTATATAGAGTCTATCCAAAATTTCATTTAAAGTTGTGCAAGTAGATACACATATGTAATCACCAGATTTCAAAGCACAAAAAAAGTAGTTTAAATATTTATCTTTCAGTTGGGCTAAATTTTATCATCAGTAGTCCATTAAGAAAAAGGTTTTTCAGTTTTAACTGGTATAGAATAACCATCTTATACTAGCACCCACATATGATAATTAATTGATTGTAAAAAGGTGGGCATACAAGTTTTCCAAAGATCAAAAAGAACATTTTGAAAAAGTGGTGGTCTAGTAATTGAATATCCTTTTGCGAAGTTTTTATTTCTAAAGTTTTCCATGGATCTTAATTCAAAAGTTTTCTAAAACTTGATTTTATGAATCCCGCAATGATAACACTTAAAAGTTCTTGAGGGTTATGAAACTCTAAAGAAATAGTCTCGAGGCTAATCAAATGGGAAGGTGAATAAGTTATTTAAAAAAAAATTTTTAACAAACAAAAAGTTAAAACCCCTTGATGCAGAAGTTGAACTAATTTTACAATAACAAAAATCATATATTTCAAACACAAATCAAACCATAAAAAATAGAAAAATTAAATTGCAGAAAAATAAGTAGAAAGAATACACAAAAATATATAGTGGTTTGATCAACCTGACCTACGTTCACTCCTTGGAGACTCCCTATTTAAGTATTGCACTAAACATAAGTGACTTTCCTTTTGCGCCCATAGCAAGGAGGAGATGCTTGTAAAGATTATGTTTCACCTCCCCGGTGCAGTAAATAACCGTGACTCTTTTACAATAAGAGAACCTCAACTCTATTTTCACTCTTCTGATGATGGTCACAGAACCAAAACTTTATTTTCACCCTCTAGGTGGCTGTCAGAGAACCACGATCTTTACTAAAGAACTTAATCTCTGGAGCCATAGAGAATCAAGGAAGATGCTTGTAGGTACTAAGCCAACCTTGTGAATCCCCTCATAACTTCTCCCTCACAAAATCCCCCTCTTCACTCAGCAAGCTCTCCTTCTTCTCTCCCTTAAGCTCTCTCTTAAGAAGATAGCATCAAAAATATTTTCAAAAGAATATCCAAAACCCTTAAATAGCATACTTAAAAAACCAAATATTTTATGCCATCTTACTTATGTTCATACAGTACGATATATGTATCATATGGCACAATCAGTTAAAATTAGACTCATCTATCAAGATCGTTCAGATGAATTAATCAACTTTAATAAGACATTGTATAGTACGATCAAAACATTATATGGTATGATATCCATAAATTCCTTCTATTTTCTTGGGATGATCCTTAGGTTGGACAACTTCGTATATGGGTGATCGTCGAGCACTATGGACATCGTACGGTACAATCAGTACAAAAATCTTTATTTTGTTTGGTACGATCTAAGGGATGACCAATTTTATTCACGAGTAATTGTATAGTATAAACTATTTTTTACAGTACTATCAATCATAATAATTGTCCATGATTTGATTGCTTGATATCACGGGATTAATAAAGAAAGATTATAATTAACACATATAGTATGAGCCAAATTTTACTATGCGATCAGCACATAGTATCTTTCTTAACCTTAGATAGTTATGGTTTTGACAGAGCATAACATTTCATATGGTACGAGTTAAAATCGTTCAGTACAAAATACTTCATACAATATGAAACTTGTTTTTTACAATAGAAATTACCTAAAAAATAACTCTCTCAAAAACATTTTCATTTTTACACCTATACGTGTGCTAGGTTACTCAGCAAAGTCATCCTCCCAATTATATGATATGACTCAAAAAAATAGAAAATACAAAATAAAATAAAAAAATGACTATAACTCTAGTCTACCCGGTCTTGAGCTGATCAAAATTATAAGTGAACGGTGGTCTTAATTCCTGAAATGTTAGTATGCACAAACATAAATCAAAATATCAGAGAAATAAGAAAAAGTAATAACATGCATAATAATGTTTATTATAATCTAAATTATAGTGCTTGAATACAGTTCATAATAGAATATGATAATTAGGAGGAAAGGGTAGAATCTGAAAATACACTGCCAAGAGAATGGAGATATTCCTTAAGTCATCCAAAAAACATGATCTTAGTAGACCCATTTGAAGGTGTTAAAACTAAGCATGTACTTATAAATGAAGTTAACCACTCTTCCTTTATCTGAATGATTGAACTTCCAAACATAAATCAAGCCATATATGATGAATCTAGATCCTATCTATGCAAGGAGAATTGAATCAATTTGCTAAAAATGATATTTTGGAGCAATTTGAAAGACCTAAGGATCAGAGTATTATTAAAATAAAATTGGTTTTCAAAAATAAAATTAATGTCTTTAGTATAGTGGTAAGGAATAAAGTAAGATTAATGGCTATGGGTTACAATCAGATAGAAGGAATTGCCTTTAATGAGACCTTTTCCTTATAGCTAGACTAGAAGGCATAAGGGTGCTACTAGTTTTTGCATGCTTTAAGGAATTCAAACGGTTTCAATGGATGTTAAAAGTTCCTTTCTAAATGGTTGATAGCAAAAGTACTTCTAGAACATGCAAATTCATAGGACAAGCTTTAGTCTCCTAGTCCAGTAGAAAATAGAACTTAGTAGCCCTATCCACTATTGAAGCTGAATAAATAGCCTTAGAAAGTTATATGATACAAGTCCTTTGGTTAAAGTAATAAATTCTTGATTTATGACTACATATAGGAATCATTCTAATCTTATGTGATAACATTAGTGCAAATTGTATTTTAAATAGTGCAATACAACACTCCATGACCATCACATTGACCCAAGGCATGAATATGTCACCATAGGAGATGTAGAGCTACATCATGTAGCCAATGAAAATCAAATTATAAATATCTTTAAAAAATCACTGGCCTTTATGAAAGTTCGTTAGGGATGTTAAGCCCTATAGAACTGGCCCAAGGCTAACCAAGAGGGGGGGGGGGGGGGGGGGGGGGTGAATTGGCATTTAAAAATTTCTTTAAGCAAAGCACGAATGCAAACCAAATCACCAAAAAAAATAAGTGCAGAAGAAAATAAATGCGAAAGCAGTAAAAAAAAAAAAGAACACAAGGATTTATAGTTGTTCGGTCAACTCGACCTACGTCCACTCCCCGGAGGCGCCCTCCGAGTATTGCACTACAATCGTGACTCTTTTAGCACCCACAGCTAGGCGAAGAAGCCTTTACAAACACATCTTTTTGCCACACCCGGCAAGGCAGAGAACCTTCATCCTTTTGCTTCCTCCTAAAGCAAGAAGAGAACCTCTATCGCTTGTTGGAACTTACTTCTCCCAACCCTTCCAAGGACAAGAGACCCTAGGGAAGAAGAAGTGGAACAATGCTTGGAGCAACCCTTGTGAATCCCCTCACAAGCTCCCCCTCACAAGATCCTTTCTCTCTCTCCCCTCTCTCTCTCCTTTAGGTTTTCTCAGGTCAAGACAGTAGCCAAGGATGTTCAAAAATTTTGAACAAGAGCCCTTAAATAGAAGAGCTTCAAAGGAGCTCATTAATTGTAAGTTGCCGGCCATATCGTCCAGGACGATATGGATATTGTCCTGGCCGATCAGTACAAATCTTAGAAGATCGCCCAGAGCATCACCCTAAATGCAAATTAGATGATTGAAAATTGTCTTGATCGTCTAGGACGATCGCACGATCGTCCTGGCCAATCTGTTCAAATTAGAGGAAAATCGTCAAGAGCATCGCCCTAAATTAAAGCTGTTCGATCTAGATCATCTAGGAGTAACTAAGGTTTTTTTTTACTAGATCGTCCTGGCTGATCCTACGATCATCTAGGTCAATGTGATGATCGTCCAGGCCGATCCAAGATCGTCAGGCCGATTACCAAAAATACAGAATACCTTAATTTTTTATGGTGGCAATTTTTTTCTGTTTTGGGCCTATCGTCCAAGCCGATACAAGTATTATCCCGGCCGATTGGCTAATGAAGACTTCCTTAATTAAGAACCCCTGATTAGATTTTCTATTTTAAGCCTGATCATCTAAGCCGATGTAAATATCATCCTGGTCGATTTGAGTAAAAACAAAAATTTTAAGTCTCTTAAGTGTGTGTGTAGGGTTACTTTGTATCAGTCACACCAAAGATTACAATTGACTCAAGAAGGGAAAAATAAAATTACAGACTGACTCCACTCTAATCTACCCCATCTTGAGCTGGCTCCATTTTTCTGTCTGATCTTTGATTCCTGAAAAGTCAGTAGTAAAAGACAATCCAAGACAAGTAAGAGTGTTTTCCAATCATCAAAATATAGTTCATAGACCTAAATTTACAACAATGTCCCCCTTTTTGATGATGGCAAAACACTACGACAAAAATTTAAAAAAATAATAGTGTAACACACGGAATCAAAAGTGCAAAAAACATCCTAAAACTACTCCCCCTTTTGACATCTCAAAAAGGAGGGAATCAAGAACAAAAGAAAACCACAAGATACCTCTTTTTTTTATCAAGGCATGTGATTGATTTTAAAAATTTGTGAGTTAATGAGTTAACAACATCAATAATCCAAAGAATGGTAGAATATCCGATCATGATTACCCTTAGCTCAGACTTTCTCTTAGGGTAGAATCGTCTTTTGAAATCAAAGACCTAACTCAAAAAATCAATTGGATATGAGGAAAAAGAATCCATTCATCACTTGGTTTAAGAAAAAATATCTTATAGAATAATGAACCAAAGTAAATTTGTCACAATCGCAAAATAATCAAAATTATGCCTTTGATACATGAAAACTTCCAAGTTTTTAAAAGATTTGAAAAGAGAGAGGAGCTTGCTTTTTAGTGGGCTCATTTTATGCCTCTTCTCAATTGATTGGTGCTTGTGCACATCTTTTGCTTTTTGATATATAATTTTTCAATTTGGTGTCATTGCGCATCTTTTGTTGGCATCATTGGCCAATTTTTTTTGGAAGCTCCATTCTCTTTTATAACTCTTAAAAAGGATTCTTAGTTGTGAGTATATCTTCTAGATATTAGAGAATCGGGGCTCTCTCTCTAACATAGAGAAGAACTATCCACAAAACAGAATCAATTAACCAATGACAAGAGTAACGAGGAATCTGATGTGACAAAAAGACTGTTCATTGGCCTCTTGCTTTACTTTTTTTTATTTCTACCCGTGTGATGATTAATGATGTTTGATGGACTGATTTTTTGTCTGGTAATTTGTGAATCCTATGTTATATCCAAGTGGGACCTTTTGGTTTTATCATATTACGTATGGGTGTGTCTTTACTTTATTTTGGTTGTGGTTACTGGTGGAGCTTATCTTATTCCATACATGTTATTTTCAATTGCAATTCTCTCTATAATTTTCATTTCCTCATTTACGTTATTTCCATATCTCGCTTTGCAACTTTTTTTGCAACCTCTACTTATTGTAGGTGTATTGCGCTGCAGCTTTTGATTGCAATATACCCCTTTTTGGTAGAAATACTGTGCATAATGTTGATATCAAGATCTTTCTTTTTTGGGTGTTAACTTCTGGCAACCCTACAATACTATTAGGCTTTCTTGTATTTTTTATTAGTGGGGAACTTTAGTTCGTAAATTTTCTTTTTTTCTTTTTTGTAGCTCGGTTGAGCATTTGTAAGCTGAATTCAAGAGAGAATTGAAATTCTAGGGTAATCCTTTTTTTATTAATGCGCAAGCTCCTCCATTGGTTTTAACAAAAAATTAAAAAAAGGATTTTCAATAAACCTAGATGTTTATTGAAATTCGCTACTTGATTTATGATTCTGGTATTGATTATTTTAAATAGGTTTTTAATAAATCTTTCACTCCGGATTTGAATATTGATTGTACTTTCATTCCTAATCATATGCCTACTGAAGATGGGATTTGGTCAACTATTAAGAGCATGAATGCTTATTTTATTGCTAGTCCTGATGGATTTACTACTAAGCTCTTCCAGAATTGTTAGTTTACTATTAAGGATTATCTAATGAATGTTGTGATGGATTTTTTCATGGGTAATCCTTATCCTAAAGTTTTTACTTCCACTTCTTTTGCTTTAATTCCTAAAAATGATGTCATTAATTTCTAGAATGATTATCATTTTATTAGTCTGTGCTCCTTTTCTCAACAAGCTTAATGCTAAAATTATCAAGGGAAGGCTTTCTTTGCTTTTACCTAAAATCATCTCGTTGGAGCAGACTAGCTTTGTCAAGGTTAGACCTTTTTTTGCTAATATTTTATTTGCCCAAGAGCTTCTTCATGACTTGGAAGCCAAAATTTTAGGGGGAATTTTTATTTTTAAGGTTGACATCTCTAAAGCTTATGATAATTTAAATTGGGATTATCTTTACATAATACTTAGGGTTTTTGAGTTTAATATAGATTTTACTAATCTTATAAAGAATGACATTGAGAACTATTATTTTTCTGTTCTAATCAATGGTAAAAGTCATGGTTATTTTAAATTTACTCATGGCCTTAGGCAAGGGGACCCGTTGTCTCACGCTTTCTTCATCATTGTTATTGAATATATCTCTCTAGAGGCCTTAATAAGTTGTTTATGATCCATCCGAATTCGTAGTTTAAAAATAATGGTGTTTTTCGATTACCCATTTGAGCTTTGCTGATGACTTTATTATATTCACTAGTGGCTCTATAAAAATACTTTATGTCCTTTGTAAATTTCTTCATCAATTCCAAAATGCTAGTGGTTTAAGTTTTAACACTATGAAGAGTTGTTTTATCTCATCCAAGTAAAATTCTTATTAAAGAATAAATATGATACATGAAAATTTTTGTTTTGCTCATAAGAACTTACCTTTGAAGTATTTAGGCATCCCTCTTTTTAAAGGTAGGAAGAGATCTCATTTATTTGATGACATCTTTAAGACTATCCTGAATAGGTTATCCACTTAGGCTTTTAATTTTCTTTCTTTTGGTGGCAGATTAGTTTTAATTAGTCATGTTCTCAGTGCTATTCGTATTTATCTCTTTCATACTTATTCCCTACTATGAATGTTTGTAGTGAATGGATAGGTTATTTAATAATTTTTTGGGTGCCATCATGTGGGCCTCTTGGACTAAGTGTTCTGTGACTAAAGAGGAAGGTGTTTGGGCGTTAAAAACATTGGTGACATGACTAAATCCTTTTCGTATAAAATTTGGTTCTCTTTTAGGACCAAGAAAAGTTTGCGGGCTATTTTTATTATGCTAAGTACTATGCTAGTAGAATTTCTCTCACTTGTCATTTTAAATAGGGGGACTCTTATAATTGGAGAAGACTTTATTCCATCAAATGGGAGGCTGAGAATTTTATTCAATGGGGTATGGGGGCTAGAAATTTTTTTTTTTCTTGGCAAGATAAGTGGTTGGGAAAATTATCCATTGATAGCTTATTGAATACCTATTCCACTTATGCTTGTAAAGTTAATCATTTTATTAAAGAGGGTGTGTAGGATTTAGAATATGGAATAAAGTTACAAGAATTTCTCATAGTATGTGAATTAAATATCTTCATTAAGTTTGTAGGCTCAACATAAAAATCTTTTCTGGAAGAACTGATTCCACGAACATTGTGAAATGTTGGTTTAATTTCATCAGCAACATCTTCATTATAAACCACTTTTTAAATATCTGAAACAACTTCCCCATATTTCCTGGTCTCCTTCAGCTTTTCAATCTTCTTTAATTCTTCAAAATCAACAGCATGTATTACGCCTTCAGATTCTGCAATAGAATTTTCAGCACCACCACCAACTTCTTTACTCTCAACAAAAAATTTTAATGCATTAACAGCAACAGATTTTAATACATCTTCTGCAACAGATAATTCAGCAACATATTTATCAGCAATAGATCTATCATCAATAGATTTGATTGCATCACAGAAAAAAATACTTCAACAGATTTTCCAACTTCAACAACAGGTTTAAAAGTAATTGGTTTATGAGATAACTCTTTAACCTTTAATGATTCTTTATCAATTGATGAACGATCAGGTTTGTCTTGTAAATTAATATTCTTCAATGAAGCAACTTGTTTTTTGAAAGAATTATTCAGAACTTCGTTAGAAGAAAATCTATTGAAAGATTTTATTTTTTTCCTACCGTATTTCACACGAATCCATGGACTATAATTCTCAATGTTATTCTTTAAATGAGAATTTTCCAACTCTTTCACATGATTTGCAAAACCTACTTTTTAATTATTTGTAGTACCAGAGGAATAATTCTAGATAATTGATTTTTGAATTACAGTAAATTTGGGTATGACCAATTCTTCCACAAGTATAACAAAATGTTGAAACCTTTTTGTATTCGTTTTTTTGAAAAAATATTCTCTGTGATCCTTCAACCCAACACTTGGAGGATGTGAGCATCAAGAATAATATAAATCCAAACTCTGGCAAATTCTCTTCTTCCCTAAATAAACATTTTTCCATCTAAGAACATTGGAGTCCCAACCACTGAAGCTATTCTAACTATGTTAGTTTCATCCCAACAAAATAAAGGAAGATAAGGCAAATGGATCCAAAAAGGAGAAAATAAATTCTTCATAGAAAGAGGAGAGAAACCAATATTCCGATTTTCCATACCAATAATATGAACTTTAACATAACATGGACCTCCACTAAAAACTTATTCCTTAGCTTCAGAAGAATGAAATGAACAAAGCATCCATTCCAATTGTAAATTTGTAAGATGAAGTGAACCAATCTATTCCATTGCTTCCTTAATTCAATATTGATCACTGAATAAGGAATGGCATTACAAAAAACCTCAATCACCAATGAATTTTTAAGTCTGAAAATATTTTCTTTTTCATTTTCCCAATGCAGTTTAACAGCAACCCCATCCTCTAACATTTCTGTAAATTTTTCAGGATTAACCACTTTAATATATTAGATGGTTTAATCCAAACACTAAGATTATCATTCATCAAATTAGGAGAATTTCTGAAACTAGAACCATAAGGAACGTCCTTGACAGACATAAATATAACTTCTTTAGCTTCTGAAACATCTTTAGATAATCGAACATCTTCTCTGGAAGAAGAAATAATACTGACTTCTTCGTGTTCACTCTTCTTAATTACTTCAGAAGAGTAAGAATTAGAAAATCTATTAACCTTTAATACAGGACCAATTAACGAAGAAGCCTCAATATCATTAGGTCTTCCTTGAAAGCATATATCATTCTTGAATTTATCTTATAACTTGGATTGTTTATACGATATTTCTTGATAATCTGCAACCACATTCTTACCCTTACCAATTGTAGAATCGTGATTTGAAATAACAGCTGATTTTCTATAATCAAAAACTTCTTTAATCACTAATGGAGATTTGCCAACAAACTTTATTCCATTTGATGATCTAGAACTTGAGTTACCATTCATTAATCTTTGAGAAACACTACCTGAAAAGGACATAATGATTGTCGGTGATTGCCGCCGATCACCCCCATCCATGAAAAATGGAAATTCAAAATTTTCGGCACACTTTCTCTGGATAAATTAATGGCACACACTCTCTAACTTTCAACCTCTCATGAGGAAAATGGCACACAATTAGGGGGAATCTAATGCATTATAATTATGAACCTAGGATATTTCAATTAAGAACTTCAAGCTCTTGAAGTGATCAATTGATAAGATTCTTTAAAACCTAAATCATTAAAATACCTAAATAAAATGAAGGACTCTATACATTGGATTTGATCACCAATGGGAGATTAAACGCATTACAAAGATGATCCTAAGACTTCCTGGTCAATGACTCCTGACACTTAGGGGTTATTAAGTGTTATGTTCTTTAAATCTTAAAATAAATAATTCAAAACTTAAAAAATATTCTTTAAAATAAAAGGATAAATTATAAAACACTAAAACATAAATTAAAATAAATCCTCTTCGACCTAAAACAAACTAAAAATAAAATGTTAGATAACATTAAATAATAATCAACCTTTCCAAACCACACAGGCCGTTGTAAACACTTTAGATGGTTTGGTAGGGCTACTAACTTTAACCTAGGTTAAGCTAATGGTGATGTTATTTTGTTTTAAGTACCTTTCTTTGATGGTATTAATGCTTGGTGTCTTTATATTTTGTACTCTGAATGTCATATTTATATTCTTGTTGGTGCACCTCAGTCTCTTAGGTTGTATTAAAATCTTATACACTTACACCTGTATTGTATTGCATTTTTGCATTGTATACACATTGCTTTTATATTATTATAGAAAGTAGAATGTATCTAAGTTATGATGTATATGTAAAATTATAAATATAAAGTTCTAGATTCTTATATAGCTAGATTGAGTTGTATAGTGTTAAGAATTTTACATATTAAAGATGAATGTTTATACATATAGAAGTTTCAAAAATAAATGATTCTTCTTCTTTTGAAGATCACTTTCTTTTGGCATATTAAAGAAAATGTTGGAGCCAAAAGATAAAAACTAAATTATGCAATCATATTTAAAACTATATTATATTGGGATAGAAACCCATTCCACTTGTGGTGGAGCATGGCCTCCTTACTTTTTAGCAAACCCTAGTTTGTATTCTACATTAAAAATTAATGAATAAATATTTTATTTATACACTGCTCTTTCATATACTGCTTCATATTATGTGTATAACATTCATATAGGTGATAGATTTTCATTAGAGGGTATTCTTTTCATAGATTTCTTTCAATGTGCATGTTCCATATTTTAAAAAAATGTACGTTAGTTCTAGGATGAAGGGCATGAGCATAGGCTAGCTAGATACATGTATGAAATAGAATATGCTTTTGGTCACCTGATGCTTAGGTTTTCTTTTATATAGATATTCTACTAACTATGCAAATATATGTGTCGATCAAGTAATTAAGTGATTGAGGGAGGATTAATATGTCAAAGGAAGTCTTTTGTAAATTGTAATTAAACTACTACTATTTACTACATCTGCAAAGTTTATGCTACTGAATAAAAATCAAAGGTTTGAATTCTGCAAATTACAAAGAAAAAGCAAAAAAATAAATGAGATACCATATATCAAATTTTTTTTTGACAAATATACATAAAACAACAAAGTTTCCATAATGAAACTTTTAAATATTGATGTGGATCAGAGCATATGCATCTCTAGATTTATCGGGCTTATTGGAGAGAGGCTTATCACCTGACTATTTAGATACATTCTATTTTCTCCAAGGAACCTAAAACGTTAAACATATTATATCTATGCATGCCATATCTCATCTCGATACTCCTATTTATTTAAGTATTTCTCTGTCGAGGCTATGCATCACACTAGATATTAATTATACACATAACCATTGTACATATTAAATTAAAAATAAGAGATATTGAAAATCTCGGTAAACTAATTCAAGGCATAAGAGTCTACATTAGTACTTACTATGTGTTTACATTATTATCACAAAAGACAAAGATTTATCCATACATGGATAACAAAAAAAAAATCATGTTCAGTTTATTCATATAAAAAATGATATAGGAGAATTAATAAAGAAAACTATAACAGTGAAAGATTAATTTATATTCTCCACACTCCTTCCATCAATAATAGAATTTCTTATACTAAATAGGCTAAGATCTTCAAATAAAACTATCTTGCACTTTCCTATCCTCTCTTAGACTTTACTTTAAGGAGGAACTAAATAAATACACTCAGAAGTATAAGACTCCACTAAAAAATAATAAAACTCGTTATCAAAAGAACAAAAAAACTATTTATAATAAGTACATAAATTAATAAACTTAGGTGCCACAACGCTTGATATGTTAGCATTATGGTGTTACTAAATGAACTAGCAGCTCAGCGCTTAAATGGTTGCTTTGCTAAGGCATTGGGCTGACCCGATGTGTCTCTTAACAAAACTAGCATGGCTCCTTACTGAATCAGTGTGACTTTTAAAATTCATAACTGCTCTGCCATGGCGCTTAAAATGTGATTGCTACGGTGCTTGAAGCTTCTTTTTAGAGCTGCAGTGGTGAACTGTTTGGTGATTCGACATTGAAAAGTTAAAGTGAAGGGTTGTGGGCTCCGAAAATTCGGCCCCGGCCTTCCCGCTCGCGCTTTTTCTTTTTATTCGGCGAGGGAGTTTTAACTGAATGAGTTCCGGGGTAAATTTTGGAAGGCAGATGGATTTGTAGATAAGACACTACCCAGAGATTTCGCCCTCATTTTGCGAGGACTTTATGATCTGAGTTCTGGTTTCCTATAGGCGCAAGCCCCTATAGTTAATTACCCCTCCCGATCACGAGAGAGAACTTTCGATTAAGGCTAGTCGTCAATCAGATACGTAGAGAATATGTGTATCTGGCATATAGTAGCAGCATAAGTTTAGGTATTTGAAATGTTTGGAAGTTTGGGAATTTGAGAAATTTGATATTTGAAAATTTGAAGGTTTTTGATATCTAAAATAGAAATATTCACCATCTCGAACTTAAAGCGGATGGTGGGGGAATGGATGATAGACCCGATCAAGATCCCATGGTTCCGTCGTTCTGGGGCATCATGGTCACTGGTCTACTTAGTTAGAGGAGGTAGTCGACCCAACCTGACAGAAGGATCCTTGTCGGCAGCCATGGGTTGCTTCGTCCAAGGGTACCTTGTAGACCTGGGGTGAATGTTTGTCTAAGGAGATAAATTTGAATCCACCTTAGCTGACAGAGGGCTTTGTGCCCTATCGATCATATCCTATTGATTCATATCTTAAGGATTTGATGCAAATAAGGAACGTATCGACGCTGACCATAACCGGTATTTCGTGGTGCCATTTGGCGGCAAAACCACTCGGTTCAGAGGGCCCAGATCATAACCGTTTATCCTGCGGTGCCATTTGGCGGCGAACCGCCGGTTAGAGGACACGTACCACATCCTTACTGGCAGGAGACTGCTTTGAGAATGGATCCTAGTGATATTTTGGACTAGGCATTTGGCTCTTTGTGAGCTGAAGTAAATTTTAATTTGTCCACCTAGGAAAACTGTTACGGAGGGTGGATGAATTTTGCTTTAAGCATTGATGGTTTGATTTTAGTTTTAAATATCTTGGAATTTGAAATGATTTTTGGAGTATTTGGGTGGCATTTGAAAATATGTGTGAACCCCTCCGGTTGAGATAAGCAATCAACATGGCCATCATCGGGGTGTTTGGGGTCATTTCCATTTGATTGAACCTTGTCGACCCTATCAACTTAACGATAGGGGATCAGGTTTCTCGTAGGCTTCATGCCCTTTATTAGTGAATTCTTTTGATTTTAGGCTTTAAAGGCTTAATATGAAAGTATTGAAACAAATATTCTGGTCGCCACGGCCTTATATCTGTTTAATGGTTCGAACCCTGTCGACTCCTATTGATCCGTATAAAAGGATCGGATTCGAACTAGAATTCACTTATCGACCCGCACAGCATCCCTAGGCGTCACGTGTGTACCAATAACACGCTCGCCGTGGCCCATGCGGTTGATTTTTATATTGATTTAGACGTACCCCATTGTGTACCTATGTGTATACAAACTATAGTGTAGGTGCAGAGGTACTTTCAAATATTTATAGTTGTATAGATAACTATCTTTCGAATGCACACAACTTTTCATTTGAAAGCTTATACACGCCTTCTATCCGTTAATACGAGTGTTGCGGATCCGGTGGCGTGCATCTTGATATTGACTCCCCCTTTCTCATTCACCGGGGATGAATTTTCTGAATTTTGGAGTCAAAGACTGCTAATTTGGAAGAACTTTTAGGCTCTTCGGCGTAGTGGACTTGCTATTTCTGGTGTTTGTGGGCATCCAAACTGTTCTCTTCTTAATTATAGAATCAAAAAGAGACTTCGGGACACCAGGAAGTTTGATTCTAATTTGTTCAAACATTTCCCCCCTTTCTATCAAAGGGTGTCCTTTTCGTACATAGAGTTGCCCTTGTACTCAACGCACTTGTAGATCTTGGTTACCGTCGCTGTAGATAATATTTGTACTTGTGTCCACAATGATTCATTACACTTTCGATACACTGTTGTTATCCACAAGTATCCATTTGCAGGGGATCGTTGCATCTACTACGATCTCCTAAAAATGTTTGTAGAATACCCATTATTTCTGCATTATATCCACCCTTTCACCAGTCTCGGGTGATCTGATTTATTTGTAGAGGATGAAGCTTTGATTGTTGGTCTCTATTGTTGTCATCTCAATCAACAGGCATTTGTAGGGATTGTTGTAGGAATTTATGCATCGATGTTTTGTTCGCCACGAGTCCGCCGTTGTTTGTTTGTATTGAAGTATGGTTCAGGCTCCTGATGAACATCTCCTATTTGAATCCCATTTCAAACAGAAGATCGTCGTTGCATCTTATGATGCAAATAGGCTTGTTATCTTTGATTAGCATCACATTAAGAGGCCGGTCCTCCTCTGTTGGTTGCATTTTAAGAAAATCATGGAAACGGCTTCAAGCTTTTCCTTCAACGATCTTAAACATTCAATCGATACAACCCAATGCCACAGAACTACCAGCCAGAACACCTCAGTAAATGAAAAGCCACAAAGAGCGATTCAAACGAGAATGTACAGGTCTTCTTGAAGTCCAACTCAAGTTCTTGCTTGAGTTCAAATTGATTTGAATTTGGGTTCAATCTGAGTTTGAGTAGGAGTTCGTAACCCCCACTAAATGTTATATAGTTTGAGCTCAGAGTACAAGTTTAAGTGTCCCATGTAGTCCAAGTCCTCAAGTTCAGTACAGGTTCAAGTTCTTGTTCTGGGTCTTCTGAAGTTCTTGCAAGTATATTTTCTTGTTCAAATGATTTGAATTGGGCTTCAGCTTGATTTTATTTCATTTGGGTTTGATCTTTAAAAATTACTTAGATTTTTATTCAAGTCCAAGTCCTCTATTGTTCATATAAGTCCTCTGCACTTTTAGTTCGAGTTCTATGCATTTCTGTTCGAGTACAGGTCTTTTATATTGTTGCCCAAGGTCTTCAAATTGTTCAAGTCTTTGTACATTTCAAAGAAAATTTTGGTAGCACCCCGCCATATCCCCCATTTGGGGGAAAATAGGAGAGCTGGGCCTTCCCACCACGCTACTGGAGCGTGTATGGTAGGTGTCCTTAGACACCGTGGCCGTACAAATTTTCATCCCACCACGTTACAAGAGCGTGTATGGGGCCTTCAGCAATACTCATACCAGAACAACAGTGACGTACCAGAATAACAGTGACTCCCCACCACGCTACAAGAGCATGTATAGGGCTCTCCCACCTCGTCGTATGCGTCGCACCGTGCTCCCTCCTACCGTGCTACAAGAGCGCGTATAGGTGGTTCTCCGGTCCATCGTAAACATCGAGAATGGGATTGTGGAACATCATACCTTTCATAACAGTCGTCGGTAGTGTCGGTGTCGAGGTCGAGGTCGGTCCCCACCACGCTACAAGAGCGTGTATAGGGCTTACCAGCCTCGTCGTATGCTTCGCACCGGGCTCCCTCCTACATTGCTACAAGAGCGCGTATAGGTGGTTCTCCGGTCTGCTATAAACATCGAGGACGGGGTGTAAGTTAGAAATTTTACCTTAAAGTCTGGCGGGGAGGAGTCGTCGGTGACTATCGGCGGAGAGCACGGAAACCAAGGCGGGTGAAATGTTTTTTTTATATATTATCATATATATAAATATATTTTTAATTATAATAAAATTAATTAATTAAAACTAATTAACAAATTATTTTAATTAATTGTTTATAATTAATTATAACTAATTAAGATAATTAATTAAATTTTATTAAAATTAATTAAAATTATTAATTATAATTAATTCATAATTAATTATAATTAATTAAATATTAATTAATTTTAATAAATCATAATTAATTAATAATAATGAATTAATAATTAATTTTATAAATTATAATTAATTAAATTACTTTAATTAAAATTAATTATAATTAATTAGAATAATTATAATAATTTTAATTAAAATTAAATCTACTTAATTATAATAATTAATAAAAATAATTAATTAATTAATTATAATTAAATATTTATATATATATTTTTTTAAATCCTTCAACTCGACGGATTTACGGGATTTTGGCCAGAGAAGCTAGCAAAGGGAGAAAGTTACCTTCACTGCCAGCGGGTTCCCGTTCTTGTTCCGATCAGAATGTCGTAACTTCCGATCAAAATGTGTTAACTTCCGATAAGTAGGAGGGGAAGGTCGTGGAAGGAGCGAAGTCGCACAGCCGCAAGCTACCGTTCTTGCTTCTGATCAGATTGTCGCCACTTTCGATCCCTCCGGAATGGAAAGTCATCGAAGGCGCAAGGTCAGATGTCCACGAAAGAGTCGAAGAATCGGTGTTTGGGAGAAAGTTATCTCTACAGCGACGGGCTCCAGTCGCCGTTTCCGATCCAATAGGTAGGGAATGTCGTCGAGGGAGCTAGGCCTAGCAATCACAAGGAGCCGGTGAAGCACCTATAAGGGAGATCGTAAGCTTCACAGTCGGCGAGCTACTGTTGCTTCCGATCAAATTGTCATGGCTTTCGATCCAGACAGAAGGGAATGTCGTGGAAGGTGCGAAGCCGAACAACCTCACACCAAGCGGCTCCCTCTCTTGCTTCCGATCAAAATGTAATGACTTTCGATCCTTTACAGCCGTGAGCTCGTTGTCACTTCCGATCCGAGTGTCATTGAAGTCGCATAGCACCGGAGGACCGAAGAGGGAGAGAACGGGAGAGGGAAATCGAGAGAGTGAGCCGAAGGCCTCTCCTCTTCGACCCTTTAACGATGTCCAAGTGAGATCGTGCGTGAAATGGTGGATGGGACATCGATCGTGTAGAGGCATGGCGTCAAACATGACCGGGAATGTAAGCGGTTTTGATTTAGATTTTTTTTATAGCAGACGGGTCAACAAATGCCCCTCAACAAATGTGGTAGGCGTCTGGAGCGGATCACATTTGTTGTGTGCTGATTGACCCTGTGGATCTCTAGATATTTGTTCTAGATGTCACACTAGGGTTTTTATTTAGTGGATCTCCAAGAATTTGCTTGGATGTCAAACTATTTTTTTAGTGGATCTCCAAAATTTTATTTGGATGTCACACTAATCTTCTTTTTCTCTTAGTGGATCTCCAAAAGTTATTTGGATGTCACACTAATCTTTATTTCTCCTTGTCTCTTTTAGATATATCCACAGATGGTTGATATCTTGTCTTTGTAGATTGATGCTAGTGGATAGCATATGCTCAAGATTCTTCTGTCATCTGGTTGTATCTTGATAGGATTTTAAATATTTATTTGGGGATCTCGGCAAGCAGTGTGATGTCGACCCAAATAAATATTTAAAATGCCCACAGTCTTTAGGGATATTTGTAGATGTCATTCAGGGAACTCATTCTGCAACTTTAGCTAGAGCCTTGAGATTTTGATCATTCTATCATGTGCTTTGTGCTGCGGACTTGATGAAGGGTTGTCTGATTTGTCTTTGCTGACTTGTCAGAAGATTTGTATGCCTTCTGCCCTTTGCTTCTAGCTTTGGCGGGCTTGTTGAAGGGGTAGATGCCGATGACCTAAACCCTTTGGTTTGTATTAGGTTGGTGGCGAGAAGTCATCAGTCCAGAGCTTTGTGCGTAACGGACTTGTTGATGATGAAATCCAAATAGATCTGCCTAAGGCTTTGTACGAACTTTTGGATAATTTTCTTCGGTCCTTTGCTTTGTGCTTTGATGGACTAGTTGAAGAAAAATTCCTTCGATCCTCGCTTTGTGCTTTGATGGACTTGTTGAAGAAAAATTCCTTCGATCATCACTTTGTGCTTTACGGATTTGTTTAAGGATTTGCAGGTTTTGGATTCAGTTGATAATACCAAACGTATGTAGTATTTTGATCCTTAACCACTTGAGGAGACTTTAATCTGAGTCACTTGAGTTCATCAGATTGGGAGAGCTGGGATTTGACAGCTCTCTGTCCTCTGGTTGCTGAGATGGGGGTTCCTCTACTGTGGCCTTTCTTATGGCTTATTGAGTAGATGGAGCTGCCAGCCATCTGACCATATTTGGGCTTGTTGGATCCGACCTTATACACCCATTCAAGCTTCAGACTTGAGCTATGGGAATGGCGCTTCCCAATGCTGATTTTACTGAAGTTGACAGACTTTGAGTCATCCTTTGTGGTTGCAGATTTTGGAGCCTACGAATATTTGGTAGTTGCTCGAGACTCATCCTTCCATTGGAACTTTGATTCTCCAGTCATTTTGGAGAACTTTGCATACTACGATCCCTTGAACTTATAGAGTCAAATTGGCCTTCATTTTTCCTACAGCCCTTATTAACTGGTTGACGAAATGGGGGTTCCACTACTACGGCCTTTCTTATGGCTTGTTGAGTAGACGGAGCTGCCAGCGATCCGATCATATTTTGGCTTGTTGGATCCGACCTTTTACACCCATTCAAACCTTAAGCTTCAGGCTGTTGGAAGACTTCAAGCTTTTCTGACTCAATTTGGTAGGAGTGTGTAGTTTCAAAAGTCTCTTTCTTGACTTTAAACCTTGGTTTGTTGGAGAAGGTGTTGTCTCGATCTTTGAGAGATCACCTACATGTACTTTAGAAAATAAGTCTTTATATTCTTCAGCACAAAAGAATATTTGAACTGATAATTTTAAATATTTATTCGAGGATCTCGGCATGTAGCACGATGTCGACCCGAATAAATATTTAAAATGCCCCCTGTCTCGCAGGGACATTTTAGAGCATAATAGATTTGGAATTTTAAAATTTTAAATATTTATTTGGGGATCTCGACACGCAGCGCGATGTCGACCCAAATAAATATTTAAAATGCCCCTAGTCTAACATGAGAATTTTGAAATGCATTCTCATAATAGAGGAAAATTTCAAAATATAAAATGTACATGCTTATAAAATTTGTACAACAATATAACTCATTAAGCATAATATTTTTTTTTTCTTTTGGGCGATTTCATGCATAGTATTTCTTCAAATATCGATCATTGATCGGTGGCATGGGCCTCTAACCATTCAGATCAATGAGTTGATAAGCTCCACCCTGATACACCTTTTCGATGACGAAAGGTCCTTCCCAGTTGGAAACGAATTTGCTACCAATTTTTCTATGCGGAATGATTGGTCTTCTCTGCACCAGGACCAATTCCCATTCTTGATATGATCGAGGATGCACCATTCGATCAAAAGACTTTGTCATTCTTGCTCGGTAGATTTCCAGGTTCTGCTGAGCTTGTAACCTGATTTCATCAAGTGCATCGAGCTCCTCCATTCTTAGGCGAGCATTTTGTTCTTGAATTAGCTCATTCTGTATAGCGACCCAAAGTGACGGTAGTTCAACTTCTAATGGAAATACTACTTTAACTCCAAACACTAGAGAGTAAGGAGTGGCCTTGGTCGGTGTTTTATAGGTCGTACGATATGCCCACAAAGCTTCTGCCATTTTCGTATGCCATTCTCTTTTGTTCTTGGTAAGGATTTTCTTCAATACTTTCACTAGTGTTTTGTTGAAGGCTTCTGCCAAGCCATTTGCTCTTGGATAATATATGGATGAATATCGCCAATCGATTTTGTGTCGATCAACGAACTTATAAATTTTTGTACTTTTGAAAGCAGTACCGTTGTTTGAGATTATGCGATGTGGCACACCGAATCTGTAAACAACATTGTGGGTGAAGAAGTTGATCACTTGCTCAGACGTAACTTCTTTGAATGGAACCGCTTCTGCCCACTTTGAGAAATAGTCGGTCGCTGCCAAGATGAAGCGGTTCCCTGCTGATGATGGCGGATCTATCGGTCCAATAACATCAGTATCCCAGCATTCAAATGGCCAGGATGCTATTGTAGGGTGCGGTGGAATTGGCGGTTGATGTATAACATCACCATGGATCTGGCACTCGTGGCACCTCTTAGCGTGATTGATACAATCTCTGACCATGGTCGGCCAATAGAAGCCCATTCTTTTGATTTTGACTGCCATCTTGAGACCTGATTGGTGCGCTCCACAAAGTCATTCGTGAACTTCCGCTACCACCTTATCAACTTCTCGAGTCCCTAGGCATCTTAGCCACATTTGATCGAAAACACGTCGATACAATGTGTTGTTGACAAAAGCATATTGTAGTGCTCTCTTTCTGATTTGAGCAGCTAATGATTTGTCTGTTGGTAGTCTACCTTCCTTGAAGTAATCAACGAAAGGTTGCCTCCAGTCATTTTCTTCATCGACATCGAGGCAATGCCACCATGATTCTAAATTTTGACTAGCTTTACGTCTTTTCTTAGGAACTTATTGTTCTTTAAGTTGATCTTCAAAATCAGCTGGTTGGGGAGGTTGAGGATCAATTGGAGTTGCATCTTGTTGGCTTGAATTTGGTATTACCTCTGCCTGCAGGAATTGTAGTAATGCTGGCTCTAGGATTCGTCGATTATGCACCATAATTATTATAGGCCATTCGTCATCCATATTAGCCATTTCTTTAGCCAATTTGGCAAGGGAATCAGCTTTACCATTTTGACCTCGGGGAACTTAAGTTAACTTGACAATTAGAATTTGCTTCATAAACTCAAGAACTCGCCGATGATAATAGGCCAACTCGAATTTGGTAATTTTGTAAACTCCCAATACTTGATTTACAGCAAGTTGAGAATCACCGAAAATTTGGAGATTTCCAATTCGGACATCGATTGCAATCTCCAATCCTGCTATTAAAGCTTCATATTCAGCTTCATTGTTGGTCCGAGGTTCAGTCAAGCTGAAAGAGAATCTCATTATGCCTTCCTCGGGCGCCACGAAAATGAGTCTGATTCCGACTTGAGCTTTCTCTAGATTTGGAGCCCGAGCACGTTTGATTGACGATGCTCCATCAAAGTACATTTCCCATACTAGTAACATCTCCTCTTCTTCAACATTCATGATCTGCTCGTCAGGTAGATCATCGTTGAGTGGTGAATCTGCAGGAATAGGATGTGCTGCAAGAAAGTCTACTAACACCTGCCCTTTCACTGCTTTCTGTGGCACGTATGTGATATCAAACTGTAACAGTATCACTGCCCACCTTGCCAAACGACCTGTCAATGCTGGTCTTATCATCAAGAACTTCAGCGGATCGATCTTTGATATCAAGGTGATTTTATGATATAACATATAGTGGCGGAGCTTCTGAACTGCGAAAATCAAGGCCAAGCAATGCTTCTCAATTGGAGAGTAGCAGATTTTTGCTCCTATCAACCTCCGACTGATGTAGTAGAGCGCATTTTCTTTGCCTTGTTCATTATTCTGAGCCACTCCGAGGGACTCTTCTAGTGCAGCTGTATACAGTATAAGAGGCTTCACCGGAATTGGCGCTGCGAGAATGGGTGGATTCAACAAATATCTTTTGATGCTATCAAATGCCTCCTGACATTCTGTATCCCATTTAAAACGAACATCCTTTTTCATTAGCTTTGAAAATGGCTGGCACCTACTCGATAGATTTGATATGAATCTTCAAATGAAAGCCAGCTGTCCTTGCAGCGAGCGTAGCTGCCGAAGGTTCTTTAGAGGTGGCATCTCCATGATTGCCTTGATCTTGTTGGGGTCAACTTCGATGCCTTGATGACGGACAACGTACCCCAAAAATTTGCCAGAAGAGACTCCAAAAGAACATTTGAGAGGATTTATTTTTAGATCATACTTTCTAATCCTTTCAAACACAATCCTCAAGTCATCTAGGTGATTTCTTCGATCCATGCTCTAGACAACAAGGTCGTCCATATAGCACTCGACCTTTTGATGTATCAAATCATCAAATATATGAGTCATCGCCCGCTGATAGGTGGCACCAGCATTCTTCAGGCCAAATGGCATGACTGTGTAGCAGAAAATCCATATGGGCGTCCTGAACGATGTGTGCTTTTCATCTTCGGGCGCCATCTTGATTTGATTGTATCCTGATGATCCATCCATAAAGGAGAACATATTGTAGTTTGACGTATTGTCCACCAGGAGTTCGGATACAGGGAGTGGAAAGTCATCTTTTGGGCACGCCTTGTTGAGGTCCCTGAAGTCAATACATATACGAATCTGTCCATTCTTCTTCTTCACTAGGATGATAGTTGTAATCCAATCAGCATATTTTTCTTCTCGAACGAAGCCTTCCTCTATTAATTTCTTTGTTTCAGCAATCACTTGTTCTTCAATCTTCAATCTCATTCTCCTTGGAGCTTGCTTGACGGGTGCTACATCCAATTTGATTGCTAATTTGTGAACTGCTACGTTAGGGGATAAGCCAGGCATCTCAGCGTATGTCCAGGCAAAGCAGTCCCTGAATTCACAAAGAAGTTCTTTTATTTCTTCTATTTGTTCTTCGGATAGTAGAGAACTAATGAAGGTTGGGCGAGGGCCCTCTTCAGTCCCCAAGTTGGCTTCTTTTAGTTCATCCATAGTGGCTGCCTGTCCCCCATCTTCAAGCTCTTCTGGTGCAGGCTCAACTTCTACGGGTTTATTATCATAATCATCAGCTTCGCGTGTCTCTTCAACACCGCTTTCTTCGGATTCAATTTTCATGCATGTGATTGCCCGACAAGTCTATTTCCGGAGCAATTTTCTTTTGATGAATCTGATACCTTTATATGCATCTGTATCTTTTCGTCCTAGCGGATGCGGATTTCTCCCATATGAGAGGCCCAAGATTGTACGAAGTTGTCGTTTAGTAGTAGGAATATTGATTTGCTTTCATAGCATTCTTTGAATATTCTTAGTATTGAATTTAGGTAGCCTCGTGGAAAATAATTCATCGGAGTCGACGAGCATGCAATCCCAGTCATGATTCTCCTCTTCACAAACTCCCGTGGAATATAACACATTCTTTGGCATAATCCCATTTTTACGGGGAGGCAGATAAAGAGTGGCGAGTTCTTCAACTTTATGAACCTCGCGTGAAATGAGTTCTTTGAAATGTTGCAAGGGAACACGTGTGACTACTAGTACGCTATCTGAAATTGACAGACTGTCTATTCTTCTGGAGAACACACTCTGCACTGCGTTCATTTAGATTGAGTCGTAGTCATAATCATCATTTGAAAATTCAACCTGCCTACTCCATTCATCCATGGACTGGCATATTTTTTAGATTTGGCAGAAGTAGCATCATCTTCATCTGTGTCACTCCCAAGATGAGGTACATGTTTCTTTTCTTTAGGAATGATTGGTGATTTGGGAAGAACCGACGTTGCTTTCTTTCTCCCTACATGCTTCTTATCACCTTCTTACTTGGGTTTCTTTACAGCCTTAGAATTTGATGCTCTAGTCTCAAGAGAACTTGACGACTTTTGCTTCTTTGGCATGAAGTACTTAGCATCTTCATAAACTGTTACTTCATGTACTGCAAAGGGCTGAATATCACCAGAAATTATGAATTCTTCTCCTTCTCTGAGATACTTCATGTACTGGTGAAATGTTGAAGGGACAACACCATATTCATGTAACCAGGGGAGACCCATTAACCCCTTGAACGAAGTGTCTGTATCAATCACATGAAATTTGGCTTCTGTATGAAATTCTCCAAATACAAGAGGTAGCATAAATGATCCAAGGGTTTTCTGCCCTTTCTCATTGAAGCTGTGTACCATCAACTTGTCTTGCCTAAGATGTTCCACATCGAGGCACAGTGATCTCAGTGCTTTCAAGCTCATGAGATTTACGAAAGATCCAGGATCGATCAAAATTCGACTGATCATCATATCGTCACTCTCTGCCGTAACATATAATGGGCGATTGTGATCTACTGTTCCAAGCATCATATCATCCTCGGCAAAGGTGATAAGGGGCTCATTTCGAGCTTGCAAGACTTCCGTTAAGTTGCACTCAACAAAATATGCCTCATATCTTTCGGGGTCTTTGAAAGCTTGAATCAAAGTCTCTCGAAGGTCTTTAGACATCAGTAAGGCATCATATATGTTGAGTTGCGCTGGGATCTTCCTCAAGTGGGATAAGATATTGTAATCTATCCCCTTGGACAAAGTATTATTTTTTTTGGGATCTTCGAGGATAATATCTTCATTGATAACTATCTCTTTTCCCTTATTTTTATTAGGGATCCCTTTCTTTGGTGGAGGTGGCAGTACCTTGCCACTTCTCAACTGTACTTGGGCCACCTCATCTGATTCAGACTTGTTTGATGAAGCATTCTCTTCAGAGCCAGCCATTATTGTGTCTGGGGATTCATCTGTAGACTCGGAATCGCCTCCCAGCTTCACTTGTTTCATTTGCGATTTTATGCTTGGGTCTGAATCTTCATCATTTGGAAAACATAGATCATCTGAATTGAATTCCATTGATGATACCATTAGACATAACTCAGGGGCCGCTTCTTCAGCGTATTTCTCCCTTTTTGTTATCTTTGATGTTGCTGAGATGACTCGGCATGTCTCTGTAGGAAGGGATTCGGCCTCATCTTCTTCTTCCTTTTCATCTATTTTAAGCTCTTTCATAAAATCACCGAGCTTGATAGGCTTCATGATAGTCTGGTCATATTCACCTAAACTATCAATAACCTTCTGAGTTATAGTCTTCTTTACCATAGGCTTCTTCAGCTTGGCTTTCTTCTTTGAAGACTTTGACTTTGACTTTCCAGATTTTGATGAGCTAGCATGGCCCAGTTATTGTTTAGAGGTGGATGCTTGTGATATAGGCAACCATTTTAAGTTTAATATTGGCTCAGTAGGAGACTTCCACTTGACACCCAGAACTCCTTTCAGCTGTTTCAACATTTTAGTTGTCTTCTTGGAGACCACGGTCTCCCATTGATCATCTTGAATAGGTTCTTTTGTTGTTGCTTCTTTAGGCAGGAGTACGGAAGAGGACGTGACTACCTGGGTGGATTCCTTTCTAGGATGAACCAATACATTATCTGATAATATTAATTCTCGCCTCTTGTACATCTTTTCCAACCAATCTTTGAAGACATAACAATCTTCAATTGGATGGCTAACTACCCGATGATATGGGCAGTAGTTTGGGTCACCACTGTGTTTGGACTCTTCAGGCCTTTTACATTCTGGCAATTCTAGATCGTTCTTGAGTGCTTATCGAAATAGTTTAGCGATACTCTCCCTTTTAAATGAATATTCTTTATTCATTTTCTCCTTGAGGGAGGGAAACATTCTATCACCAGCTCCCGTAGTTTGCCTCTGGCGCTCTCCTCCACCGGGAAAGGCTCGAGGTTTGTCATTTTCTCCAAGAACTAATTTTGGTTGAGGATTTGGATTGTAAGCCTGTTTTGATTTTTCTTCATACTGCATAGGCTGCTTTCCTTTATCCACGTCATATACTGCCTTTTTGCCTCTATCCGGCCTAGGAGGAAATGCGGAGTAAACATCATTTCTCCTAGCATCAGGTGCTTTAGCCTTCTTGAGTCTGTCAGCGAGATTTTCTGACTTTGATAAATTCAACTTTTCAAACTTAGCCACCCTGTCCAGTAGGTCTTGAAAGGTGGTGATTGAAGCCATGCACAAGAAAGGTTGCATTTTGGCATCAATGTTTCACATTAGTAGTTGAACTGCATGTTCTTCTTCTAGTTGCTGCTCGCACTTCATACTGAGATTGCGCCAGCGTGTTATGTACCTCGTTACTGATTCATCCTTTCTCCTTTATCGAGGGCAAGATCGGCAATGGTAGTCTTCTCAGTTGCACTGGCAAATCTTTTTACGAACAATGCCTCTAACTCAGCAAAGGTCTTTAGTGAATCATTTGGCAGCTCATCGTACCATTCGAAAGCAGTTCCACTCAAGCTGCTTACGAATTACTTGAATAGCAGAGCATCATTGCCTCCTGTATTTCTGTAGGTAGCTTTGAATTGTGCGAGGTGCTGTCTGGGAATTTTATTGCCATCAAAGATGTTGAACTTCGGTATAGAATATCCCTTTGGATATGGCACCTGATCGTACTCTGTCGGGTACGGGCGACCTTTGCCTACCAACTTCTCTGCTTGTTCAGCAGCTATAATGGCCTTAATCTTTACGCTGATTAAGCCTTCCAACTGCGATGCAGTTACAGGTTCAAAGGCGTTCGCCACATTTTGTGGAGTATGCTGGCAGGTTGGATCATCAGTTTCTTTGCCACCTTCAAGTACACCTTTCACTCCTGAGGCTTGAGGCGCTTGAGGGTTTTGAGAATTAGCAGCTTGGTTGACGGGCTGAATTGGTGCAGGACCCACAGAAGTGGTCTTCTACATCATTTCCATCATGGCCGTCATCTGAGTCATCATCTCAGTCATTTTATCATTTAACTGAGAGATTTCTCTGTCTTTCCTTCGCATTTATCGCCTCATTTGATTTCTCATTTCAGCGAGTGTGGTATCTTCGCCAGTGAAGGGATTTTCTCCGACCTCTTCTTCTTCCTCATCTCCTTCTTCTGAAGAGCGAGCACTTCGGCTGGAAATGGATCTAGCCCTATGGCGACGTCGATAAACACGTACGCGTGGCTGTGATTGCTGGTCATCTTCACCACCATCATCATCTTCCTCTTCAACATTGACGTGGTTGACTATACGAACCACCTCGATCTCCATAGTGTCATTATCATCATATTCATCTTCATCTTCTTCTTGTACCTGAATTTTTGAGCGGCGTCGCCACTGAATTTCAGGTTCTTGGCTTGGAATTGGTACTTCTTCGATCCGCGGACTGCGATCGAAATAAACTTCTTCTTTAGCTGAAGTAGGAGAATGATGGGATCTCCTGGAAGACTCTCCAGGATGTCAACCATCACTATGATTGTTATCATTATGGGCCTTCTTTTGGACCCATTTCTGATGAGTTCTATTGGCAGGGGCGGATCTCCGGGAGACTGCTTCGGATGTCACGCCTGATTTATCTTTTTCTTCAAAGATCTTTTCCCTTCGAGGCTTCGACCTCCAAACTTGCTTCCCTTTCCACCGGGACGTTTCGACGGTGGATCCCCAAATGTATGGTTCAGGTGTCACGCCCCGATGGTCACTGCGTGGAGCCTGTTATCGATAATTTCTTCTTTCAACTATCACAGCAGATGATAGTCTATCTCTTAGAGGAGTTCTTTGGGCATCAACAATCAGTGGCCTCTAGAACTTCTTTTTCATTAAGCCCTTCTCCTTAACTGTCTTCAAAACTTGATGCACCCGGGCAGACAGGAGTTTAGGCTCTCTTATCTTCTGAGGGGTCGGGGCTTCAGGTCGACGTTCCTAGAAAGATTTCTTAAGCTCACCAGATGAGCTATTTCTCTTTACCCACTTCAGGTTAGAAAACTTATTTTGAGTGGGGATATTGACTTCTGGTTCTGGTGCTGGTAGGTTGGAGGGATTAACTGGTACTGTCAGCTGCTGAGCACGTAACTCTGCATTTCTCTTCCTCCTTTGCCTTCTGTTGAGCCTTCCTCTAGATGAGGAAGCTTCAGCATCGTGCCTCCCAGGTGCAACAGGCTCTTTGGGTAGGGCAGTGGTGTTTGCAGCCACCACAGAGATCTTTCTTCCAGTGACAACCCTTTTTATAGTAAGGGTCTCAGGTTGGGATAGTCTTTCAAATACAGAAGTTCTTCCTTGGGTAGTATTCCTAGTAGTAGCCCTTGCAGAGTGGGACCTTCCAGAAAATTCTTCAGAGTTTATGCCGTACACAGGGACGGCTGCAGCCCTTGCAGTAGCTGCTGAGAATTCGAGTCCACCAAAGTAAATAGTGGCTCCAGTGTTTCCAGTTTCAATGATAGCATTCACCAGTTGAATTCTGGCTCCTCGTCCCAGTTGGACGGTCATCGATGTGTCAAGCATTTCCATTCTGCAAAAATGAAAGGCAGGGGTTAGTGATCAGAATTGATACATCACCCCACGCTTTCATAACAAAGAAATAATGCAGAACAAATAATAGAAGCAGGAGAGTTAGCATGGAATTAAAAGCCCTGCTAAGCGAATTTCTATTGATCTTACTTAAAAGATTCATTTTCAGGAAATTTAAAATTTAATTTTCTTGCTACTATAGCCTTTGAATGACTAGCCAGAGATGGAAAGAGAAACCATTCCCCAGTGGAGTCGCCAGAAATCTGTGGGCTCCAAAAATTTAGCCCCGGCCTCCCCGCTCACGCTTTTTCTTTTTATTCGGTGAGGGAGTTTTAACTGAATGAGTTCCGGGGTAAATTTTGGAAGGCAGATGGATTTGTAGATAAGACACTACCCAGAGATTTCGCCCTCATTTTGCGAGGACTTTATGATCTGAGTTCTTGTTTCCTATAGGCGCAAGCCCCTATAGTTAATTACCCCTCCCGATCACGAGAGAGAACTTTCGATTAAGGCTAGTCGTCAATCAGATACGTAGAGAATATGTGTATCTGGCATATAGTAGCAGCATAGGTTTAGGTATTTGAAATGTTTAGAAGTTTGGGAATTTGGGAAATTTGATATTTAAAAATTTGAAGGTTTTTGATATCTAAAATAGATATTTTCACCATCTCGTACTTAAAGCGGATGGTGGGTGAATGGATGATAGACCCGATCAAGATCCCATGGTTCCGTCGTCCCGGGCCATCATGGTCCCTGGTCTACTTAGTTAGAGGAGGTAGTCGACCCAACCTGACAGAAGGATCCTTGTCGGCAGCCATGGGTTGCTTCGTCCTGGATGAATATTTGTCTAAGGGGATAAATTTGAATCCACCTTAGCTGACAGAGGGATTTGTGCCCTATCGATCATATCCTATTGATTCGTATCTCAAGGATTTGATGCCAATAAGGAACGTATTGACGCTGGTCATAACTGGTATTTCGTGGTGCCATTTGGCATCAAAACCACTCGGTTCAGAGGGCCCCGGGTCATATCCATTTATCCTGTGGTGCCATTTGGCGGAGAAACGCCGGTTAGAGGACACGTACCACGTCCTTACTGGTAGGAGACTGCTTTGAGAATGGATCCTAGTGATATTTTCGACTAGGCATTTGGCTCTTTGTGAGCTGAAGTAAATTTTAATTTGTCCACCCAGGCAAACTATTATAGAGGGTGGATGAATTTTGCTTTAAGCATTGATGGTTTGATTTTAGTTTTAAATATCTTGGAATTTGAAATGATTTTTGGATTTTTGGAGTATTTGGGTGGCATTTGAAAATATGTGTGAACCCCTCCGGTTGAGATAAGCAATCAACATGGCCATCATCGGGGTGTTTGGGGTCATTTCCATTTGATTGAATCTTGTCGACCCTATCAACTTAACGATAGGGGATTGGGTTTCTCGTAGGCTTTGTGCCCTTTATTAGTGAATTCTTTTGATTTTAGGCTTTAAAGGCCTAATATGAATATATTGAAACAAATATTCTGGTCGCCACAGCCACATATTTGTTTAATGGTTCGAACCCTGTCGACTCCAATTGATCCGTATAGACGGATCAGATTCGAATTAGAATTCACTTATCGACCCGCGCAGCATCCCTAGGCGTCACGTGTGTACCAATAACACGCTCGCCGTGGCCCATACAGGTGATTTTTATATTGATTTAGACGTACCCCATTGTGTACCTATGTATATACATACTATAGTGTAGGTGCAGGTGTACTTTAAAATATTTGTTGTTGTATAGATAACAATCTTTTGGATGCACACAACTTTTCATTTGAAAGCTTATACACGTCTTCTATCTGCTAATACGAGTGTTGTGGATCCGGTGGCGTGCATCTTGATATTGACTCCCCCTTTCTCATTCACCGGGGATGGATTTTCTGGATTTTGGAGTCAAAGACTGCTGATTTGGAAAGAACTCCTTTTTGGCTCTTCGGCGTAGTGGACTTGCTATTTCCGGTGTTTGTGGGCACCCAAATTGTTCTCTTCTTAATTATAGAATCAAGAAGAGACTTTGGGACACCAGGAAGTTTGGTTCAAATTTGTTCAAACATTTCTCCCCTTTCTATCAAAGGATGTCCTTTTCGTACATAGAGTTGCCCTTGTACTCAACGCACTTGTAGATCTTGGTTACCATCGTTGTAGATAATATCTGTACTTGTGTCCACAGTGATTCATTATACTTTCAATACACTAATATTATCCACAAGTATCCATTTGCAGGGGATCGTTGCATCTACTACAATCTCCTAAAAATGTTTGTAGAATACCCATTGTTTCTGCATTATATCCACCCTTTCATTAGTCTCGGGTGATCTAATTTATTTGTAGAGGATGAAGCTTTGATTGTTGGTCTCTACTGTTGCCATCTCAATCAACAGGCATTTGTAGGGATTGTTGTAGGAATTTATTCATCGATGTTTTGTTCTCCACGAGTCCCCCATTGTTTGTTTGTATTGAAGTATGGTTCAGGCTCCTGATGAACCTCTCCTATTTGAATCCCATTTCAAACGGAAGATCGTCGTTGCATCTTATGATGAAAATAGGCTTGTTATCTTTGATTAGCATCACATTAAGAGGCCGGTCCTCCTCTGTTGGTTGCATTTTAAGAAGACCGTGGAAACTGCTTCAAGCTTTGCCTTCAATGATCTTAAACATTCAATCGATACAACCTAATGCCACTGAACAACCAACAAGAACACCTCAGTAAATGAAAAGCCACAAAGAGCGATTCAAACGAGAATGTACATGTCTTCTTGAAGTGCAACTCAAGTTCTTGCTTGAGTTCAAATTGATTTGAATTTGGGTTCAATCTGAGTTTGAGTCGGAGTTCATAACCCCCACTTAATGTTATATAGTTCGAGCTTAGAGTACAAGTTTAAGTGTCCCATGTAGTCCAAGTCCTCAAGTTCATTATAGGTTCAAGTGCTTATTCCGGGTCTTCTGAAGTTCTTGCAAGTATATTTTCTTGTTCAAATGATTTGAATTGGGCTTCAGCTTGATTTTATTTCATTTGGATTTGATCTTTAGAAATTACTTAGATTTTTTTTCAAGTCCAAGTCCTCTGTTATTCATATAAGTCCTTTGCACTTTTAGTTCGTGTTCTGTGTATTTCTGTTCGAGTACAGGTCTTTTATATTGTTGCCCAAGGTCTTCAAATTGTTCAAGTCTTTGTACATTTCAGTGAAAATTTTGGCAGTACCCCGGCATATCCCCCATTTGGGGGAAAATAGGAGAGCTGGGCCTTCCCACCACGCTAATAGAGCGTGTATGGTAGGTGTCCTTAGACACCGTGGCCGTACAAATTTTCATCCCACCACGCTACAAGAGCGTGTATGGGGCCTTCAGCAGTACTCGTACCAGAACAGCAGTGATGTACCAGAACAACAGTGACTCCCCACCATGCTACGAGAGCGTGTATAGGGCTCTCCCACCTCGTTATATGCGTCGCACCGGGCTCCCTCCTACCGTGCTACAAGAGCGCGTATAGGTGGTTCTCCGGTCCATCGTAAACGTCAAGAATGGGATTTTGGAGCATCATACCTTTTGTAACAATCGTCGGCGGTGTCGGTGTCGAGGTCGAGGTCGGTCCCCACCACGCTACAAGAGCGTGTATAGGGCTTACCCGCCTTGTCGTATGCTTCGCATCGGGCTCCCTCCTACCGTGCTACAAGAGCGCGTATAGGTGGTTCTCCGGTCCACTGCAAACGTCGAGGGCGGGGTTTAAGTTAGAAATTTTACCTTGAAGTCCGGTGGGGAGGAGTCGTCGGTGACTATCGACGGAGAGCACGGAAACCAAGGCGGGCGAAATGTTTTTTTTATATATATTATCATATATATAAATATATTTTTAATTATAATAATATTAATTAATTAAAACTAATTAACAAATTATTTTAATTAATTATTTATAATTAATAATAACTAATTATGATAATTAATTAAATTTTATTAAAATTAATTAAAATTATTAATTATAATTAATTCATAATTAATTATAATTAATTAAATATTAATTAATTTTAATAAATCATAATTAATTAATAATAATGAATTAATAAATAATTTTATAAATTATAATTAATTAAAATACTTTAATTAAAATTTATTATAATTAATTAGATTAATTATAATAATTTTAATTAAAATTAAATCTAATTATCTATAATAATTAATTAAAATAATTAATTAATTAATTAGAATTAATTAAAATAATTATAATTAAATATTTATATATATATATATATTTTAAATCCTTCAACTCGACGGATTTACGGGATTTTGGTCGGAGAAGCTAGCAAAGGGAGAAAGTTACCTTCACTGCCAGCGGGTTCATGTTCTTGTTTCGAACAGAATGTCGTAACTTTCGATCAAAATGTGTTAACTTCCGATCAGTAGGAGGGGAAGGTCGTGGAAGGAGCGAAGTCGCACAGCCGCGAGCTACCGTTCTTGCTTCTGATCAGATTGTTGCCACTTTCGATCCCTCCGGAATGGAAAGTCGTCGAAGGTGCAAGGTCGGATGTCCATGAAAGAGTCGAAGACGCGGCGTATGGGAGAAAGTTATCTCCACAATGACGGGCTCCAGTCGTCATTTCCGATCCAACAGGTAGGGAATGTCGTCGAGGGAGCTAGGTCGAGCAATAACAAGGAGCCGGTGAAACACCTGGAAGGGAGATCCTAAGCTTCACAATCGGTGAGCTACTATTGCTTTCGATCAAACTGTCATGGCTTCCGATCCAGACAGAAGGGAATGTCGTGGAAGGTGCGAAGCCGAACAACCTCACACCAAGCGGCTCCCTCTCTTGCTTCCGATCAAAATGTAATGACTTCCGATCCTTTACAGCCGTGAGCTCGTTTTCACTTCCGATCCGAGTGTCGTCGAAGTCGCACAGCACCGGAGGACCGGAGAGGGAGAGAGCGGGAGAGGGAAATTGAGAGAGCGAGCCGAAGGCGTCTCCTCTTCGACCCTTTAACGATGTCCAAGTGAGATCGTGCGTGACATGGTGGATGCGACCTCGATCGTGCAGAGGCATGGCATCAAACATGGCCGGGCAGGTAAGGGGTTTTGATTTTGATTTTTTTTATAGCAGACGGGTCAACAAGGGTGATGCACTGTAGTTTTCTGGCGCTGTCTTGATGCTACGGTGCTTTCCAATAATTTGCCGGGTTGCTAATCTTCAACTCGAAATTTTAGAGCAGTTAGAACCATATTGTCTTAAATGGGTACTAGAGCATTATGAATGTTGATGCTACGGTGTAGAATCTCATAGCACTGCAGTACTTGTTCAATATTAGTGAATTTTGTCATTTTTTATATTTTTTGCATGAATCATAACTAAAAGAAAATATTTTTACTTGAATAATAAATAGTATAAAATTTATAATTAGCAATCATATACACAAATGCCTCTATCCTAACATGCATCTATGCATGCATTTTAAATTTCTGCAATGTTCCACTAAACCAATCCACACAAAATAATGACATATTAAAGAACCCTAATTAAGTATTAAACCTAAATTCCTTAATTCCCTATATCTAGAGCCATCCTATCTTGCATTCATAAGGTGATTGGTTGCTTTTAGGGTGCCAGCTGGCAACCCACTAAAGTTAGGCATAAGTCCAGATTATATACACATCACCCTAAATCTTCTCCTATGGAGGGTTATGCAAATCATAAATAAATTCTAAAAATCAATCTAAATCTACAACAATCCTTAGGATTTTCAAACTAAAAAAGTCTGGTCCCCACTTTAATCAAGAGTTTTTGTTTTAGAAATGTAATTAACTATAGGGGCTTACCTCTATAGGGAACCTAGAGCCAAGTAAAAAAATAAATCCTATCTTAGTCCTCTAAGATTGGGGAAGAATCTTATAGGCACAGACAGTAGCTTTATACTTTGGTTAGTTTCATAAATAAAATGATAAGTGAATGTTTCCTTTATCCTTCAGTTTGAATTTGACATTTCTTATGCATTTAACAATGAAAGTAAATTTCATTTCTCTCTTCAAATTAATAGTGAAACATTAATCTATCTCTCAAGATGGTAGAATGATTAGCTATGCAGATTTGACTAAAAAACATTAAATCATATCATGTGGAATATTTTATTTATACACAATATTTTTCCAGTGACACTACTAGGGATAGACTCCTCTCTTCATTATTAGTGGAGCTAGAAATTTTAGATCTATAAAGATTAGATTAAATATTTTAGTAATAAATCTTTTTTTTTTTTTTGTAAAACCAAGGTTCTGAAACATTCATCTTAAATCTTCAAAAATAAATCAATATTTAAATCTCTTCAATTATAAATTCTAGTTTAAAATCATTTTCCTAGTCCAAAGTCTTTTAGACAAGGCCTAGATTTAAATCTATTCAAATATAAATGCTTATTTAAACACATTCCTGCAGACCAAGGTCTTTTGGAATGGGGTCAAACCTAAATCTCTTCAATTCTAAATTCCAAATTATACTCATTTCCCTATTCTAAAGTCTTTTCATACTGTGTTTATATTTAAAATCTCTTAAATTCTTAAGTCCAGTTTAAACTCATTTCCCTTGAATGAAGTCTTTTTTTCAAAATCAAATAAAATCTAAATTTCGGTTTACACTTGTTGCGTCCAGGAGTATTCGCGACGGTAGAGAAATATAAAGTTTATCATCTTAGCATTGTACGAAAATCTGGCACGCAATCAGATAAGAGAGAGGGTCTAGCATTTATGAGACACCATGATTTTTACGTGGAAAACCCCTGAAAAAAGGCAGAAAAACCACGGGGCCTAGCCCAGTTTGAAAGAATCCACTAGTATTTGCAGTCGATTACGAATGAGGCCCTTCCTTGGGAGAAGGCCTTAGCTCGATGTACATCTTATAGAGTACATTACATGATGTAAATACAAAGAGCTACTATTGACATATTTGCTTTGTTGGAAGGACTGTAGTCGGCGGGCGACGGAAGTCAGGAGGACCGTAGTCAGTTGGCGATGGAGGTCGGAAGGACTGTAGTCGGTGGGCGACGTAAGTAAGGAGGACCATAGTCGGCAGGCAACGGAGGTCGGAAAGACGGTAGTTGGCGGGCGACATAAGTCAGGAGGACCATAGTCGATGGGAGACAGATGTCGGAAGGACTATAGTCGACGGGCGACGTAAGTCAGGAGGACCGTAGTTGGCTGGCGACGGAGGTCAGAAGGACTGTAGTCTAACGGCGAAGATCAGAAGGATAGCGTCAGGTAGAAGTCCAACAATGGAAAGAAATCCATTTCGCGTAGATGTCCAGCAAAGTCTAATAACCGGTAGAAGTCCGACGCTGGGTAGAAATTTGGCGAAGAGTGAAGGTTCGACGTTGGGTAGAAGTCTGACGTCTGTTGGTGGCAAAAGAGAACTCCGGCTTCACTTGGGCGGAGTTTTGGCATCAGGAGGGAACTCTATTGCAAATTGGGAAGAACTTCAGCATCATGTGGAAGTTGGGAAGAATTCCTTCGTTCTCCCGAATATCACGCAGAATCCCGGCGTGTTCGGGCCACAGGAAGAGCTCCGGCGGTGGTTGAGGAGGAGAGGATTCTCCTTTTCCCCTTTCTCCTCTTCTTCTTTTCTTATTCTCTCTCTTCCCTTCAGTTCCTTTGGTGTAGAATGAGGGTTCTATTTATAGTTTTTTTGGAGTGGCATAGCCCGTAAATAAGCGTGAGATCAGGGGCGAATTGGGAGTGTTTTGAATAGACGGCCGATATCGAATCCTTTGATCATGCACCATTCATTGGGCATTTGAAGGCTTAATGATGTCGAAATTTGGCGATCTTGTGCTTGTTGGATTCGTCTCATCGAGTCGTTCGATTCGAGTATAAACTGGTCAAAATCGGAGACCGTTTGGTAACTCAAATTGCGGTTTGAACCTTCTAACAGCGCTTTGAGCCCTTGATTCGGACTCATTTGGGCTCGGATTGGGTTGATCTTGGTGTCGTTGGGTTTGTATTTCCGAGACGCTTAGTTTGACTATAGACTCGCTGAAATCGGAGTTCTACAGCTTCCGAATTTAATTTTTGAAGTTTCCAACTAGCTTTTGCCTCGAGATTCGTGCCCGATCAAGCTAATTTTGTGATGCCGTATCAACACTCATTTCCTTGTCTAAGGTTTTCAGACCAGAACTTTGCCTAAATCTAAATCTAAATCCTATCATAATTAATGTTCCCCTTGGTGTGAAGTCTTCAAACCATGTCTTAGTCTAAATTCAATTCTAAATTATGTCAAATTTAAATTCTCCCCAAGTTCCTATCCAAGGACGGATCCTGGTTTAAATTTTTTATCTACATCCCTATCTAAATCATTGCTTCAGTTGAAGATTATTCTAACATGTTTTAAATCTAAATTTCTCTAAAGTTAGAACTAAATTCCAGTTCCATTCTAGTTTAAACTTGTGTTGGAGATTAAGTAGATTCAGCTCAATATTGTATTTAGTGATCTAAATATCTTGCTTAAAACTAGTATATGAAGAAACTGATTATTTAGGAAAGTTGATTTTCTGTTTCTCCAAAGTTGCTAGCATCAATGTCAACTAGAACCTATCTATTGACGGCTCTCTAATCAAACTGGGTTTAAGATTTGATAACATCTAATTTTCTTTACTAGACTATACCTAAAGTGGTCAAGACTGAAGTCTTTGCTAAACAATCAACTGTTAAGTTCACTAATGAGCGTGGGTGTGCACTTGCTCCTGTAATTGCTAAACCCTCTGCGTTCACTTGCCACACTTTCATCAAGTATATAAGCAACCAGAAGGGCAAATTTATTGCTCATCTATGGTCAATTAAAAAAACTATTAAAGTTATGTTTGATTTAAAAAAAAAATCACCGAGCCATCTTAAGAAAGCATCTTCTTCAAATACTCATCCTTAAGTTTGTTAGGTTTTTCCCCATACGACACTTAATCCTAAAATCAACACTGATTTGAAAATATAACTACAAGTAATCAACATAATGGAAGAAGAAAAGGTAAGGAAAGGGCTAAATAATTCATAGATATAAAATCCCTCATGGTGTTGGACATCAATTTCCATTTAATACTGTCAGCCTTTCCAACCTAATATGAAATAAAATAAGTTAATCAAATAGAGCAAATTGATTTAAGATTGTATAATGGGTATATTTGGTAAGTATATTGCGGATACCGACCATTGAGACAAGTTTTTGTCATAGTTCTTCTATACTCCTTTCAGAACTTATCCGTGCATAATGTAAGGAAAAGAAAATTGAAGTTAAAGATGGAAGGCTAGAAGATATAACTTTAATGATGTACCAGCAACCAGCATTCAACAATGTAGAGGCAGTAAGTGTTTGCCGATTGTGGCTGTCTACTTTCAAAATGAAAGAATCCCTTACAATTGATTGAGAAAATATGGAATTTGATATAGCTAACAAAAAACTGTAGGAGTCTATTGCATTCAGTAGAGGAAGAAAAGAGGTATTTGATTGGGCAAAGGCATTCAAAGGATCATACGCTTCAGAAGTATCTCAATAGGTTTAGGAGGGAAGAAAAATAATAAATGGCAAACTTATTATTGCATGAGCCTCTTAAAGATGAGGATATTAATTTTGGCATCAAAATAGTTACATTTCTCAGTAGTTATAGTAATTTCTTAGTAGTTATAGTAATTATCGTTTATTTCATTGCGTAGGATAAATTTAGCAATTTGAGCAAGTAGTGCTAGAGTTAATTCTTGTTCACCTATTTCCTCATGGGTTTGGCACACTTCTCATAATAATTTATTACTTGATTGGCACATGTGCGTATGTTGTTAGTTGGGAGTATTTTGAAATTGCTAGATTGCCAGAGGGGGGGGGGGGGGGGGGGGGGGGGGGGGGGGGGGGGGGGGGCGGGTGAATTGCAAAAATATGTTGCAATAATTAAAATCCTAAGCAAGAGTTCTAATATTTTGTGTTTTTAAAATTTATAACAAGAAAACTTTAACCAATGTAAGAGCAAATAATTGAACTTACCTTGCAACAAAGAATTCCTTTTTTTTTTCTTTCACAATTATCACCAAGCAAATATAAAGAAAAATAAAGGGAAAACAAAAATAAAAAAGCGATAAGGAAAAAGCACACCGGAATTTTATAGTGGTTCGGTCAAACCATGACCTACGTCCACTCCTCGGAGTCCTCCACTCCGGGGATTTCACTACAAACTATAGTTCTCCCTTACAGGACTCACTTTCACCAACCCGGCGTGGCGGAGTGCCAAGCGCTTTTCTCACCCTCCTGGCGACGGCAACGTACCTTCTCATTTTTCTCCCTCCTAGAGAAGGCAGAGTACCTTCGAGGTCTCTGATGTAGAAGAGTCTCCCCCTTAGAGAGCCTCCCACAAGTTCTACTCGGGCCACATGAGAAGCAAGATGCAGCAAGAATGGAGCAACCGTGTGATCTCCCTCACACTACTTCTCCCTCACCAAGCTCACCCTCTCCTTTCTCTCTCAAACCCAAAAAACTTCTCAAGAGCTCTCTACCTAGGATTCCCTCTCTAATCACGTTCCCCTCTTTCTGTCTCTCACTCTCAAAACATAATAATTTTGACACATAAAACAGGCTCCAAAATCTCTATAATTTCAAAGAAGCCGTTACTATCGTACAGTACGATTTCACATTGTACTATACCATATCTCATCCTTGTACGAAGGTGTACGAAAAGTTTAAATATAATCGTACAGTACAATTATAAATCGTATGATATGATCCTCAACACTATTTTTCATACAGGACGATAACTGGGACGAGCAAAAAGTCATCTCTATACATTGTATGGTATGATCATTGTCGTACAGTATGATTAGAGAAAATCAAGGGATCAGCCAGGATAATTTTCGGGATGATAGAGATCGGCCTCTGTTCATCATATGGTACGATATATATCGTATAGTACGATAAGACAAAAATAATAGATCGTCCAGGATAATGTCGGAATGATCAAAACTCGTCTCTATTCATCGTATAGTACAAACCTGTTCGTACAGTATAATGACCAATAGGCAATTAAGCCTTGATTTATTCCACTAATCACGGGTTATTTTAAGTATGTATTTGAAATAAATCGTACCATACAAATGACTTCGTACAGTACAAACGGCTGATAAAACTTACTTAAACAAATCCGGCGGCTAGGGTTTTGGATTTAGTAACACATTGTACAGTACAATATACATCATACAGTACGATTTGTTCATTGAAATTTGTTTTAAAAGATCAGATCGTACAGTATGATATAAAGTCATACAGTATGATCAACAGAGAAAGAAAATCTATATTTTACTTTCAAAACCCTCTCCCCCTGTATGTGTGCATGGTTGCTCAGACTTACATGCAATTTATGGCCGGACTCAAGAAAAGAAAAATAAAATAAATAGAAAATTATATTGTTTCAGACTCACACTTCTGCTATACCAAGTCTTGAGTCTTCCTATTGTCCTGAGTAATTTGTGATCTTCCTTAAATGCTAGTACTCACAGATAATAATATAAATCAAAATATATTCAATGAATAGAAGTTATGACGATATTATTTGTCATCATCAAAATCTCAAACTCGGGGTCATGGGTTGTAACATATTTAGCAGTAGAATTTATAATGACATGCAATTTTATTGTCATACAATTTAGCAACTCGTAAAGCATTAACTCTCTCATACACAAAGTAGAGTCTCCATCAAGTTTTGTTACCATTGTTGAGAAAGTAGTTTGCACTTTCACAATTATTTCTATATTGTTAAAAAAATAGCAAAATTCAATCCTTGTTGATTTGCATCTTATTTAGTTATCATTATTCTTTTGTGAAGCTGTAACTATTTGGTCTTACAATTTTTATTTTTAGTTTATTTTATTGCATTTCAATTTTTTTTTGTTGGTGAATGTGTAGTAGATTCCATAAGGATCCCTAGTTGTTTGATTTAGAGATAGAGAAGATCCTTACAAAAATTTAAAGATCCAAAAAGACTATAATGGTAGGAATAGCCAAACAAAATCTAGATCAAGACCATCCAAGATCTCTTAAGGAGTATGTCAATCCTTTAGAAAATGAAATTCATCATAGTATCAATCAACCTACTATCCAAGCTAATGATTTTGAACTAAAATCTATCGTTATCCAAATGGTTTAGAATTCTCAGTTTGGGAGAACTCCTGTTGAGGACCCCAACCTTAGTTAATTTATTAGAAATTTTTGAAACATTCTAGTATATTAGAGTTAGTAATAATGCTATTAGACTTCATTTGTTTCCATTTTGTAAGGGAGAAAGCAAAAATGTGGCTAAATTCCTTTCTCATAAGCTTCGTAAACACTTTAAATGAGTTCCACATAAGTTCCTAGCAAAATATTTTGTACCATCTAAAACTGCTATGCTTAGGAATGATATTATTTCATTTTCTCAATTTAATGGAGAGTTAATTTATAGGAGATGGGAAAGATTCAGGGAGATGCTTAAAAGTACCCTCATCATGCTTTACCTAAATGGTCAGTGATTTAGACATTTTATAATGACCTTATAGGATCCCTTAGGTTTAAAACTAATGCAGGAGTGAGAGGATCTTTAATGTCAAATCCTTTTGATGATGATTATTCCTTGATAGAGGAGATGGAAACAAATAACATCCAGTGCTCTTCTTATAGGGTGAATCCTAAGAGAGTAACTAGTGTGTATGAATTAGATACTTTATTATTTTTGACTAGTCAAGTAGCTTTCATTGGTAAGATATTAAACAATTTGGGTGTTAGTTTTATTTCTTGATTACTTATGCATTTGGAAGAGAGTGATTTGAATTCTATTGGTTTAGCTTTTGTAGTGTAGTATTTTACTGGTTATATATTTTACTACAAGTGCATGTAAATTTTACTTTTTTTGCACTAATTCAAAGCTTATATGAATATTACTTCTATGATTTAACTTTTGACATATATATATATATATATATACTATGCCTTGAATTCAGTTGTAAGTTTGGCGACTTGCTAGACTTTTTAAGCTCATTATATATGGTTAAATAATTTCATGTCAGGGCAGAGAAGCAGGAGTGTGAGGCTGGTCAGGATTCTTCAAATTTTGTTTCTTTTTGTTATAGTCATAAGTAGTGTATATGATTTTTGAGAATGAATACAGATGTGTACATTAATATTTTGAATTATAAAATCTATTTTGCTTTTTAATTTTGATTGATTATATTTAGATAGCTATGGTTGTTGTTTATTAAAAAGTAAATAAATTATTCTTCCAAATTAGATTCTAGGTTATCACACAGAGGACCTTGATCTAGTCTTGAAGATCTTCTCTCAAGAGACTACAAAATAGTTGGGATGGATTTTGAAGAAGAATAAAGAGATCCTCACTTTGGTAACCTTATGAATACCTCACAATTTTCTTTCTCTAGATCTCTCACTCTCCAATCTCAAACTCTCTCTCAAACAAACTCCCAAATGTTACTCTCAAAGGAAAATTTGAAGTAAAGGATCATAATGTTAGTTTTTAGGACTTCTTCTATAAGAAACAAAAGAAAAACAATCTAAAAACTAAAAATTACAAGTGAAACAACTTCAGATCATACAGTACAATTGTGGGTCATATGTACGAATAGTTCGAAAATCCAGGTACAAACCTGTGTGAACCTAATTTCATACATTATTAGTCGTCCGGATGAATTAAGATCGTATTGTATGAATAGTTTAAAAATAGTGTGTTTGTATGATATGATCTGGTATGAACCTTAATTCATACATTGTTACTCATCTATACGAATACAGATCATATTATACAAACAGTTCAAAAAATAATGTGTTCATTTGGTAAGATCTAATACGAACCTAATTTTGTACTATGTTAGTCATCTGTACAACTTGAAATCATACAGTATAAATAATTAAACAAGTCAAGCTTCATTTGGTACGATCTTGGATGAACCCAAAGTCATACACTATTAGTCATTTATATGACTTGACATTGTATAGTACGAACAATTCAAAAGAAAAAACCTTGATTTGATTGACTAAATTCTGGAGGAAAAGCTATGACAGATTATACAATACGATATAGATATCGTACAATATGATTAGTTTTAAAATTTTAAGTTTTAACTCTCTCCCATTGTGTGTGTGTACGGTTACCCAATTACAATCACACTCTCATCTCAGACTCAAGAAAATAAAAAGAAAAAGATTCGTAGTCTTTATTATATGAAATCCTATTATACTCTTTCTTGAAGTCTTCAGCAGTCTAGAGTACGATTTCTCTGAAATAATAGTACACAAATAAATAAATAGAAATATCCAGTACATGTTAGGAGAAATAATAAAATTAATCGAAAACTAATATTTTGCTATCATAAAAAATCATAATCTTCATCTTGATTACGGAGTTGCAACAAATTAATCTTAGAAATGAAAAACAAATTGACTCTTCTAAAAAGAAATTCAATATTTAACAAGATCAAACATGATATTCAAAATTTTGACATTCTAGAATCGTTCATTAAAAGGGAACTAAAATCTGAGATCTTATCAAATAGTGACTTTCCTGAAATCAACTTTTAACTAAGTCATATCGTAATAGATCTTATAGAATCTGACTCCAAATTAGATAATAATGATGCAAAACTTGACGAGAATGTAAACTCTACCCTAGTTTGTTCTCTCGATCACACCTAGCATGTACAACTTTGTGATAATGTTTTACCCCCCCCCCTCCCCCCCCTCTGCGCGCGCGCGCGCAAGCTTCCTCCTCAGGATAAAGGCAAACAAACTATTTCAAATGATCCACTTCAAATTCCTCCTAAACAATCCAATCTTCCCTCCACTCCACTGGGTTTTGATTTTAATATTACTAAGGTTGATTATAATGTTTTTGCTAATCTTAGGAAGTTATTTAATAAATTGAGTATTTATGATGACTTTAATCTGTCAAAAGAGATGGGGGAGTATTTAATTAAAACACTTCTCGATCCTGAGATTTGTTTAGCTCAATTATCTTCAAATTCATTAGATGAAGCCCTCTACTTTAATAAAATACCAGGAATAACATTTTTTGATGAAGATCTACTTTTGGGTACTAACCATTAAAATTTCCCACTTTATATCACTGTAAATGTGGAAAACTTTAAGTTATCTAAAGTTTTTGTTGATTCGGGTGCATTAGTCAACGTCATGAATGTAAAGAATCTTGCATAACATAAAATTGATAATAGTAAGCTCACCATAGATAAGTTGGTGCTACGAGGGTTCAGTGAAATGGGTGAGAAGGCTTTAGGTTCAATTTCCCTCCTTCTAGAAATAGGAAACTTAAAAATTGAAGAAAAGTTTCATATTATTGATTCATCGACATTCTTTAATGCGCACTTAAATAGACTTTAGATCCATGAATATAAAATGGTTCCATGTACCCTACACCAATGCATTAAGTACCAACAATACTACATTGAACATGTGATTAAGGGTGATTTGTAACCATTCTTGCATCAAGAGATTGAGATTAACAAGGATGCTGCATATTTTATACGAAAAGGATCCTCTTATTATTCTAAAGTTGAGATCAATATTGAGAAGGAGATAAGTGAGCAAAGTTCCTATCAAAATCAAGGATAAAAAGGATCAAAATAAAAATGAAAAGGAAAAGAAAAAGAAAAAGAAAAAGAAAAACATCAAAAGGTAAAAAAGTCAGATAGCAAAGACGACCCCGACATCGTAGTCCTTAGGACTCCGAATATGTTTCCTCGAAGAGGTAGAAGGATGGCCCAAAGGGCACGGGGTCAAGGTCGTGCTTTATTTGAAAGAAGAGCAACCCAGTATATATTGATGTAGAATCAAGTTTCGATGAAGAACAAAAAAAAGGGTGTCATAATTCCTTTTGATTGCCAAAAAATTAATCCTCCTCCAAAGTTTGATCTTGCTATAGAATAGGACACTGACTTAGAGGATGATACTTCTGAAGTTCAAAATGATGAGCCTGACTTAACAATATATAAAAAGCTTAATAGAAGAATTGAAGCCCTATCCTTGACCCCACTATCAACTGGCAGGTTTGCAGGGTTAGAGATTAAAGAGGCTTCTAACCTAGATGGAAAAGTAAGGAAAGTCCAAAAGTTTTTTCCTCGCTCTTCCTTCTCAAGGGATAAAATAAATATAACCCTTAAAGAGATTGATTTTAATGAATTAATGGAATTACTTTTTTGATAGTTTGCTATTTGTATTAAAAATACTTTCTCAATAGGTCTCATATAATACCGATAGACTAAGGTTCATACTAAATACCACGAGAATATTTGGCAAAAAAAAAAAATTTAACCAGTGGTATCAGCTTTGGTACCATTAGATCATTTGATGATGATGAATATTACTTAATGATAACATGTCATCTTGAATCTCAAAATATCCCTGCTAAAGTCATTGATCCTATTGATAGACTTTATTTGGAGACTTTATATGATTCTGATGAGCCTCAAGTTCGGGATGCACCCCCTAAATTTGAAAAATAAATTAAACCGATAGTTAACAAATTAAAGGAAATTAACCTTGCAATGAAAAATGACCCTTACCCCACTTTTATAAGTTCCCTGTTGAGTGAAGTTGAGTTTAAGGATCTGATTCAACTCCTTTATGAGTAAAGGGATTTCTTTTCCTGGACATATGATGAAATATTGGGTTTATTCGTTGACATAGCAATATATAAACTTGGAATTCAGCATGATGTCATCCATGTTAAACAAGGTCCTCGATGCATATGTTCAACGATTATGCAACAAGTCATTACTAAAATTAAGAAATTGGCCGAGGATATATTTATTCTAGGGGAAAAATATCCTTCTTAGGTAGCCAACGTCATGCCTATTGCTGATCTATTTTCATGTTTTATGATTTTGATGATAGCAAACACTCTTATTTCTCTATGTCTGCCTTATCTACTGATATTTCATGTCCACAAGATCAGACTGCAATTTGGAATCAGTTCAAAATTAGATAGACTAGGTTTGAGTCAGTTTGTACCCTTTTTTCTTTCTGGACACTTTTATTTTTGGTGTAGCTCCTGAAGCTATATAACTTTGCACACAAACCTTGGAAGATATTCTAAATGTTCCATAGAGTTTACTATTTTTAGTAACATCATCCAGGACGATATTTATATAATCCTGAACGATCGGTTCAAAAGAAGATATCCTAATTAGGGCATCCTTATTAAGGCAGCCGTTATTAAGCCGATCGGCCTAGATGATACTTTTATTAGCCAGGATGATAGGATGAATTAAGAAAGAATCAGTTTCCATGATCAGTTTAGGTGTTCTTTATTTTAGGAAATTGGCCAGGATGATATCTACATTGTCCTGGACGATCTAACTCAATTATGCCTAAATTGATCTGGTAATTAAGGAAAGCAATTAAGACTTGATTGCACGATCAAATCATCCTAGATAATCATAGGATCGTCCTTGATGATTGGATATCAGACAGCTCTTTTCAGGGCGATGTTCAGGTGATATTTCAAGATTTATATTGATTGTCCAGGACGATATGAACAAATTTCTTATGATTGTCTCAAGTAGTCCCGGATGAATGGGCTTAAATTGCACTGATCGTACAGAATAATATTTATATCGTCCTGGACGATAAAGTCGGCAAGTTGCATTAATGAGCTTATTTTGAGATCTTATATTTAAGCTTTTGATAAGGCACTTTTATAAATGTCTTTGGCAGCCATTGTAGCTTCGTTTTTTTGGGGGAACTTGAAGAAAGAGGTTGGAAGGGAGTGAGGAACGGGTGAAGTCTTAGAGAGGGAGAAGATCCATTGAGGGGGGACTCAAGGAAGTGTGAAGGGGAATTCCACACGGTTGCTCCAGCAGGCTTGCACCTTAATACCGTCGGATTCAAGGCTTGTCTTGAGGGAAGTTCACCAAAGAAGAAGATCTGTTTGGTGTCAAACGATCTGGCGACTCCGCCGCACTGGGGAAGGTAGAAGTGATTTTGTAAGGGCTTCTCCGCCTAGCTGTGGGGGATAAAGGAGAGACACTTAGTTTAGTACAATACTTGGAGGGTGCCTCTGAGGAGTGGACATAGGTCAAGGTATGACCGAACCACTATAAATCTGGTGTGTTCTTTCCTTTCTTACTTTTGCATTTAATTTCCACACTTGATTTTCTTTGTGGTGAATCTTGATCTTTATTTTAAGATTGTGTTTGTTTAAAATACTGATTCACCTCTCTCCTTTAATTAGCCTTGGGCCGGTTCATACGGCCTAATATCCCTAATGAACATTCTAGTGCCAGCAGAGCGGGATTCATAAAAATTAAGCTTGAAATTTTTTTGAATTTTGATCATGTTAAGAGAGTTGCTATTTTCATGTTTTATATTTTTATAGCTTGTATAGTTTTAATGATTCCAAATATTATTTTTTTATGTGTAATTATCTTCTAACACTTTTTGGAAGATTTATTTTTGCTCTTGTATGTACTAACATTTCAGGGAAATTGAACTCCAAACTATGAAGAATTCAAATCAAAATCAGCATACAATTCTTTGCAAATTGAAGCTTTAAATTGTTCTTTGAATTAAGAGGGAGTGATTGTAATTGAGTGAATAAAAATACACACACACACACTTAAGAAGATCTTACAAAATTTGTACTGATCGTACGGGATGAATATAGTTCATACGTGAGGATCAGGTCAGTTTTCTCCCCATAAGAGCAATGGAACGAACAGGAGTTAGAGGAATTTTTTCTAAGTCCTGATCGTCCAGGACGAAATTATTTTCATCCCAGAATGAGATAGGATCTGTAAAAATTTCGTTCAAATGAAATCCATAATCGTGCTAGGACATTTTCTTCTCTGTAAAAATTTCGTCCAAACGAAATCCAAATCATCCCAGGACGAATTCTTCTTTGTAAAAATTTCATTCAGACGAAGTTCATTATCGTGCCAGGATGAGTTGTTATCTATAAAAATTTCATCCGGACGAAGTCCTGTTCGTCCCAGGGCGATGTGAACCGACTTATCAAAATTGGTTACATCCATGCAGTTATTTGGGAACCGACCTATGGTATAACTGATCGTACCTGAAGAACCTACTTTATATGGGATGATGATCGTGTACGAACATAGTTCATACCAATATACATCAGGATCATTTCCAACACTTTAAGTAAAATCGTCCAGGACGATCCATTTCATATTAACTTGAATATTTTGCAGTTTTGGACGATTTTTCTTGTCTCTCCTATATAAGGTCCAATTTTTACTTCCACCCAATCCTTGTGCCATTTGATCTTTGTGCCTATTGAAAGAAGAGTCAAGGAGAGTGTGTGAGAGAGCATTCAAAGGAGGATTCCTACCACTGGAGCTTGAAGGCTTCGCTTGGTGTTCAAAGGTAAGAATCTCTACTTGTGATTTGGGATTACTTCACTCTTTTTTTTCTTCCTTCTAGAATTCTTGTGAGAAGATATATCAAGGAGTTCCAATTCTCTGCCGACACTTGGAGAGTGTGAACAGCCACAGGTTCTTTGCCCACACTAGGAGAGTGTGAAAGGATGAGGGGTTCTCTGCCCACACTAGAAGAGTGTGAAAGGATGAAGGGTACTCTGCCCACACTAGGAGAGTGTGAAAGGATGAAGGGTTCTCTGCCCACACTAGGAGAGCGTAAAAGGACAAATGGTTCTTTGCTAATACTGGGGATAAGTGTAAAAGGAAGACGGTTTTCTGCCGCACTGGGTAGTGGTGGAAAGAGTTTTCGTAAAGGCTTCTCTGCCTTACTGTGGGTGTTAAAGGAGAGTCACTAGTGGTATTAGTGCAATACTTGGAGGGTGCCTCCGGGGAGTGGATGTAGGTCTAGTTTAGACCGAACCACTATAAATTTTGTGTCTTTTATTTTTACTGCTTTTTATTTTTTGCATTTTATTTTGTTATAAAAATTATGGTTGAAAAACTTTTTGTAAAAATTCATTAAAGTTTATTTTCAGTTCAACATACTCAAGAGGGATAATTTTTAAAAAAAATGAATTCACCCCCCAATCTTGGATAGCCTTGGGACATAAGCTTAGGTTTAACAACCTAATTCATAGTGAACGAATCACAACAAGTGGTATCAGAGCCTTGTTTCAAAATCATAAGTTTAAACTACTTTTTGATTAACGTAAAGGGCTACATTTAGAAACCAAAACACACCTGAGGGTTACTCTATTACTATACCTCCACTATTTCACAATATACCTTTTGATTTTTAGAAAATATGCATGTCTACTTTCTTACTGTCACTTGATTATCGTATGCGGATCTTAGTCCAAGAAGGATATACAAAACTAACTAGATTAGTTGATGGAGTTAGAGTTGAAACACCTTTTGCAGACTAGACAGTAGAATAACTTGACTTAGCACAACTAAACGCCAAATGCTTGAATAGTTTCTTTTGGGCTTTAAAATCGGAGGACTACATGCGGGTTTCTACTTGTAAAAGTGGAAAGGACATATGTGATAGATTTTGTATAACATATGAGGGGACTAATGAGGTTAAACAATCTAGACTCAATATCTTATTGCATGATTATGAATTGTTTCGCATGAAACCTAATGAATCCATTTTTGATATGTACATAAGATTCACACAAATAGTCACCTCTTTGCATGCACTTGGTAGGGAACTAACGAATGCTGAAATGGTTAATAAGATTTTTTATTATTTATCTACTGCTTATAATGCTAAAATTACTGCAATTACAGAGTCTAAGGATTTAAACATTTATTCTATTGACAATCTTCTTTGTTCGCTTATTACTTAAGAGTAAGGAGTTAGCCAAAGAAAGATTGATGTAAGTGAACCACGAAGGGAGAAGAACATAGCACTGAATGTGGAAGAGTCTGAGAGTGAATACTCACAACCCGAGGATGAAGAAGACATCACATTGATGACTAGACAATTCAGAAGCTTTTTGAAAAGGAAGCAGAAGAAACGCCTGCAATGGAATAGAGGTAAATTCAATAGAAATATCAAGGTTTCAAAATGATGTTATTTGCTAGGAGTGCAGGAAACCTGGACATATAAAGACAGATTGCCCAAAACTCAAAGCCAATCCTAGCAAGGAGAAGGTAGAGGAGAAACCTACTATAAAGAAGGGTAGAAAGAAGTTTCAAAAAGCTTTTTGGGCAGACTCAGCTTCAGATTCATCAGAGACTGAAAAAGAAGAGGAAGTCACTAATCTGTGCTTAATGACTGACAGTCTTGATCAGTTAGATCAAGAAGAGATATGTGACTTAATTTATGATAAATTATTTGAAGTTTTTAAACAAATGCATGATGCATATAGAAAAATGAAGAAAATGCATGCTAGTCTAAGTCTAGAATTTAAAGAACTTAAAGAGGAACATGAAATTCATAAGAAAGATCATGCTTTAATTGATAACAACCACATAAAATTACTTGATAAATTTGATGACTTGAATAAAAATCACGAGAATTGAAAATCATCCTATGCAGAAGTTGAGAAAGATTATAAGAATTCTAAGGATGAATTTGAGAGCAAACTTTATAGAACCAATTATACAAATCAAATTTTAGAAGATATGAATTCATTTTACAAATTAACTATAAAAGCTCTCAAGGATAATAGGATATCACCTAAACTTAAAGATTTTACTAATCCTATTATGTATCCTAAATTTATGCAATCCCTGAAAAGACAGATGAATGCTAGAAGACTTAGGAATCCATTTCCTAAAGTAAAATGTAATAATTGTGGATTGTTTGGACATATAGCTCACACCTGTACTTTGAAGATAAAAACTAATTTGGTGTGGAGACCTAAGATACATAAACCTAGACATATCATACATGTATCTGATTATAAATTGCTAAAAGGTGAACCCAAACTTGTTTGGGTTCCTAGGTCTAACGTTTAAAAATTTTGTCGGTTCGCTCTCACACAAGACCTTATGAGAGCATATGGTACCTAGATAGCGGATGTTCAAAATACATGACTGGAGTTACTGCTCAATTCATAACGCTGGAAACCAGGAGTGGAGGCAAGGTTGAAGATAACACCACAAGGAAGAATGTTGGGACAGGTATGATTGGAAATTTAAAGAATTTTTCCATAGACAATGTATTATTGGTTGAAGGCTTAAAACATAATTTGTTAAGTATAATTCAGCTATGTGATAAAGTTTATTGTGTAAAATTTTTTCCTACTAGCTGCATATTAAGCCTAAATTGTAAATACGTTTTAAATGGAAAAATGGTAAACAATGTTTATATGCTAGATTTAAATTGCATTCAAACTCTTACTGCTTTTTGTTTGAAAATTGTATCTGATGAGTCATAGCTTTGGCATAGAAGACTTTGTCATTCTAGTATGAAAACTCTTAGGACGATTATCCAAAAGAACTTAGTGAGAGGTATACCAAAACTAGACTTTACTAAGGACCACCTTTGTGATGCATGCCAATTAGGTAAGCAGGTGAAGTCTTCTTTTCAGTCCAATAAGGATCTTAGAACTAAAAAACTATTGGAGATTTTGCATATGGATCTTTTTGGACTAGTTGGAACTATGAGTCTAGGAGGGAAGGTATATGGATTTGTGATTGTGGATGATTACTCAAGATTCACATGGGTTAGATTTCTATTTTATAAGAGTGAATTATTTGATGAATTTAGAAATTTTTTGACTTGGATTCAAAGGAAATTAGGGTGTGAAATTATTTCTATTCAAAGTGATCATGGAGGAGGATTTGAAAATGAGAGATTTGAAGAATTTTGTAAGGAAAAAGGAATTGATCACAACTTTTTTGCACCTAGAACCCCTCAGCAGAATGGGGTAGTCGAAAGAAAAAATAGAATATTAAAAGAAGACGCCCGAGTAATGTTGGCAGAATATTCACTTTCTAAATATTTTTGGGCTGAGGCGGTTAGCACAATATGTTATATTATGAATAGGGTAAATATAAGATCTAAATTGAATAAAACACCCTATGAGTTGTTAAAAGGGAGAACACCTAATTTATCTCATTTGTATGTTTTTGGTTGCAAGGTGTTCATTCATAACAATGAAAATTCTGCCTTAGAAAAATTTGATCCAAAATTAGATGAAGGAATTTTTGTTGGATACTCAAGTGTTGGAAAATCTTATAGATTATTCAATAGAAGAACTTTGGTAATTGAGGAGACCACACATGTTATATTTGATGAATCTAAAAATATGGAAGTGCCAAATATTATAGAAGATGAAATTGAGATTAACCCCCAAAAGATTGATAAATTGAACTTGGAAGAAAACTTGGAAGAAAATGTGAAAGAAAATTTGGAGATAGAAAACCCTTTACCTAGAGATTTGAGATTTTCTAACAACCACCCAAGGGAATTGATCATAGGTGAACCAAGTGAGGGTGTAAGGACTAGGCGTGGATTAAATAAGGAAGTCAATCATTCAGCCTTCATTTCAACTATAGAATCCACTAATATTGATCAAGCACTTTCTGATGAATTTTGGATTTTGGCCATGCAAGAAGAGTTGAATCAATTTATAAGAAATAAAGTTTGGGAATTAACTACAAGGCCAAAAGATCAATGTGTAGTTGGAACTAAGTGGGAATTCAAAAACAAAATGAATGACTCGGGAGTAGTCATTAGAAATAAGGCTAGATTAGTTGCTAAGGGGTATAATCAGATTGAAGGGATTTATTTTGAGAAGACTTTTGCCCCTGTAGCTAGACTTAAAGCAATTAGGGTTTTGCTAGCCTTTATCTGTATTAAAGGATTTAAATTGTATCAAATGGATGTCAAAAGTGCCTTTTTAAATGGGATAATTTTAGAGGATGTATTTGTAGAACAACCTCCAGGCCTTGAAAATTCTAAATACCCAAATCATTTTTTCAAGTTGAAAAAGGCATTATATGGATTGAAACAGGCACCTAAGGCTTGGTATGTGAGGTTGAGCACCTTCCTACTTGAAAGATCATTTGAAAAAGGAAGTGTGGATAAAGCTCTCTTTTTGAAGAAATGTGAAAATGATATATTCATTGTTCAAATTTATGTAGATGATATCATTTTTGGATCTTCAAATAAAAATCTTTGTGATGATTTTTCTAAAATAATGAGTAGTGAATTTGAGATGAGTCTAATGGGAGATTTAAGTTACTTTCTAGGTTTTAGCATTAAACAAATTGAGGAAGGAACATTTCTAAGTCAATCAAAGTATGTTAAGGACATCCTCAAAATGTATGAAATGGACAATGCTAAACCTGTAAGTATACCAATGAGTTCCTCAATTCAGTTGGATAAAGACCCTAAGGGAAAATATGTTGATCAAAAGAAATTTAGAGGGATAATTGGTTCTTTACTTTACTTGACTGCTAGTCGGTCTGATATCATGTTTAGTGTTTGCTTATGTGCTAGATTTCAATTAGATCCAAAAGAATCACATTAGACAGTAGTGAAAAGGATTTTAAAATATATGTTAGGAACTCAGAACTTAGGAATTTAGTATCCTAAGTTTAGCTCTTCATTTGAAATAATTGGTTATTCAGATTCTGACTTTGCAGGATGTAAGGTGGATAGGAAAAGCACCTCTGGAATATGTCAATTCATTAGAAATTCTTTAGTCTCTTGATCCAGTAGAAAATAAAATTCAGTAGCCCTATCTACTGCAGAAGCTGAATATATTGCATTAGGAAGTTGTGTGGCACAAGTACTTTGGTTGAAATAATAGTTGATTGATTTAGGATTGTCTATAGGTACTATTCTAATTTATTGTGATAATACTAGTGCTATTTGCATTTCTAAAAATCCTATTCAACATTCAAGAACCAAACACAATGACATAAGGCATCATTTCATAATGGATCATGTATCCAAGGGAGAAATTGAACTCATTCATGTTACAACTAAAAATTAACTTACAAATATTTTTACAAAACCTTTAGCCTTTGATATTTTCAGTGCATTAAGAATAAGGCTTGATGTGATTGATTTAAATGCTTAAATAAAAATGTTCTTGCAACATTGATGTTTGTTTATTAATTAATTGTTTTTTATGTGTTTATAATTTTGTTTGTGTGATTTTTTTCCTTTTAGAGTCTGTGCTTCTTCGTTGTTTTTGGTATTTATTTTGTTTTATTTTTGAATTGTAATTTTTGTTTGAGTGCAATTTTTTTTTTAAAGTCATGATCGTCCGAGATGAAATAGTTTTGTACCGGACGATTTATGTAATATGACAAACTGTGGGATTTTGAACCATTTTAAGTGCAGTTTTAATGTACTTCGTCTGTACGATCGTCACGATCATCCGGGATGAAATATTTTTCAAACGACGGGATGAATGAATGAAGTAGTTGAATGGATAAGGTAGTTTTTAATATGAACTTTGTCTGTACGTACCTTTGGTTCGTCTTGACGAACACATGTCGGTTCGGTGTAGGGGGTGGTTTTAACTGTCATTAAACGATATAAGTTCTAATCATCCTGTGAAAAACACGTGTTCGTCTGTACGATCAGATTGGTCAAAAGTCTGTATGAAAGGACGCTTCGTAAGTCGCATTGATTATGAAAAGCCATTTTATTCTGGTCGTATTGGATCATCTGTATGAAATATTTTTGTACGGGACAAAATTTTTTTGTCTGGTACAAACATGTCGTTTTCAATATGTAGGCGGGCTTTTTAACTCAATAGTCACACGCTAAATATCACTTTGAACTCCTTTCTTACACCAGATCATTTTCAAATGGCCAATTCAAGTAAGCGTCAAAAGGTCATAGTGAATAAGCCACATAAGAATTCGTCCGAGAACTTTCTATCCAAAATAAATGAGAATTCTTTTCCTAGATTTGCTTCTACCAAAATCACTCCTCGAATTTTAATTCAAGAAGATATTACCTTTAAGGTAATGCATTTATTTGCTTCGACTCAATTTCAATTTATCCTTACTCTGGTCCACCTCTATAATAAAGAAACCTTCAACTATTTTTTAGCCAATATGTCTTTCAATTCTGACCACTCTGTGATTCGCTCATTTGTTTTCAAATAAAAAGTTGAAATCACTAAACACGACTTAGGAGCCTTTCTATATTTAAGGATTGAGGGGAGTAGAGCCCATACCTTAATCACCAATGATACATATAAATGATATGAAATCAATAGGGTGATTAGAGAAAATGGTTTAACTGAGCATATGGGTAGGGTATCTGGTTTTGCTCGTAATGCACGCATCATCCAACATGTTCTTAGAACTTCAATCACTCCAAAAGCTGGAGATAGAGTCAATATTACCCCACTTCTTTCCATGGTGTCATTCTTAATCTTGAGCGATAAACTTATAGATGAAGCCCAACTTATTCTTGACTACCTTTATGGGCTTTCTGAAATTGGCCATGCAAAACAAAAAAGAAAAAGGAATATTGCTTTAGGACACTTAGTTTCCTATATTATGCAAAAGAATTATAACTTGGTTCATCCTGATCAAGACTATGAAGAACCGCTCTATTACAATGACGGATCATTTAGAGCAATCTTCAAGGAGGAATCAGAAAAAGCACATGTCATCAGTGATACAGAAGAAGAGCCTGAAGGTGCACCTGCTCCTGCAAATGAACCAAATTATCAGAATTTGGTTCAAAGATTTGATCAGTTAGAGACTCATTTTGATCATCGCCTTGATCAAATTGAGACTCATTTACAACAGCAGGCTGCTCAATATCAACATGACATGGGCTATATAAGGGAGCAAATGAATGATATTAGTACCAATGTACTTATGATGAGTACATATTTTAACCTTTTTGGTGGTGCTCCTCCTCCTCCTCCTCTAGATCAGGGACTGTCCGAGTGATTGTTGTACTTTATGTTTTGTGTTAGTGTTGTTATGGTTTATGTATTAGTTGTTGTTTTGTAGTTTGATGTATTTCTTTTTTGTTTTAGTTATTGTATTGATATCTTGAATGAATCATTGTAATCTTTAAAATGATATCAATATAAGTTCTTATGTTTTGATTTGAATTTAATTTTGAAATGTTTGTTAAACTTTATGTAAATCATCAGATTTTTAATCTTAATCGTGCTATAACCTAAATTGCAAGAAAAATTAAATCTATTAGAAAATCTAGTTATTCTAAGTTTAAGTTTTGTTTATAACTTGATATTATTAGATTTATCAATTTCATGTCTCTTCTTTAGACTGTATTATTATTAATATTATTATTGCAACTACGATATTTTCTTATTTTATATTTCACTTATCAATCATTATTTATGCACTTAGAAAGATTTGAAATTTTAGATTATTATTTTTGGAAAGAATAAAATTACTCTTGCAAATTATGCAAAAGTACAATAAAAAATGCACAAAGGTTCACAATTTTAAAAAGAGGCACAAAATAAGCCCAAAATAAAAATGATGCACAAAAATGTGCCACTACTATGAAAAAGAAGTGCAAAGCGCCACATGTGGTAGTTATTTATTTCCAAACTCTTTTAATCTCTTAATTCAAATTGATCTTATATTCATTTATAATTAATATTGAAATTTGAAATATACAATTTTTCATTCATCCTTATTGCAATGATATTCTATATCTTAGTGTCTAAACTGACTCATGTCTTTGATAAATTCTTTTTATTATCTATGTTATATCACTTCTTAAATTATATGAATTTTTATGATTTGCGTAGTGTTTTAATTTTATTTGCATAATATATTTCAATCACTGTTAAGATTATCTTATCAAATGATTTTCATATCTCTGCTTTCATTTCAAATTGTTTTTCTTCACTTTTTGCTATTATCAAAAAGGGGGAGAAATTATTTGTTGAATCATGTCTTGTAAGTCTTGTATCTTGTGTTAGTATTTATGTTTATTTTGTTTTTGTGTGTCCTGTGAGTCTTGTATCTTGTGTTAGTATTTGTGTTTATTTTATTTTTGTGATTATGTTATTGTTTTGTTTTGTATAAATTTTTTTTAAAATTAAAAGTAATTTTTGAATCAATGCCTCCTTATTTTCATGCTTTCATCAATTCAGGGGGAGTTTAGGAGATTCTTAGAATTTGCAAACCTACAAACAATAATTGTTTTGCCATCATCAAAAAGGGGGGATTGTTAAGAGAGTTGCTATTTGCATGTTTTACATTTTTACAACTTGTATAGTTTTGATGATTCCAAATATTATTATTTTATGTGTATTTATCTCCTAACACTTTTTGGAATATTTATTTTTGCTCTTGTGTGTACTAACATTTCAGGGAAATTGAACTCCAAACTATGAAGACTTCAAATCAAATTCAGTATACAACTCTTTGCAAATTGAAGCTTTAAATTGTTCTTTGAATTAATAGGGAGTGATTGTAATTGAGTGAATAAAAACACACACACACACTTAAGGAGATCTTACAAAATTTCTACTGATCGTACGGGTGAATATAGTTCGTATGGGACAATCAGGTCAGTTTTCTCCCCGTAAGAGCAATAGAACAAACAGGAGTTGGAAGAAATTTTTCTAAGTCCTGATCGTCCAAGACAAAATTATTTTTGTCCCAAGATGAGATAGGCTTTGTAAAAATTTTGATCACACAAAATCTATAATCGTGCCAGGACGTTTTCTTCTCTGTAAAAATTTTGTCCAATCGAAATTGAAATCATTCCAGGATGAATTCTTCTCTATAAAAATTTTGTTCAGACCGAGTTCATTATCGTGCCAGGACGAGTTGCTATTTGTAAAAATTTCATCCGGATGAAGTCCTGTTCGTCCCATGATGATGTGAACTGACTTACCAAAATTGGTTACCTCCATGCAGTTATTTGGGAACCGACCTATGGTATAACTGATCGTACCGGACGAACCTAGTTCATACGGGGCGATGATCGTGTACGAACATAGTTCGCACCAATATACATAAGGATCCGGTGACCCTTTCTTTTCTTGGAATTTTGCTTTTTATAAAAATTTTGACTAAGGAGAGATCCTATTCTCTTTTTGCACGGCTGCGGGCGTATAATAGAACAAGGTCTAAAAGATTATCTGGTTGGGATAGGGATCTCTCCTTCTTCATTTTGCCGGTAAGGAAAGCGCGGGCTGACTCGGAGACCTGGGACCTTGGCTTAGCAACGAAATGAGAGAAAAACTACATAAGACATTATCGAAGAATGGGAGGAAAAGGCGGTGATAGTTTTCTTTTGATAAAGAAAAGGGAAATTGGGCCCATACGACTCGTTTGCATCAGAAACGAAGGATTCTTCCATTCTACTACCGCTTGTTATAGTGTGGACGATTTCAAACCTCCGAGTAACGGGACCAAAACCCGTTGCCTTACCGCTTGTCCACGCCCCATTTTTCTTTTTTCTAAGAAAAACTAAGCTAAATATTGGTTATTCGTCAATAACCAACCAAAATACATATAGGACATGTTGTCGCTGGGATTCAACACAATAGATATAGAATCAAAAAGATTAATTGATCATTACTTAGAATTCAATGAAGATATTGTATGAAAATAGAATTCCTTGTATTCTTATTTGATTGGAGAATGTAAGGAAGGATTCTTGATTGGGGAGAAGTCAAAGAAAAATCAGAATTTCTTCGATAAAAAAAAGATGAGATTTTTCTTCTGAAAAGAAAGAAGATCAGAAAGAAGATTCAGATAAGTCTGGAAATTAGGAACCCTCGATTCAAAAAGCGAAATTCTGAGATTTTCTATTGTCTATTCTATTGAAATTGAATAAGGGAAGGGGGCGATGATCTTTAATCAGCTAATCAACTTCTTTCTTCTTTTGTTCTGACCTTTCCTTTATAAGATTCCATAAAATATCTAATTATATATATGGATATGGCAAGAAATCTTTGGTAATGAAAAAAGACGAATCTTATTACATTAGAATATTACATTAGAAAGAAATTCGTAAAAAGAAATTGAAAACAAAACTTTCATGCCACCCATGGGAAAAAGTCATAAACCGTCTTTCCCTTAGTGAAGTCACATTTCAATCTAAAACTTTTCATCCACCCATGGTCTTTTTGTATAAAACGCATTTCTCTACTTCAATTCCATTCTTAAAGAATTTATAGACTCTTAGATAAAGAAGCAAGGAGATAGGCAGATTTTGTTTCTGAAGCGGACGAAGTTCTTTACTCTATTTCTAGTTGAGCTTGGTGGAAGCTCATTGTTAGTGACTCCCATTCAAGTCTTAGAGTAGGGTCCTGTTTCTATTTCACCTAATGAGTCTTTCTTTCCAACAAAATGAGTATTCACATGAGGCGCTAGTGTTCTCCATTTTCTGCAGATTTTTGACAAAGAGCGCATCTACTTGGCATGATGACTCCTCGCTTCCTCCAATTCTCGTCTGTAGGAAGCCTATCTTGAATAGCTTGCCACATGCAATTTGCGTGGGTGATGACCAGACCAAATGGTACCAACTCGGGTTTCTCATCCTTATTTCTAAGCAAGATGAATGTCTTTTCTAATCGGCCTTAAAGTGATGAGCATTTCTGGACAAGAGGAAGGTTCCATGATCCATCTGAGATGAAATGATAGACATGCAAGTTGTGAGATAGGCCAACAACCTCTCTTATTCTTATTCGGTCACCACCCTGATAGAACTTCAATTGAAAGAACGATGTATCCAAAGCCGTCAGCAAGACGATAATCCCTGGATATCCCCAAAGTTTCTCATAGTAATCCTTCTCTCTGACCACCTGGATAGTCAATGCAGCAAATCTTCTTCTGCAAAGGTGATTGCGTCATCTTATCTTCCGCCCCATATTGTGCTTCCGCTTCCGCCATAGAAAGATCTAGTACATAGTACGCTCTAATTTCAAAGAGCGTCTCGTCTATGTCTATCTTTCTTCTCTGCTGGATAACTGGAGAACTTGAAAAACTTGGATTTGATATGCCTCAGAGGGGCTATGGCATCATATTCCACCTAGCGCCTTATGTGAGTTCGCGAAACTACAAGACAAGAAAGTTTTCGTCAAGCTAGAAAAAGAAGATGCGATAAAGCCATCTAGGGCAAGGATGATTTGAAGGTGTAAGTTCCTATCTATGGTCGAGTAAATAAGAGGCTTATGAAACTAAGCTCTTTGTGTAAGGAAAGAAGAATATGATACTCTTCAGTACGCAATCAAAGTTTTCTTTATCTTCTTTTAGACCCATACTAAAAAGCGTCATCTTCGATCATAGGAAGTCTGGTAGTCCATGGTATCACGCATGAGCGTGTGGCCATTAGAAAGAAGTCCTACCATGCCATGATAGCTGAACCACTCTATCGTCAATTTCAACGCTATTTCCTTTGAACTCCTAAGTCAAAATGCTGACTATGACAAAGAGTCGCGACTATGGAAGGACGGTACGAAAAGCGCTAAAGGACCGCCCAGTAAGTTACCCCAGCTTACTAAAGATAGAGAATCAACCGCGGAACATACCTTTCCAGGGCGACATGTGCTTTTGTTCTAAAATTCCTTACCTATAGGCTTCCTATCGCCTGCTATCGCCAGCCTGGAATGAAAGGGAGGGCATCAACTAGCCTACCAGAAATGCTTGCCCAAACTCCAATAGCAAAGACCAGTAATGCCAAAAACACTCCTTTCAGAGAAACTCTTGAAAGTACAGATAGGCTCGGCACCTTACGGCCACGTGCCTAGATCCCAATATTCTGAGCGCTAAGCCCAGAATTGAAATACCAATCGGTGAATCTATAAGGAGTGATCCTAGGATTGTGAAATTTCTCTTGAGCTATTGCTCTTTATCAAAATTCATCCGAGTGTGGCCGCGAGGACCGAAATCCGGTTATCATTCAGGTAGCATGGCATCCTAGTGAAGTCGAGTTTTTGACTTCCATGTTCAGTGTGTATGCACCATCCTACACCAAGATTCCCTTGAAGCTTTCAAACTTCGACCCCCAGAATCCAATCCTAGAAGCTAGGGGTGTTGATTGTTCTTAGGAGTTTAGGAGGCTTAGCGCATGGCATACACTACTAGTGGATGTAACTGCTCTCATGACTCTTATACCTCCTTTGTCTGAATTAGGTTCGGTTTGGTTCGCGGACCGGGAATGTATGGTTAACATCCGGATCCTATTGAACCGAAAAGGGCAGGCACTTATGGGTTGGGCTGGCTGATCAACAGCCTAGTGTTACCCGCACAATCTTTGTGGTGGGACACTATGAAGCTCAGACCTGAGTGTGGGCGTTTTGGCTTGTGACTGACGGTTCGATCAATTGGCACCAGAAAGGGAAAGAGCATCTCTACTCTTTCGATCTTAAGGCTGCTACAGACACTTTACCGGCAACGATTTCCGGATCAATGCTGTCGGCGGGGTTATTTGGGGATCTGTTTGGAGCTTCGTGGCTGTCATCAAATAAAGCCACTGGTTTCCGAGATCCTACAAAGTAAACTTTCCCTCTTCGGTTAGTGTCCTTCTTTACGAAAGGTAAACCTCTAGGGTACTATTCGTCTTGGCCGGTCTTCGCACTAACACATCATATGTTAGTGTGGTGGGCCGCCTGGCAGGTGTACCCCGGGAAACGTTTTCTAGATTATGCTATTCTTGGGACATTTTTATCGCTTGGCTGCATCCTACACAAAGATCATGGATCAGTGTGAGTTTCTTAGAAGTCGTCACTCATTTCCCACACTGGTGCAATGGAATTCGCTAAGCGGTTTCTTGCCGATAAGGGGGAGACTATCGCCTCTCTCTCTTTGAAAGTAATACAACTTGCGGCTGGTAGAGCAATGGGTGCCTCACTGTTTCAATGGACTCTGTGAGGGTATCTTACACCCGATGTTGGACTAATTAGTCCTAGACCTCTCTTAGTTGTACATGTGCAGTGGAAATAGTATTCTGATCTATTCGGATGAGTATTTAAGTAGTAAGAATTAGTCTACCCTGGTACCATTGTACCTGTAGATGTATTGGTGTCTTGGGTTAGGAAATTTGGATGTTCGCCAATACGATGAGAGGTAGCTTGCCTGTACTGGATTTATGAAAGAAAGTAATTGTTTTCCTGACCAAGGGTTATTTAGATTGTATTAGGTATGAGTCGGCAATGGGTTATACATCTATTTATAAAACTCTTTGCTTGTCTTCGAGTTATAGCGGTACATTGGTATTGAGTTGTGGAATCTGTAATTGCCAGGCGGGAGCCCTGCATTTGCCTGTATAAACCATTTGTGACTAAAATTAGTAGTTATCTACTTCTTGGTACCTATTCATACCTTCTGTCTGGTGCCAATATTCATCTATCTGTAAGTTCATGTTTGTGTGGCTTCAATTGAGATTTAGATACCTGCCTCGGGAGACGGCCCGGTGGACATCAAGGAGATTCAAGGATACATAAAAGCTTCAAAGCAATTCGGCCCCGGGGTAGGCCTCATTCAAGTACAAATTAAGAACAAAGAGAAGGACAAATATCGGAGCTATACTAGTGAAATGCCTTCCGATGGGTGTACTAATTGCGGTACAACTTCATGTGCCAGCTCTGGATGGAGTATAACCTATAACCGGCTCATCTGTTTACCCGAGTTAGACCGCTAGCATCTTACCTTACATCAAGAGTCCCTACCCCCATCTTTCTCTATCCCGTCACGAGCAATCGAATGAGTTTTGGGAAATGTGAAAGAAAAGAAAGATCTCCAATCCGGGAAATTCTACACTACTTGAATTGAAGTATCTCAATCCTGTTTCTTTCAAAGTCTCTTTCTTTACTATCCGGTAAGTAGAGCTACTTCTTTCTTTCTATACGAGATTTCCGATCTTTCTATCTCTATTAGATACTTTCTTTCTCTTTTGTTTCTATACGAAATATCGTATCTAACGATCTAGACTTTCTATACGAAATATCGTATCTAAAGAATCGTTCAGTCCTGCTGTATGCTATGAATCAAGTTTGTTGTTTGTTTACGATAAGCCAGCGCCCAATAAAGCCTAGCCCGGACGGACCAAAATGGTCTAGCGAAGCCGGTCCCCACTTGGTGTAAGTACTTCTCGAACTTGATTGAATGCAGCACAACTTTTCAGGAGAGAATCATTTAAAATCTCTCTTTCTTTTCTTTATCGACTAAAGATTCATTGTATACTTTTTCTACACACATTTTTATTGATTGTTTTGGTGTTCAGTCGAGCTAGAAAATCTGGATATAGGAAAAGTATAGAAAAAAGAGATCTCTATATCCTTTCAATCGAGTGGTAGGTTCCATTCATCCGGTTCAATTGCTTTGCCTGCGGCCCTTTGAGTTGGAGGAAGAATAGATAGATCTATAGAATATATGGATGTCTTTCCATGAGAGATAGATATTCATGAGAAGGCGCGAAGCGAAGAGATCCATTTCTTTGCCTAGAAAAGAAGGCGGTGTTCACCTTTTAGAATTACTCCTTTTCAGGGGAGTGGGGTTATATATGAGTGCTTCGATTCGTAATAGATTACCAGGCAAGAAGTAGTCTTAAAGCAATCCAGCCCAATTTCAGTTTTAGGGTAAGACCATCCAATGCAAGTTTATTTACAGTCAGTGAAAGAAAGTTTTTTCTCTTTGCATCCTAGCGCCTTCGCTTGGGAGTGCCCCCGCTAAGCCTAAGCCCTTTTATGTGCTTTCCGTCCTATAAGTCTAACTAGCGCCTTTGATATTTTGATATGGTAATTCCTAGCTGACAGAGGAGGAGTAGTCTAAGTAGAAGATAAGTTTGAAGGCAGGCTAGAAACTAGACTTTTCAAATCCCTTTTTCTAATTTCTAAGTAGTTTATAGACTTTCATCCAGTCCAGCCAGTGAGAGAAAGAGTACATCTGCTACTTGAAGCGAGTAGGACTTCCCTTTTGAAGATTCGTTACCTCGAGTTTTAGGGCTGGCTATCTAAGAAAAACCTAGCTTTCTTTTTCTTATGACTTCGAGGGAGTTTGCTTCTAGGCGAGTTGCCCTTTTGTCAGATTTTTAGTCCTTCACCATTTAGGCCTTCTTCAAGCGATCGATTTCTTTACATGGTAGTTTTTTTTTCCGAAAGTCTATAGCTCCATTCCTAACTATTTTGAAACTATGAAAGTCTAGTAATACGAAGTAAGACTAACTCCATGACAAGTTCAAACCAGTAAAGGACTTTTGGGAGCAAATATAGCCAAAACCAGTCAAAAGTACCTCTTAGCCAGCAGGAGAGGGAGGCTAAATCTTCTCTTTCAGAAGCGGGAGGAAACGCGGTAAGTAAGGCCCGCCCAAAAAGTCTTGTCCGGGTCGTGAAACTCGAATTGAATAGCAAGCCGGAAAAGAAAGAAAGGAGCTTTGAACGAACCCTAGAATCTTTGGAGATAGTGGCCTAAGTCCTCGTCAATTTTCTTTCAGCCGGTACAGTTCCCTATTTTTTGCTCTAGCCGGTAAGCAATTAACCAACCAGTAAGCCGTTAAGGTCACTAAGATCATGTGTTCATGTGCGATCTCTACGAGCCCTTACTATATGGAATGGGGCAGTCCTCTTAGGCGGAGCTGGGCCAGTAGCGTGCACGTGTGCTGAAACACTGGAGTGAAGTGAAAAAAACTACAAGGTGCGACTTACAGGAGCATTTGATGCAGGAGTTTCTTGTAGTGGTCCAGTAAAGCCTATATCGCTTGTTTTTAGCCTTCATGGTGAATGGCCCACCCTTTCTTTGAACCTTGTCAATGATCGAACTTCAAGATATGAACTGAGTGCCATTTGATGAGTAAGATCGAACAAGGGAGAGGGATATGGAAAGGATGAAGTAATGAAAGAGGAAGTCATTGCTAGTAGTAACGACTTGTCACGATCCATTGGTTCATATAGAATCCATGTCCTAGGTCTATCAAAAAACATTCTTTTCGCTAAGCGTATATAATAAAATAGAGTGAAAGGGTCCACCCCCGAAACCAAGGGGGTACTAACTAACAGCTGAGTCCTCTCCGAACCGCAGGAGATAGTTGCCCATCATACGGCTCACCAACTGAACTTGCCTCTAAGATGGGCTCGCTCCGGGCAGGTTCGGATCACTTACAATACACGGCTCTACGAAGGGGTTAGGAGCGTTTTCAAGATGATTCTTTCTTTGTCGAGACGGAACCCATCTTTTCGACTGGAAAATGTGAGTCTGTTTTGTCCACTTTATCCATCCCCCTCTAGAAAAATGATCAAAAAGGAAGGCAAGCTTGCTTCTTATTCCCGTGTTTTCTCTTTTCCATCTCTGCCCCGCTTCCATGTGGCCAGAGACCCCTGTAGAGAATGAAGAGGGGCCAAGGATCTTCCTCTCCAGAGTACTTCTCGAGGCTCCACTCTCTCCCCTGAATAAGTCAGGCTCCGTTAGCCTGGGCTGAGATGGGGATAAGGAGTCAGGATTGAAGCCCCCAACGTTCTGCCAGACACTGGATAGGGGTCAATGTGTAGAGCCAAGTGTAGTGTGGTGTAGTATTAGGCACTTCTAGGCCCCTTCCCGGCCACTGGATCACTCCAGTGCTTCGGGTACTACGGACCCTCTGCCATCCATTGCAGCAGAGCCGTTTCATGAGCGGGGGGGCTCAGCGCAGTTCTTTGAATCAAACGTTGAATGATTTGTTTTTAGATATCTGGATAGATGGATGGATCTATCTTTCGATGAATATATATTCAGCAAGAAGCCCAAAATCCTTGATTTGGCCAGGAAACAAAGCACTGCTTTGGGCCCAGGAAGCGAAGGGAATGAGCTCGGTCTCCTCTCCTGTAAGTCAAGCTATCGCCTCTCCTTTTAGTCGAGTATAACACTAGCGCCTCTCCTTTCAGTCGAGCCTGTCTCCTCCACACTTCTGTTCTGGATTTTTGTCTCCGTGCCCGTTCCGCATGCGCTTCGCGCGCCATTGGCGCTTTGCTCTCCTCTTATTTCTTCATTGGACGGTTCGGATGGACTTCGCCGTTCTTTCCCAACGAAAATGGAAAGGGCTGTATCACATCGAGATGTCGATTCGTTTTCCGCCCCAAATGAGATGGGGAATCGCTTCGCGCCTCTGTCCCTTCGCCCGGCTCGCGTCGTTCCAACAACCGACGGGGAGCACCTCAGTATACGATCGCGCGCAGTAACTGGGAGTCCTATTACACCTAAGGCCAACTTCAATTCACCAAACCTAGGTTCATCTCGTGTAGTGATTGTGGACTCGTACAAGGATATGGAGTCGACGGTTGATGTATCAGACTCGACCCTGTCTTTCGTAGCATGCATTCCCATCCGTGTCGCAACTGATTCGGTAAGCTACGTGTCCGGACGGAAAACTGCCTTCGGTCTCCCAACCTTACTCATGGCAACCTTCCGGCCGCCCAACGACCTATAACGCTAGTCACTACTCCCACTGGGGCTAGGAAGTAAGCCCCACAACCCAAAGCGGCGAAGAACAAATAGAATTTGCTACAAAAGCCGGCTAACGGGGGTATTCCTGCGTATGAGAACATTGTAATGGAGAAGGTAATAGCCGAAATAGGATTCGTTTTGGCTAGAGCGCCCAAATCCGCTATATATTTGACACGGGTTTGCCGTAATGCTATAACTATGGCAAATGCATCTATCGTCATTGATGCATAAATAAATATACCAATTAGTAATGATTGAATTCCTTCTATGGTTCCACATGAGAAACCAGTACGAATATAACCTACATGTCCAATCGAACTATGAGCTAGAGGTCTTTTGACTTTCGTTTGGGCCATGGCGGCCAGTGCTCCTAAGATCATAGAAGCAATGCTGCAGAAAAAGAAGATTTGTTGCAATGTACCTCCATAGGAACCAACAAGAAAAACACGTGACATATTTGCAAAAAGAGAGATTTTAGGCGCAATAGACAGGAATGCTGTCACCGGGGTGGGTGAACCCTCATAGATATCAGGTGCCCACATATATGGAGTCAAAAGAGAGATGGAGTCCGAGGGAGAGGGGGGTTTTCTTCGGGGCTCGAGAGATTGAATAGATAGGGCCCGCACAAGTTTGGAATTCGCCGCTGGGGAATTCACACAAAAGGGAACGAGGAATTCTCAACGAAAAAAGTGCTCTCTGAACCGAACGTGAAAGTTGTTTTCCATCAGACGGCTGTTCACGTAACTCCACTCTCGGCTTGGATTATATATCCAAAAGGGTCCGCTCTCGGCCATTCCACACGCTGCCTAGCAGAGGCGTGGTCATCTTCAGTGGATTCTCTCTTTTCTTTTGTAGTAGATGCCGAACCTGCTGCTCAGTGGGCGGTCGCAGCAGCTACATGGACCCCTTCCTTTATGTTGTTGCCAGCGCTTTCCCGGGCCGAGCCGGAATTCCTTATTATCCCGAAGGAAGGCTGCTATCCCCTCGGCCTTCTTCGTTTTCAAACAAATCGACATCTCGATCTCCCAAAGCGTTTTCCTGACCCCGCCGCATCCCCCTCCCTTCGTCGAGCCGCGTAGCAAACCTTATCTGAACGTCGGCAGGCATTCCTAGCGCCTTTGTGGGCCCCGGGGGGGTTGCTAAAACATGATGGGAAGGGCCCCCATGCGTTCAACAAGAAAGAAAAGAAGAAAAAAAAAGCCTCTGGGAAGCAGCAGGGATGACAAAAAGAGGGCGCTTTCCTGTGTTGCACTGAAAAAAGGACAAACGAGAAGAGCGTCTTCTCTTAGGTTTCTTCCTCCCGCTTAGCTTAGCCCGGCCCGCGTTAGAGGGGAAGATTAGCAGAGCGGGAAAAGACAGAGGGAGGGAGAGCTTTTTTTCTCTTCGCGAGAACTTCAGGATCGGAGAAGCATTCGGAACGGGCGACGCCTTCAGCAGAAGCAGAAACGATCCAATCCATTCGGGGAACAAAAAAACGAACTATTTTGACTTGATTCATATCTTTTTCTTTCTTAATAGATATTCATAGATAGATAAGGCGCTAGAGACAAGAAATAGATGAACTAGATATATGTATGAATGTCTTAATTGAAAAATAGGAAGAGAATATACATCCCTTTATCTGTCTATGTATCTATTATTTCATCACCTCCCTATTGTTCTTTTTCAGAGTTCTATCTGCTATTTAGATAAAAAAAAATCTGGAGAGAGAGCAGATGCTCAATAGCACCTATATGGAACACTCTTTCCTATCTCTTTCTAATTTCTTCAAATACCGGACGCTTCGCGCCTTTGTTATCTTTTCTATTCTCAATCTTCCTCATAAAAAAGTTCCCACAAAAAGCCCCCCGGGGGGTCTTTTTGCCTTTTGAATCTACAGTAGTAGGGGCTTCATAGCTACTTTCATTCTAAAGGAAACCAAAGAACCTTTAGTCAATAGGAGCCCTACTTCCTTCAGTAGCAACCATAGACAGAGTAAAGTAACCGGGCTACGCGCACCTTTGGTACTTCAGTAGGGCAAGAAGATAGTGACTTCTTTCTTAGGGTAGGCGAGGAAGGGCTACTTCAATGACGGAAACGTCATAGGGTCGCCTTTGAAAGCGTCAGCGAAAGTTGTTGAAAGCCGGGAGAAAAAGCGAAAGCTTGCTCGAAACGGCCCTTGACCCCCTCGGAGTGAGGCTGACTGAATCCATCCATCAACCCGGAAACGAAACGAAGCTTTCGTAAAGTGGGTAAGGTAGGCGAACCACTAAAGCTTTGCCTGAGACTGACGGAACAAAGCTAAGAAGTAGGCTTAATGGAAAAAGGAAAGGTGCGGACAAGGGCGGTCGTCGCTTGGCGCGAAGGCTGCTGGTTCGGGGGTAGGGTACGGTACTAAAGGTCCTCGGACTTCCAGGCAGTTTTTCTTTTGGGCAGCTGTTCACCGTTGGATCTCGCCAATAAAGCCTCCTATGGTTTTCGTTACCGAGATATCTTTTCTTTTTTCCCAGGGATTTCTTGGGTAATCAGCTCCCATGCTGCAAATAGTCAAACGTTCCGCGCCTTGTCGCTCTTCTTTCTTTCCTCGTGGGCAGGAAGCACACCAGCAGCGTGCGTTGCTTGATTCCACTGTGTTTTTTGCACTTGACTGGGTGGACAGTTGACCGGAAGAGAACTTCGATTCGCCCGGCCAGCAGGCGGGCGGCGTGCTTATCTTGTGTGACAACACTACAGAGCGAGTAGCTCTTCTAGTCGGGCAGCTGTGTGACAACACTCCAGAGAAAGCGGCGCTTTTGTGTAACATGCTATGGTCTCAACGCCCTTACGAGGTAGTGATTAGTTTCACGCGCTCTAAGCCCGGCCCGCGCGCAGTTAGGAGGATTGGCCTCAATCTGAGCGGTACCACCCATCCTACCCTACTACCTATAGGGGGCCGTCCGTCCTACAGCCGCCCGAAGAGGAACTGCAGTGATCTTGAATAGGGATCCTGCAGCGATAGATAGAATCCCCATAAAAAGACCACTAGATCGAGCACCAGTGATTTCGTATCCGGTCAAAATCTTGGCTAATTGATCGAAGTGGGTAGCTCCAGTAGACCCATAGATCATGGAACAAATAGGGTGGGTAGGCCACACTACACGTATAGACGCGAACCCCCCTCGTTACCGTACGTGCGACTCTCACCGCATACGGCTCGCACAAAGACTCCTAAATCCATCCTTATTCCACCTCTCCAATCCACTTGCGTTCCCCTGAAAGAAAACGGATGCGCTACGGCTTTCGCCGTTGCTTGTTCTTTTTCTTTCTTTGCTACGCAACCTTGCGCGCTCTTCTTTGCTTGTTGCTGAAAAACTACAGGTCTCTGAGAGCCTCCCGCAGTGCAGGGTGGGCGCTTCCTTCGTCTATCGTATGTATCGCTTGGCTTCGTCCCGAACCAAGGAGGCATTCTGGCGGGCGCGTGCGTGTGCCGACTGCAGAGACTACAAGCCGATGCCGGAAGCGACTCGCTTCTATTCTCATAGATGGGGAATCTCTATAGATCGTAGTAGTTCGCCAACCTCTCTAACTAGCATACGAGACAATTGAACTTCAAGGCACGGCAAAAAAAAAGAAAGAGCTTCGCTCGGTTGGCCCTCCTACGCTGACGCCTACTTTCTCTTCTCTGAAGTCTACAACAAGTGGGAGAGGCAGGATTCGAACCTACGTAGAAAACCTTCAACAGATTTACAGTCTGTCGCTTTTGACCACTCGGCCACTCTCCCCTTCCCGGGCCGACGCCCCCCTAAATGGGTTCCTTAATCAGAAGGATGGCGGCGTTCGTTCTGATTCAGTTCATAAGATTGAAGGGAACTCGTAGATTAGCTAGCGTTCCGGGAGAAGAATTTCATTTTCATCAAAATTTCTTGAAAGAAAGGGGCAAAGCTTCTACGACAGCTTCCCCCTCATTGCCATCGTAGGCCTTCCCCGGCTCCCCTCCTTCGTAGCTTCTGGCTAAGTTTCGGCGGAGGAAAGGAGGCGACTAGTCGCTTCTCTTCTGGCGAAGCAGCGAGTTCATGAGCAAGTGAATGAACGAGCCAGCGAGCTGCGAGTGAAGTGCAACAGTCGTCAGGCGAGCCATGTTCCTAAAAGAAAAAAAAGGCGATAGTTTCACTTAGACAAGTGAAAGGCAATAGTTTTCTTTCCCATTTCCCAGTCCTTGGCTCATTCACCGATGCTTTGACTCCTATATAGAATAGACATCAATGTTGGGACTATCAATCAACAGGCCAGGCTCTGTCAACAGGTTCGGGTACTGGGTCAAGGTCAAAGAAAAAAGACCTCCTGAACAGGTGGTGAAGGCTAAGTAGGTTCAGCCACAGGAGCAACCTAGGCTTCTACTCTGACGCTCTGCCGCTGGTGCTATTTCCTCCGCCTCCACAAGCTGCGAACTCTTCGTAGTAGCGCGGGATTCCACTGCTTCTTAAGCTTAGGGCTCACTCGACTTGGTCTCCACGCTACCACTGACCAGGTGACCAACCACTCCTTCCAATGTCAATTACTCCCCCAATGCCAGACTGAGAGAGAACGACCACCCCAATCATCACTGCTAAAGCCATAATTCTCTTTGATAGCTTGAGAGAGAAAGGATCAAATAAGGTTCGGTGAACGCTTCCACGATTCTATCGTGAATTCCCCTTTTGGGAACGCATGGATACCCTATACTTCGTCATGGACAAACTTAGTGACTTTTTCCTTTTTGAGCGCCTGTGCGTAGTCTGCGGAACACGAACAGGTTGCGTCAACAGTGGTTCCGGAAGCAAGGCCCACCACGCACTCATCCCAAGCAAAAGACACGTCAGCAGCACGAAGCGAAGATCACATATAGAATATTGAAGCAAAGCTTCTTTCATTCAATTCAACATTCAAAACCCGGATTCGACCGCTTGCCCCCGAAGCATCGCGTAGACCTCTTATTCTCTCCGGAGATCGGAGTAGTCAGTCGTGCTTGAAAGCTCCGGTTGGGATCGATCGTTGAAGAGAGATTCAATGGAAGCTGAGTAGCGGCTGGAAGGTTTCCAAAAACCCGCAGACTGAAACTCGAGCCTTTTGAAAAGATCTCTGCTTCGTCAGTCAGGGAGAATTCTTGTACATGTCGCCCAGAAGCGCCATTTTGCAAACCTACTTTCTCAAAGGCGCTAGATCACACTCACTCCCCTAATGAAATTGGTTTTTTGAACTGTTTCCTGACGTTGCTACCCGACTGTGACTTTGAAAGCCTTAGATTTCGATTTGAGATTCCTGAACTAACGATGAACAAACGGAAGACGAATGACGGGTTTTCCTGATGTGAACTGCGAGAATCTTCTTTCAATTGATATACCACAAAAGTGGTTTTCTGATAGTTTCCCAACAAGACTGCTCCACAAACAAAGTCTAACCCTGAAAGACGAATCCGATCTTTCTCATTATTTCCAGCTTTCAACCACCGGTTTCTCATTCAAAACCATGAAAGAGACTCCTCTCATCAGATACTTAGCTGGTCACTCTGGGGCCTTGGGGAACTTATCCAGTCGGCCTATCTTCAAGTCAGTCGATTCGAAAGTTGGTTGCTAACTTCACTTCATTCAAGGTAAGAACGGATAGCATAGCTACTGCATTAGGATTAGGTCCGTAGGAGTAAGGGCATTAGCCTTTTCTTCAATCATGTCTCGAAAGAAAGTAGCCAGGCTTGAGGCTTCCATTCTATAAGAGAGTCAAGGTGCGACTGTAAGGAGCAGAAAAAGCTACTGGCTAACAATCCACTGAGCAAGATAGCTGCAATCGAGCATACATTTCAACTCAAGAGTGAACGAGATCTATCCCACCTCCAACTCCAATGGGAACTCCTAGTCTTAAGCTTGATCTATCTAGCTGAAATCGATATAGCATTTCACTAGGCAATCCAGTTGCCACTTCACTAGCAGCCACAAAGGGCGAAGGAAAGTCGGATGAAAGTGATCCTAATGGAAGCTCGGGACCAAGGTTGCGTAGAAAAGTAGCGACGGAACTTCCGCATTCACTGATTTAGGAGTTTGACCGGATCAATGCGAGAAAGAAGAAAGGCGCGACCAAGGAGCGTTGAACTTTGTTATTGTTTCTTTTCAAATAGAAGGACTAAGCCAAAGAATGAACATAGTTCGCTGGGATCTCATCCCTGTCGCGCGAGCCTTGTCTTTGTGCGTGCCGCGCTGTGCTCTTGGTAGAGTGACGCCTCTAGCGCCTTCGCTGCTTCATTCTTCATTTTCCTGTCATCCGGTTCGGGGGGACCCCCGGCCTATCTTAGCCCCCCTCACCCAAACAAGTCACATTCTTTTTTCTAGAAGAGAAAGTGAGAGCATTGACGAGTCAGGACCACTTCCTTAGTGGAATAAGAAGAGGTCATCACTAGCAACTTGTCTGAAAGCGGAAAGCCAGGAAGGTTAGATATTCACGATCACTAACGCCTTTTTCTTGATTCATCAAATTGCGTAGGTAGAAGAATGTGCGATCTCCTTCAAGTCTGGATCAAGCATGACCGCATTCCTGGACTGGAAACCACCTTCCTTATATTCGACGGCATGGACTGGTTTACATATGCCAAGGTGTTACAGTACATCAAATCATTTCAAACTTTCAGAAAGTGTAAAGTTTGTACCGGTTTGATCAACTTCAAGTAGAAAAAAATGAACACTGGAATTCACTGAGGTGATGGATGGGGTTGCCGAAGGCACAAGCGAGGAGCCACAAGGAACCATTGGCAGGAGAGATGGACTTGATGAAAAAGGTTCTCAAGCGCCCACCGGACTAGAAAGGAGTTCCTAAATGAAGTCTCTCTAGGGGGGTAGATGTGCGATTCCAATATGAATATTGGGGTGAGTGAGAGGGAAATGATGATTGGCTTGGTCTGAAGTCAGTGAAGAATTGATTCTAAAATAACTTGTAGTAGGGCAACACTCTCTAGCCTATGATGGTAACTTCTAATAATAACTATCCTTACATCTAGCTTGTACTGGAGGCTATGTAAAAGACTAATATATCTAAGGAGGTACTAGATGGACAGAGTGAATTTGTAATTCCTACCTAGACAAGGGCTATATACTTATACAATCCATTGAGCAGGGATAATAACTAATATTCTGCTATACTCACAGGCTCACTTGACTCATAAAGTAATACTAATTCAATAATCTAAATCCTCTAAAGGCCTGCCTGGCCCCTTCCCTGGGGCTTCTTGTAATTCTGAAAGCCCCTCTACATATGTTCTAGCCTTCAGTATTCATTACCGCCATCTTGGTTCCACAATGCTTTACATAGGGTAAAGCTGGATTATTTATCCCCTAACCAATTATATCACTATAGCCTGTATCAAGGCTTTCCATAAGTTCTTGCCCCTCACGCTACAGATTGTAGCTAAGTCTAATCCCTCCTACTGTTCTATCCATGAGTTGACTACGTGTAGCTAAAATTAGCGAATATCCCTTAGATTGTGGATCTATTTATGAGGTAGAATTCTTCTAAGGAATTTCAATTACAGGTGGTTGGTGAAGCACATCAGTCAGGTCCCAAGATGGCCGCTAAAATCAAGTCTGTCTATATAGGATATGGAACCCCCTAAAAATTTGACCTCCCTCCAGGGGAAGCTGGGATTCTTACGACGTTTCATATCGAATTTCTCGGGAAAGAAAGAAAATGTCAGTCTTTTGCCGCTCTTGCCAAGAAGAATGTTACTTTCCACTGGTTGTCAAAAGGCATTTGACGATATCAAAACATCTTTATCAAACCCTCCGGTTCTGATGTCACCTATTCCGGGGAAGCCTTTGATTCTTTATATAGCTGCACTCGACGAGTCAGTCGGGGCATTATTGGCTCAAAATCATGAGCAAGGGAGAGAAAATGCCCTATCTTATTTGAGTTCTTCCGGCAGAAGCTAAATATCCTCCAATAGAGAAGTCTTGTCTAGCCTTGGTATTTGCTGCACAAAAACTAAGACATTACCTTCTCTCACACAAAATCAGCTGAATCTCCCGGATCAATATCCTTTACAATATTTGATGACAAAGCCCACCTTAACAGGAAGACTAGCTCGATGGGCTATCATCCTATCTCAATTTGATATCACATATGTCCAGCGGTGAAGGGACAAATCGTTGCAGACTTTTTAGCCGCTCACCCCATTCCTGCTGACTCTCCATTAAACGACCTGTTCCCAGACGAACATGTTAGTTCCGTTCGAAACCAAAACTCTCTTTCGATTCCATCAAAGAAAATTCCCCAGGTTCAGTCAGGCATCTTGGTTACCCCTGACGGGGGTGTCTTGAGATATTCTTACGCTTTGATAGAGCCTTGCACCAACCGAATATGAAGTGGGCCTTGAATTGATTCTATCGTCAAAGATCTCTAAAGTGAAGATATTTGGTGATTCCCAATTCATCATAAATCAAATTGCTGGGTCATACAAAGTGATCAATCCTCGTCTCCACCTTTCTCATCAAGCATTCTTAGAACAAATACCTGAGGTCTCATTCTTCAAAATTCCGAGATCTATGAATAGCCGAGTAGACGTTTTGGCTAAACTAGCGAAAGAGTTCTCCGAAATTCCTCTTCATGTGACCATACAGACTCGACCAGTCCTGCTACCTCCTGTAGAAAAGTCGATAAATTCAATATCTACTCCAACTGATAAGAAAGATTGGAGACAAGATTTGATTGATTATTTACAGAAGGGAATCCTCCCTCAGGATCACTCTCTAGCTTATCAAAGAGCTCTTTCTTAGATACGGAGATCATAGATAACTTCTTTGGCATAATTCTCTCCCACTGCCCTTCCTTGAAACAACATCTAAGTTCTCACCGGGGATGTCTCTTTCTTCTTGTTTCAATGTTTTCTGAAAAATGGATTCAGTGTATGAAGAAGGAAGCCTATGTAGGGAAGGAAGAACTACGACTCGATTTGTTTGAATTGGAGATTCTCCCGCGGCTAAAGTAATGTTCCGGTTTCCGGTCGCAACACAACCAGTCTGTGTTCGCAATGCCATACCAGACTTTTTTATTGAACCAATGTAATTCATTTCTTTCATGAATGATGCAGGAAAAACCTATAGGGATTAGTGCGTGAAACCGCACTAACTGACACTGACGCATGGGACTCCTTCAAGGAATGTTTTGTTTGAAAGAATCTAGCTCTAGGTGAGCTTCTATAACGCATACCGACCATTATAGTTCAAACAACCCTTCTTTGATCAGAAAGACTCTATTAGCCGATAGATCCCGAACCGAGATTGAAACCAATGGAATGCGAACCTTCTTCATACTGTAATTTCTCATGCCTACTGAACCTCAACCCTCAGTTAAGGTAAGGCTAGGATGAGGTGCGTAGCAATAGGGCAATTTAGAGCTCATTCCCGGAAAATAGAACTTGGAAAACTGGACTAGCCCCCATACTTTGACTTTGAGGACGATAGGGCTATGGGACTCGACTCAGAGCAAGTTAAGGCCTCCCATTTAGCTAGGGAAAATTGACCTTCACTCGGCTCGGTAGAAGTATATCAAAGTAGTGCGATGAGATAGAAAACTCAGACGGGCATCTGAACCTCTTTGAACTTGAGTTAGTCCCTGGGATGGATCAATAAGTAGTGGAGCCTCATCGATCGAGTAATCTATAGAAACTGAAACTGATTGATTGCTTCGTCTTTCAATTAGGATTTTTTTGACACGAGTTGAAGATCAAAGACGAGAATGGGACTTCATGGAGCTAATCTCTTTCATCAAATGAAAAGAACTTTTTCTTGCGTAGCACTCACCGCACCCTTGGCTCACTGGACTGGAAAGGAAGGAATTGCTCTCACCCGCCCTACTGGCATGTGTGAAGCTTACAGCCTTTGTCTGACTTTAGAACCAAATGGTGTTTGGGCGGGCTCATATCCGTATTTCCGTACTTTCATCTCATTCCCTTCCTCTTGGGGGACCCATGGAAAGAGCCCTTCTTATTGGAAACCAATTATGACCTTTGTATCACCAGACACCTCTTACCTTCTTCCCGTCCCACAGTCGAACTCGTAAGCTTACCAGACACAATCTCACCACAGCCTTGACTCCCAAGTTGAACTCCTGTACGTACCATTGCTCGAACTCCCATAGCCAACTAGAGCTACTAGTCTTGTCTTTGTACACGTCCGATGCCGAACTTCGTCAGTTGGAATCATGAAAGACGCACAATCATAGCGAATCCCATCCTCCGCTAAAGGGAGGGAATCAGTGGGGCATTGCCTCGACAAAGCCTGACTATGCCACTTGGTCATTATACAGTATGAAAGAAAAGAAAGGCAATCAAGGTAAAAGGATATTCCGAGAAAGACGCTAGGCACCTGTGAACCTGTGAAACGAAATCCCCCTAACAGCGATAAAGTCACCCAAAGGAAACTGAACTAAATCAGCACTCGATTTAGCCTTAGCACGAAGGGAAGACGAGGCATGAGGGATGATCCACCTGGAAACCTCGCTCGGGGTTGACTTAAACCCCAAGCCGATACTAAGTACTCGGTGCCTTTCAGACCTCCTAGAAGACACATACCAAGACTTGATGACAGATGAAAAATAGTAATAGAAAATCTTTATCTAATTTATCTAAATCTAAATAGTAAAGTAAAAAGTAAGAAAGTAAATAGTATATAATTGAAATATAGAGTATATAAAATAGAAAAGAAAAGATTTTATATAAAGATTATACAATAAAAAAGATAGAAAGAAATCTGTAATTTCACTTTCATATAAATAGAATAATGAAATCTAGAAATAGATCATATATCTAGAAATTACATAATTTGACATATTTAGAATAGAATGTAAAGGGAAAATCCAATTATTCAAAATCTCATATGATGTCATATTCTTTCAAAAATCTCTTTCTTAAGTTCATTAATAACTAAATAAGAAACTTTACTAATTATTTGATCTTGATTAAAAAGACCCCTCCTTCTTTTTCATATAGAGTTCTTTTTTTTGGATAAACCTTTAGCACTGTGCTCAACCGGTCTCAATTACATAAGAATATTGATCCTAGATACTTATGTGAATCATGTTTGTTGCCCACTGGTTGACCCTTTGAATTTCTAATGCTTCAGAATTTAGCATTAGTGAATAACACCTGTAGACTTTCTTTTTGAACATTTTGAAATGTCGAGTACTTCTTTCATTTGCCTGTTTTGTTTGACCTTTTCAAATGTACTTTAGCTTTTGTTTCATGATCTCATTTTGTCATCCTACATGAAGATGTTCATCTGGAGGAAGCTTTGTTTACTTCAGTTAGACCCGTACCCTTCTAGGTGAGTCGTCCTCAGCCCACACCAATGGTTCAAGTTCAGGTATGGTTTGCATTTTTCTTTCTTTGCTTATACTGATGTCATTTCTCTGATTTTGTGCAGTGCTTGGAGGAGATCTACTACGAGACAGAGATAATTCTCAGACGTCCTTCAATTGCTACTACATACCACATAAGGATCCAAGATTGTAGTCTGATTTCCATGATCAAGAGCCTTTGGAGAACATTGATGGATTTGATTTGTTGCAAGGTGGATCTCCAGGCGATGTGTGACAAAGGGGTTCAAGTGATTGAAAGAAAGCAGCATTACTTCCAACTTTACCACCGTGTCGTGACATAGGCGAAGTGTGTTTTGACCAGAGTTGTGAAGAATCTGCATACTCTCGACGCAGCTCCAAGTTTCTTTCATGTTGTATTTGATGTAGTCGATGTGATATACTCTTGTGTACTCCTCCTCTCTCTTCTTTTTTTTCTTGCACTTCTGTGGATGTTTAGCTTTTTTGTTACGAGCTTCAAATTACTGTTGTAGTGTTTGATAGGTATTTCTTCTCTCTGAATTTCAGACATTTATAAAATTTTTTCTATTCTAATTTCCCTTCTGTCCTAGCTTTAACTCAGTCATATTTGGTCGAAGTTTTACAAACTTTCTCATTTAAGCTTTGACATTTTAGCAAGTCAAAACATGAAGCACTTCATCCAGGACAGACGATACCATATTGTCTTCTAACTGAACGACGGGAGAAACAGACCTTCATCTGAAGTTCTTTGGTACGAGGCGGGTACATAGGAGTACCTGATGGTTTATAAGCATATTCTTCTTCGTAACAAGGTTGGACCTTTCCGGGCTGACCCATGGATCCCACTGATCCCATAGCTGCGGAGGTGAATCCATTCGGCGAAAGAAGGATGAGCAGAGACCCCAGGATGAACTTTGTGGTGGGGTGGAAGGAAGTCAGGATTCTAGTCTGCACCAGAGCACATAAAAGAATGCAACTAATTACTCGTAGAAGTAATTATGCATAAAAGTCAAAGAAGAAATTCTTCAAGAAGCGACCATGAATAGGAGGTAATGGGTGAGTGCCCTCTTTCTCTACTAAAAGATATGCTCCTCCTTCATATACAACAATTCCAATTTCCCACCTTCAGACAAGAACTCAGTCTCCTACTGAAAATGTTTGAGGTTCTCATGTGCTCGTGATATTCGAGCACAATACAATTCGAGAGCTTGTTGAGCTTGAAGTCGAACAGTATCAAGATTATCCAATTCTTCTTCCTAGAATGACGTCTCACCAAACTGAGCTGTTATGCAGTACCAGCTCAGATACAGGACAATATTAGATCCAAGTTAGACCCTGAAACACAGGGACTAATGAATCGATATGTTCAAGCTTAAAGTGATATACACAAGAAATTAGAACTGGGTAATCCAGCATACCTATACAAGACGGCTAGATGAGCTGAGACTCAAAGCTAAAATCAAGCGTAGATCTGACTTTCATACACAATGAGAATTCGTCATGCAGACCAGCTGCCTGCCGAATTCATATCGGTATCCACCACATGTCAACTAGACAAACAACCTAGTCACATGATTGTGGTATTATGAAAGAGAAAGCAAGATACAACATAGGATTTCTCCTAGCATATCATTCAAGAAAACGTGATCAAGAGAACAAAATCAGAGTGAAACTCTTCCAGATAAGAGTAACACAAACAAGGACTTAGAATTAGGATTCATCTCTAAAGGCATCTGGGCTTTTATCCCTTTGCCTACCATTAGAGACAGATCTAACTAAAACAGTGATCTAGACAAACAGAAGAAAGAACCAGTCTATCAGTAAATGCATAATACTTAGATCAGATTCAGACGTAAGTCAAGACTTCCAACAAGTCGGTAAACCACTCCGACAGGATGAAATGTATAGATTCCGTTTAGGATACTAACCTACTTCTTACTCATAGATTAGCAAACTACAATCCATATTTGTCATACAACACTGTAGCTCGATTAGAAATTCATATTAGAATCCATAACACCGAAGTGAAGGAATAGTCCACATCAATCTGTTTCACACCAGACCTACATAGTAAGACGCTTAGGCCAAAACTCATTCTACTTAGAAACATCTAATTAGAGTTGAATACACATTTTTCGTCTTGCTAAAGATATTCTCCTTTTCTATAGAAAATCAGGAATGCTTTTTTGTTTTGAAAACAATGTAGCTCTTCTCTTATGACTGCTTAAAACAAGTAAGTATGCATGACCTCATGACTCTTCAGCAAAAACCCACAGAAACACTTGTGGATTTTCTCATTCGCTGGAGGAATGTCTATATGACCCTCTCCAAGAAAATCATTCAGTAGCTGGGCCGTATCTCAGGACCCGTTGCTTTGTTCTTGAAAATGTCATATGTCCATACATTTGAAAAATTCTTAACGAAGGCTGCCAATCTCCAAGGAGAAACCTATTCGTTTCGTTCATTCTAAATGATGACAAAGATTCCCTTGATAAACCCCGCAAAAAGGTTAGTCAGCTTCCCTGACCTAAGAAGACTGGCGAGTCTGCCGCTCTTTCTACTCCTCGGGACTCGCTTCCCTGAAATGAAATCTCTGAGGTTTCCAAAGAACTTGAGAAAATCTCTTCCTTTCAAAAACGTCAAAAAGCTTTTCCGTAATTTGATTCAGTCTGGTATGAACCGAAGAAACCCAGTGAAGTTGATAAAACTTCGGATCCTCTATACTGCCCTTATCATCAATGTCTTATCGAAAGATAGGGAAGAACCAACCCTCGGTAGAGGCTGCTCCAGAGAAGGTTCCGGTTGAGGATGAAGCTTCCTTTCAAGCAGAACCTCAAAATTGATTTTAGCTGCTTTAGAGATTTCTCTTCTTTCTCTTGAAGTCACTGTGGAGCACACCGGAGCGGAGCTCAGAGAAGGTCACTCCCCACACGAAGAAGGAAGCTAAAGGTTCTTTCTTTGCTTATTCGTGTTGGTGTTACCTTGTGGGTGTCCGATGCCGACCCCGTTGTTTTGTGCGTCTTGCCTTTCCTGACGAAGCCGATTCAGCGTGTGTGGCCTGATGCGGTTCAGCCTACCAGAGATATGGTTTCCTTCTCGGTTGTGGCTACGGTAAAGGTTACAAGTGGGGTTGAAGGTGCGGCTAGCTATCTGACAGAGGCAGGCTTGGAGCAAGCGGCGAACGACGTACGGATCGAAAAGCTGGAGGATAAACTCGGACTCCTGGCGCAGTCAATAGCCATGCATGCTGCGACGGCAGACGCCAAGATACAGATGGTAGATGCCAAAGTGCAAACGATGGATGCCAACTTTAAAAGGTGAAATGCATGAGCTTTTTACACGCTTCCAGGCTAGTAGGTTGAGAAACGAGATGCACTCATTGAGGGATCGGTTCCAGAGTGTTATCGACGACGGGTTGAAGGAAGACATTGGAGTGTTGAAGAAAGCAGTCGTCCATCCGGTGATGGGCCGTCAGAGTCTAACTAAACCTGGCCCCAACGAAACTTAGAGAACTTCATATGAGACATTTTTTTGTACTTGAAGTTGAATGAATAACACTCCTGAAGCAAAGAAGTTCGAAATTGGGTTTTGGCGAGGACGCTAAAACCTGGTTTCGTAGCAACCTTGCTAATCCACGGATCGTTCGTTAGTTGGAAATGCGAAAGTCCACACGAATGCGTCATGGCAGGGTAGAGAAGCTTTGCATAGACTGAGGCAGACTGGGTCCGTGCGTAAGTATGTTAGGCAGTTTCAATAATTGATGATGAAGATAGGGAACATGGTAGAAGAATACAAGGTGTTTAGGTTTGAAGTGGGTTGGGCACGGAAAGAGCTGCAAAAACGAAATCTGCAGGACCTGGCCTCAGCAATTCGAGTAGCAGAAGAATTGGTTTCCACATGTACATTGGGTTCTGGGAGTGTTCTTGTAGTAATGGGATAGGTGTCCTTGTATTGATCTTATCTATCCTAGATGTACCTGTAACTAGTTCTAGATGGGCCTATACATGTACTAATCTATCCTTTCTAATCCTTATGTTGATCTAGTAGCCTGCCCGGGGGTGTTACCTCTTGTAACGACTTTTGGGTATTAATCCATTTGTCCTGATTATCGTTTGAAATCACCACTGGGCCGTCCTCCGTGCGTAGCTAATGAAAAGTAGGACTAGACATTTAGGCACAAGGCATCTAGGGCACTTAGAGTACATTGGAAAGAACACAATTACAAACAATAGAACTTCTATTGAATATACCAGCCTTCCCGGTGGAGATTTGGTTGAACTAATCTTGAATAGAACATGTAAGAAAACAATAGCCTGGCGGTGCCCTTAAGCTAGGAGTAGGACATATTGAGGATCAATGATTCAAATTGAAGAACCTAGGGCAGGTACAGGGGCTTAGAGTCAGTGAATATGTAGAACTGATCTTGTTATAATGTAAGGGATATTTTGGATTTGTATAGTAGTGCATAAAGGAATCTATTATACTTTAGACCCCTATTGTTAATTAAGGTATGGATGATTAACTAATAAGTAGAAGTTTCCTGGGCAGTATATTAGAAGGACATGGGCTATCCAAAAGTCTTTATCATAATGTGGTGGCTACCTGGCCCCTAAAGTGGCCTAGAGCAAATTTCTTACCTCTAGATAGGGGGATTTGTCCTTCTTGATGATCGTGTAGGTGTTCCGTATTTCCTTGGATGGAGCCGTACTTCCTGATATACTACCTGATGCCTATAATAGTAGCCTACACCCTAGAATCTCCAATTAGATCTAGCTGGGCCGGTGGCAGTTTCAAGCATCTTTTAGAGATGGCCTCGCGTGTACCCAGACCAGAGCCAAATCCTTGTGGTTCCATATAAAGTATCTTCTATCAAGAAGAATCAGGTCTTAGCACTGTATAAGGTACTTATTTGGTCTGTGGCGGGGAACTTCTAAATAAGCTGTAGTAAAGCCTAGATCTTTAGAATCAAATATCTTCTAATCTGCAATAGTTGCATTGGTCTTTTAGTTATACCTGATAACTTCTTAATAGTTATATTGGCCTTTAGGAGCTACCAAGCTTGCATCCAGGGATGCTCTAGTAGAGATAGGTACCTTGAAAGGTATTCTGTATAATTATATGAGCTACCCGGTTATACAAGGATTACTAGGTAAAGTTTGATAATTTGTAATGTGGTCAGGTATAGGCTATAAAATGTCCTTCTGGAATTGGTTAGACTATAAAGTATCTTACTAGTCCCACTACCTGTAGCAGTACTTCAGATAAAATCATTGTTTGATTGGGTTACTTAGGTTCAGATGTATGGAGCATGTAGCCTTACATATTATTGAGATAAGTCCGCCTAGGAAATGAATCCAAGATACTTAAGGTATTGTGTACACCGGTACAGCATAGAGGTAAAGACATTACCCTATAACTCCTAGATACTCCCGTAGAATTTCATTGAAACGCAAAAAAATCCCGGACCACCTGGTTAGCCCTAAATCTGTCTAGATGTGTAGGTAATTTTGCATTATTTTCTTCTGTGTCCCTGTCCTGGATTATGTATTAGCCTGAGTCTAATTGGAATTTCAATGTATAGGCCTTGCGATCTGGCTTGCAGACTAACCTCTGGATTTAGGATCCAATAACTAAGAGTACCTTGCCAGGTATTACCTATAAGTGTGGGGTTTCCGGAATCGTCTTTTACGTATAGAAGTATCAAGTATTGCTTCTTAGTACCTTTATTAGAAGGCTTCTTTGGAGATGGCTAGAATTTGCATTTTACCAATAAAAATCTTTATCTGAAGATTCAATTTAGACCTAGAGAATCCGGTAAAGGCTGGGATAAACTCTTTATTGGTTTTATGTGTAATTCATTTTATTATAAGGTAAAGAGTGGGCTATTAGAGGTCTGCCTATCTATATAAGTAAGGTTTGTTCTAGGGAATTGCTTTGTCCTTCATCTATTATGAGGTCTGAAGAAGTACTTTGAGGTACATATTATGTAAGCAATATTTTATATGAAGACATGCTTCAATCTTATCACTCCATAATCTAATTTGGCGCTCCTAAACAATTACCAGTAATTCCATTATAATCAATCCAAAGGCTATTTAAGAATCTGTATTTGCCACCCACTACATAAAGGGTAACACTGATAGATATCTAGGCGGAAACTTCCTGCAGCTTATAATATCTTCTGTTGACTTATGATTTGCCCTTCCTTACCTTTCCTAAGGCTCGTAGATCCCAGGCTTTAGTTATTTTGGAATATCCCTTGGTCCCTTTTCATTGTCTAGTATTGATTAGTTTATTTCATGTGTTATGTAAACTTTAGACCTCTGTTAACTTTAGGCCTCAATTAGAATGTCTAAGTAGGGTTTACGGGATCTACATAGTAGAAACTTCAAGACTTCCGTGAGCTGTATATTCGCAGACTTACGTGAGGAGGAGGCTTCGCAGACTATAGGGCTATACTTAGATAAAGATGACCTGTACCCTTAGCAGGATGTTGGCTATTAGTGCCTAAGGTGGTTTACCCGAAACACTTATTGTGTTTATCCAATTGGAGCTATCTAGCTAATTACTGTTATTAGTGGCCAAGCACCTAAATCTACACCCATCCCAAAGAAAGGCTCTACATCGAGCCTTGGTAAACAACAAATGAAATCCTGAAAGGAATCCAGGGCCCTGGAGAGGCCCTCATTCAATGAAGACAGCAGAACATTCTAAGATCATTCAGTAAGATCAATTAGTAACTCTAAATTAGAGATACACTGGAGTACTAGGAGATATTGTACCTACCCGTGGCTGCAAAGGTGTTCTAAAGGAAAAGCCAAAGTCAAAGACAGAGAACAACATCCATGATCCTCTTCTAGCGGATCAACTCACTACTAAGTTTTGCATATGACATATGTGTATATGTATGATATGTGTCTATTTGTGATAAATGTACATATTGGTATGCTGTTTAGAAATCTCTGACTGTTATGAAAGAGTTTGGTGGGATATGTTGTAAAGAATCTAGAAAGAAATAATGTACATTTTGTTGTGCCCTGTTGACAGACTTCAAATCTCATTCTTATATATGTGCCCAACTTGGGGTTGGACGCAAAAGACAAAACAAAATAACAAAAACTTCAAATCCGGGGTTGAAGTTCCAAACATTGGGCATCCTCTCAGTACTTACCCCTATCTGGGGTCCTGATTGAAAGAAATTCTTACACTCTCAAATCAAGCATATTCCAATCCGGTTGGATCTTATGGATAGGAACTACCGTAATGTCCCAAGTCGGTTGGTAAGTTTCTTCTTTGGAATTTAGTCTGGGTCATCAAAACTCAAGGGAAGGTTGTTGTAAATCCTCCGACGGTATACAGCCTGACCTACAGGGTGTTTCATTGATTTTTGTGTATACTCCTACATAAGTCTTCGATGAACATTCTTCAAGAACGTGGCTCGTAAGTCTACCCACCGCAGAGTCATGACACGTTTCAGGGTTATCCTACACAACGGGATGCCAACCCTTGAATGTTTTCAGCTTGTGTCCATTTTGATTCAGTGAGTCAAAATTTACAAATCAACTTCTCCTATCGAATCTTAATCCATAATCACATTTGGACTTAGTTCATAGGAGGAAACCCAGTTTAGAAAGATCATTTTTCAAATTCTTCTGCCACTTAGGTTGACCCTAGACACCCTAGGCTAGACCTTCCTTCACTGTCTGAGTTTCACCCATTGCTGGGTCAAACCTGGACAAAATCTATCTCCAGGACCATCCAATGGTTCCAGAGATTCAGTGAATTTCTTCACTTTGGCCATCAACAGGGAGATTGACCTGCATCAGGCCAATTACCTCTGGGTCCCTGCCCCTTTCACTGTAGAAGTTCAACGCTGCGCGCCTTGAACTGCATACTCCCACGGGTCTTTTATACTGCTAGCTGTATTGTATACCCAAATCTCCCCAACCCTCCTACTCTTCAACTCCACTCCTCAATCCTACTCCAAGTTCCTTGCCTTGCTTTTTCAACTACCTTCCCTCCATTCATTGCTATTGCTGGCTGGCAGTAGCATCCCTTTAGTCAACCATTCACGGAAAGAGCTGAAAGAAAAGAAAGGCATTCGACTTTCATGAAGGAGCTCGTAGCCGTGGAATCAGCTCTTCCCTTCACTGAGTTGCCTGATACATCTGATTAATCCGATACCGAGTAGTAGTCTTTGAAAACCGATACAAATATGGCTTCTGCTTCCGCACCCGAGCACCTTCCTAAAGAAAAGAGGTCTCGTATGAATGCACTAGAATAGAAGGAGGGCGAATTGCATAAGTAGAGTTCTCCTCTACCTAGCCCTTTTCCAACCTCTAAAAATGACTCCAAGCACACCTGGAATCACCACAATGGAAACTCTAGATGGGATACCATTAGGAAAAATGTCTAGCTTTTCTAGAGTTTTCTTGAATCAAGTCAGCTGGTACTCTTTTTTTCTTATAGCAACTACTCGACTGGACTTCAAGGCAGCTAGAAAGCCAGCTTCATCAATCAATTTTTGAGTCAATTTAGTAACCTAGGCTAAACAACTAAGAAAGCTAGCTAGCATTGAATGAAAAGCTGCAGTACATACCGTTGTTCAGATAATGAGCCTCAATTTTTCCTAAAAGTACGTATAGTCTTCTCAGAGCCAACCTTTGTGGAGGACCTTCGTAAGAAATGCAGCCGGAAGTCTAGTTATGAAAAAAGGTTCCGGGAAGAATTCCCGGTTGAACCAGTTGCACTGCCTAGCCCCTCTATACCAGCAAATCTCTTCCTTATGGCCGGTTCACAGGGGGACAACAGCAAGCATCGGCACCATACTCGGCTGTTGTGGTCTTTGCTCACAGATGGACACTGGAGCCAGAGCCCTCGATTCGCTCATTTCAACGAAGCGAAGTCAGTTCTTCGCGGGGTAACAACCTCTCCTTCTTATGTTGTTTTTATTGGGAAATGCCAGGCAAAGCTGCTTTGGCGTGCACTGAAAGGACGTCTTTCGAAGGTGAGTGCATAATCAGGTGTAGAACGGAGGGGATATCCTAAGTTGATGTGCACAAGTGCTTCCTCTTTAGGAAGTCAATTTTTCTTGCCTCAACCAATTTCTTTGTACATCAACACAAGAAGTGGCGATCAACGCCATTGAATAAGATAGACCGCCCTCCTTTAAGCATAAGTCCCGCTTTTCTTTTCGAAGAAAGAAGCATCTATCGTATTGAGAGAGAGGGGGCTGGACTTGACCAACCGCATCGGAAAGTGAGACAACAATGCAATGGATTGAAATGTCTGTATCAACTAGAGCAGAAAGGTAAGCATAGGGGAAGACTTGTTTTTTCATTCATCATCAAATCAAAGAGTGGTCTATCCAGACGGTCAAGTCAGGTCGGTTAGGCACAGGCGTAGAAAGTCATCAGGTAGGTAAGCAAGCCTACTGAGGGAACAGTAATCGCGTACGGGACAAAGGCCAAGGTTTCCGCCAAGTCCGACTAGCCAAAAAGTGTGATAAGTCAATCGCGTAGGTGAATTCAAAGTAGTAGGCCTCGGAAGGCAGGACTATGAGAGCGGTAGCCGGTTTCAGCCTCGGTCGGGTAGGATCAAAGGACTAATCGGAATGGGGGAAGTGAGCCTTCACTTCATAAGGCAGGGGTTGGAGTAAGTTGAAGCCGTAGGCACGAAGCGAAGTAGATTCAAAGAAAGAGTGAAGTTACCGGTGAAGTATGAGTAGTAGCCTTCTATAGAGACTAGCCCAGTAGACGAGCCGGCTTAGAGGGGTAGGGCAGGCGTAAAGTCAAAAGAGGCAAGGGCAAGGTTGGTTCGACAGCTCCCATCCCATCCCATCAGTCACCTTTCGAAGCTATTTCCCAGTAAGCCCTCAGGCGATCTAGAGTGAGGCGCCTATATGGAGACTTTCATGAAGTAAGAAAGAAGTTTTGCGAACCAATTCTTCACTGACTTCAGACCAAGCCAATCATCATTTCCCATCAAGGGTAAACTGCAAATTGAATGAACGAGATCTATTGAAAATGAAAACTTGGTTGGTATGGTACAGGCCAGCCTTCTCTTTATTGACATTGACTCAGAAAGAGAGACCCTTCAACTTCATTATGAATTTCATCGAATTGACAACCAATCTCAATGGATATCACATTGTTTGTAGAAATTTTGGATTGAGCTTCGCAGCTTTCTTTCATTATATCTTCTTCATCTATATTCTTCTTTTGTTTTTGGCTTTCACCTCATTCATGCATCACTACCAGTGTAGAGTTTAGGGGCTTTAGCGTACCAACATTCATGACCTCCTCTTTCCCCCAGCGGGTCGTGGGCCCAAACCAAATTTTTCTCAGAGACAAAACGAGGCCAAAGCTTTTTCTCAGGATCGGGTCAAACCTGTCGGATTAGAGTAAACTCCTTACTACCAATTTCTACCCCGGGTAGAGGTCTAGTTGTTGGCTACTTTTTAAGCACAGATTCTTTACCCCCTAACCTCGTCTTTAGTTTTCTCTTTCCTTAAGAGCTCTTTGAAAAAGAAGGTGCGTAGCAAAGAAGATGTTCAACCAGATTGACTCATCCGACGAAAAGCGATTTAGACTATATGAGTATATAGAAAGAATAAAGAGAATAGGTTCAATAAGAGTACGAGGTGCGTAGCAATGAGCGGTCCAGGCGCAGACGAGCTAACAATCTAAGGGCCCCGCTTTCTATCTCCCATTCACATAAGTAATCCCAGGAATACTGAATAGGACTTAATACCTGTACTAAGGTGGCTAAGGAGAATTCCATTGTAGGGCTGTCTAAAATGGATCTATCGCCTCTAGCGCCTTTCTGCTCTTCTCCCCTAAACGAAGATTTTCTCTCCTGGTCAGTTACTTTTCAAGAAGTGAACCCTATCTTTTACTAAAAAGAAGGTGACTCCGCCCTTAGACACCATTAGAAAGGAGGAATATCTCAAGCTAGTTTTCACATGAAAGGGAAAGCTAGCAGTCTCTACGAATTACCCTGCATCTAAGTATTTCCAAGCTACCCAGTGGGACAAGCATAGTGAGGGTCTAGATTCGCCCCAAGCCAAGTCTTTCACTCGCACCTCTTGGTCTAGATACCTTTGGTTGAGTCGAGCCGCCTAGTCCCTTTCGCGTATGTAAATGTAAGAAGTCCCCTATCGCATAACTTGAACTTCTCACGCCTACCTTCGCTCCGCCCCTTGCTAACTCATATATCGTGCTTACCCGTGCATACTATGTAGTCGTGCTTGCTGTGCTATCGTGTAACTGTGCAAATTCCCGGGAAACTTGATGTCTCAGATATTTGCCCGGGAATTTGGGTTGAACAAGAGTAAGAGTCGACTCTTTCTCTTTCCCTCTCTCTCTGCTTTGAGCTTCGTAGACGTAGCTCTTACCCTGGGTCTAGTCTACCCCAACCCTACCTTGCTTAACTAAGGCTTTCTCCAACCCCGCCTTTTTCCCGACGGTCTACCCTTCACTACGTCCACCCTCAACTAGCGCTTTCACTTACGCCAGTGAAACTAGCGCCTTTGAAAAGAAATTGGATGATTTTGATGTCGGTGCCGTCGATGCGAAGTAGAGTGTCGCCAAAGACGACGATTGTCCTCACGCAAGGAGTGTCTAGCAGAACTACGTTCCCTGAGCGGCCGCGCATTCGTTTTTGACTTGAGTTCAAGGTCTGCCGGAGATAATGGTTTGGTAGCTCGCCCTTGCGCTTGCATGAGTTCCTCTACTCCTTTCATAGAAGTCTTGAAGTCAGTAGGAACTTCCTTCTTCTGAAATCCGTTGTTCGTGGCCTAGTTTCTCGCCAAGACTCCTCTGGGATTCTTTTGGAAGGAAGGAAGAGTTCCAAAACTTCATCATCAAGTGATTTCATTCCGTGGATACTTGAATCAGTCTATTATAGAAAATGCTTTTTCATCGTATATGACTGAAGTGAAGCCAAGCATAATTAGAGACTGCCACATCCCCTATCCTAGAGTAGAAGATGTCTTTTCTTGAAACGCAATAGCACTTCAAAGTCAGACCATTTTCTTTTTTCGTTGGCACACTGAACTACAAAATGAATGGATCGCTAGGGAAAAACCTACGCTCCTATGAGTCGGTGTTTTCAATCGAAACACATATAGGCGCTAGTACCAGTCAAGCTAGCTGAATATCGGTTGGAAAAGTTCCAGTTATCCATTTCAGTATGAAAGTCTTCTCCCGCTACGCACCTTGAAACATAGCTATTCAAGGCGGGATCGAAGGCTATTCCTTCTTTCTTATTGATAGCCCAGAAAAGAAAAGATTTTTTTCTTCTCCTACCTTTCCGAGTGGGTGGGAGAAGTTTCAGATTCTGGGTCAAAGGTTGACTTCGAAGCATGAACCATCCGCTCCTATTCAGCTTCCTAGAATAAGATAAGATCTCTTTTTCATGAAATCATACTATCCCATGACTCGAGGGTGACTGAAACTCCCTTTCGAGTTAGCTGCCAAGACTAAGACTAGCGCCTGAAATGAAAGCATTTTCACAACGAGTTCTTGCCTCTATCTAAGTTCATTCAGGGCTCCGCGCCTTTTTTTCTTCATAAACAACAAAAACTAGAGCAAACATAGTTTAGTAGCGGATTCAGAATCAGAATTGTAACCAACCCCATGGGTTCTATACCCGATTCATAACTATAGCATGCAGCCGATCCTGGAACTATAAGAAAGTGTGCAGTGAGGAATCTTTATAGGTAGGTAGCCAGTCTTTCACTTCCGCCTCTCCACTCCCATGCCTTTCTTGGTCGGACCAACCCAACCGGCGATTTCCGACAAGTCTTTCTTCATTTTGAGAGCAAGAAGCGGAACCAAAATCTAACGCCTCTTTATGGATAACCAATCCATTTTCAAATATAGTTGGGAGACTTTTCCCAAGAAATGGGTACATAAAATGAAAAGATCGGAACATGGGAATAGATCTGATACCAATACTGACTACCCATTTCCATTGTTGTGCTTTCTCAAATTGCATACCTATACACGGGTTCAAGTTTTGATCGATATTTGCGGAGTTGATCATCCCTCTCGAAAACGAAGATTTTCAGTTGTCCATAATTTACTGAGTACTCGGTATAACTCACGCATTCGTGTACAAACAAGTGCAGACGAAGTCACACGAATATCTCCGGTAGTCAGTCCATTTCCATCAGCCGGCCGGTGGGAGCGAGAAGTATGGGATATGTCTGGTGTTTCTTCCATCAATCATCCGGATTTACGCCGTATATCAACAGATCATGGTTTCGAAGGTCATCCATTACGAAAAGACTTTCCTCTGAGTGGATATGTGGAAGTACGCTATGATGATCCAGAGAAACGTGTAGTTTCTGAACCCATTGAGATGACCCAAGAATTTCGCTATTTCGATTCTGCTAGTCCTTGGGAACAGCGTAGCGACGGATAATTCAGAATCAGAATAGGTCCAGTCCAGGGGACAAAGAAATAGGAAATGCTATTTGCTTCTGAATGAATCGAAAGACTCAATCTTCCCAAACCGGAAGTACATACTTGTCATTTGATGAATTCGTACATTACGGGTTGTTTTCGCGAAGGATTCCACACCTTTCCGTTTCTGGTTTGATTCAGGAGTTTTGGACTGTTACGAAGAGGGGTTTCTAAGTAAGGTTCTTCATTTTGTCAAAATTCAATTTCTCATTCGACAAGCTTCGTATTTCTTGGCCTAATTACCAGGATTCTATGTTATGGATAAAACAGCATCTAACATACCTGAAATGGTATGCTACGGCGTATATTGATTCTAGTTTCTAATTCGAATACCTTTTATCCCCACCAGTCGTTTGCTTTGCTATTCATTAAAACGTAACGTTAAGGATCGTATTGATCTACGTTATCGAATAGTGTAGAAGGCTTACGATCTGCTGAGGAACCACCCTAGAGTCTTACCTTTAGGTGTGGGTAGGTTCGATTGGGTCGTAGGTCGGGGTGGCTTTTTTGTGCTTTCTATTTCAAACAAGCAGCTTCCTCCCGTAAGATCACTTACGGTGGGACTTTCTAACACCCGCTTTATTACCGGGTCCCGTTACCGTCTCTCTAACACGGTCAGGGTATCCTCTAGCGTTGGAGGAATCCGAAAAGATGACCATGCTGATCGGTTGGTACAACTGTGTCTTTCGATATTTTCTTTGTTGGCTAAGAGGGAAATCCACTTTTGCGTCGATCACAGCTCCATGGGATGACACCGATAGTGTACTCTTGTTTGTGTGGGAAATGAAAGAATCATTCACCTACCTGAGCCAGAGGTACATGCCCTGGCTTCCCACCATTCCCCTTTACCAGGGATTTAGATGGGATCCAACTTGGAAGACCCTTCCAACCCATAACTTGACACGCCGCGTTTTCGTCGAGCGCTTCAAGTTGGACAAGAAGTGGCAGGGGGTGAGGTCAGTCTTCACCTCTTTCCCTTTTTAGACTGGTTCGAAAACCGAATCGGTCGGTTCCTACCTTCGGCGGAAGATCTTGGAGTCCCACTTATTTGTGGACGTCTCGGTTGTAGTTTAGAGGATAATATTCGCCATTTGTCACTATGTCAATCAGAGGCTGTTACACCCCTTCCATACATACATGGTTGATGGAGAATATTCGTCGGGATGGGACTTTGAATCAGACTGCACTTTAGTTGGCAGCCAGACATGCTACTCATTTGACCTAACACTGATCGGTGGCCTCTTTTAGTGTTATTTGAGTTGGTGTGTTCTTGGTTTGATAGGTCGTTTGCGTCTAGTGTGGTTAATTCCACACTGGCTTGCAAGATCTTCGAGGTCCCGTTTGTCAAACTTCTGTGAGCTTCGTGGCGGGACAACCTTTAGGATACCTATCCTCTTGGCCACTCTTTGCACTTTCTCACCACTGGTGGGCGGCCTGGCAAGAAAATCTTTCTCGATTATGCTATCTTAGGTGACGATATAGAAAGAAAAGTCCCTCTCGAATACCTCTTTCGTAAAAGATTCGTCTCTGATGGAGAATGATCTTTCTTCATTTTATCACAACGGAATCTATGATCTAAGCAAGAAAATGACCGCAGCAGCAGGCTTTTGCCTATTCTTCTTGACTAGCAGGTTGAGCAGCAGGAGAATCGGTCTAATCTAAGGTCAACCACAGTCGGAGTCATAAGGAAAGTACCAGTTGGACAGGGAGCACCCACCGGTCAATTTCTTGATCTTTCACAGCAGGCAATGTCAGACGGTAGTTCAAAAAGAGCTTCAGAAGGCTGGCCAGCACAAGAGAAAGCAGAAGGATAGCTAGAGAAGTAGGGATTGATTCAAAAAGTGGTATCAAGAAAAAAAGGCGCGCAACGTTGAACTTAGACAAGTTCAAGGCGATAGTTTGATTCGAACAAAAGGGAACAAGCCAAGTATAGGGCTTTGCAAGGAACAGTTCGGAGTACTCAATGGTGAGGAAAGCAGTAGCTTGCTTTCGACCGGAAGCGCAAGTGGAAGATCGACTGGAAGATAGAGGACAGAGGAAGCTTACTCAACCGAAGGGACCGGATCCTGATGAAACAACCCTACGTCCTTGCGCCCCCTATCTTTGGAAGCAAGTGACTTTTCCTCCCAGCGAGACCAATCGCAAATGACTCATTTTTTGCTCTGTCCCTTTCTTCTTTCTTTCAGAAGAAACTATAGCCTTTCTTTTTGAAAGAGCTCTGGTTTTCTCTCGTGGGTCCGATTCTGAACCTGCCGCTATGGCATATTGCCAGCCGATACAACTTGAAAGCGAGACCCTTCACTCTACTCCTACTCGAAACATCGCATGCATTGACAAACTATTCGACAGACGGACCTAGCTGATTGATGTCATAAGCAATCTTCCTCGTATAGCAGCAGCCTGAAATAGTTCACGCTCAGCGTGAAGGAAAGCACTTCTACTCTCTCTTAGCTCTTCAGACAGTGGCACATCACCAGCCGTGCCTTAGTTCTATTATCGTTCAATGCTTGATTTTCAGCGCTGATGGAAGGTGAAGTTTACGATATTTTTAGCCTTTTTCCGGATCTTCATCTTGCCCTATGAGCTCGTGCAGTGAGTGCCGATGGTCAGGATCCTGTAGTTCTGAGCGGGGGCTTGACCCGAGGGCATATTCTTCTGCATTTCTCTTGTCGGATCGCACATGATGGGCCGTGTCCACGTCGTCGAAGAGATGGTCTTTGGACCCCGATTTCCCGTCGTAGGGAGCACTCTTCTGAGCCCCAAGATTCGCCGAAGGATGAGATCTTGCCTATGCAGTAGGATGAAAAGGAAAGCGATCCGAACAGTGAGACCCCACCACCGTTGAAGACTACTACTTTTTTTTCTATAAAAAAAAGAGGAGAGGGAATGGGAAGCTAGCAACCTCGTTTGAAGCAGATTTGAAAGCAGGGTCTGGATCCGGGCCCAAAGCGGGACAGAAGGGCTTACAGCGCTCTGATAAAGAAAGATGGATGCCCGAACCCTGTATTCAATCTTTTTTATGTATAGCTGTAGCATTGAACAATCAGCTTTTCCCGCCCACCAACCCTTGATGAGCTGGCCGAGCAGACAAAGAGAGTGTGACCTGAGCGTACCAAGAAAATGAGGCTGGACCGAGGGGTGGGATCGAGCACAACATCCTTGAAGATTACCACTTGCCTCAGACGGAGCGATGATAGACCATTGTACACTTGAACTGACCGATGATAAAGCATCAGCACTGGGAAGAGGTCCCGTCTACCCACGCCAGGCGCGTCAAGCTATTCAAGTCAGCGAGTTGCCAATTCGCTTGGACCAATCTGCTAGCCCCCCCTCCGCTTCCAAAAGGAGTCACCTTTGCTCGAGACTGGCTTTCTCAGCTCCCGATCCTCCAGGAGAGACAACCATCATTAGAACAACAATATAGGTTATAGTTGCTTTCGATGCTAAACCTTATGCAGTCTTCCATGTTACCTTTGTAGGAGTGGTTTCTATGGCAGAAGCAGAAGGCACGTAGTGAATAGATGAGGTGCGGAGCATTTGAGTTGCCATCCCGGCTCTTCGTCTGATGCTTCTTCCCCTCATCCACAAGGTAGAAGAGAAGGGAAAGAAAGGAAAAGATCCCTCAGGAGAAATGATGGAAGTAGAACAACAAAGTTGTAACAAGACCATGCTAGAACTCATGCAGAAACTGCAGCAAGGAAGAAAATCTCCCTGTCAGGACAGTGTATGTCATTGAAACCCGAGCTCAAGTTGCAGCTAAGGCAAAGGCCCAAGCTGCAACCCAAGTAGGGACATCAGAACAGGGTGACGATGTCCAGGAGCCCCTACTTTCCCAAGAGGATTTACTGAGTCAGATCAAGTCAGATGGAAGAGATGAGGCAAATGATTTCCAAGTTGACGTCTATAGCCCCAACCCATCAGGAAACTCAAGTTGAGTCCGACCCTTTGCCCTCGGAACCCGAGCCGAGTAGAGCAAAGGTGTCACAGGAGAACCTCCTTGGTGTGAGTGCACAAAAGTCAGCATCCACCGTCCCTCCAGTGCAGCCAACGGCAGCAGTGGCAGATGAGTCATCGCCAGTCACTTTGACAGAGAGGCAGTTACACCTACTCCTGGATCAAAAGATCAGAGAGGCCATGGCTTCTTCTCACTCGGACAACGTCCAAAGAGGCCGGCCGTACCCAGTTCAGTACCCCAAGTCGCCTCAATACAAGGTATTTGACGGCACGGTAAACCCGAAGCAACATTTAGCCCAGTTCCGTGCTAGCTGCTGCAATGCAGGTGGCAACGATGCATTACTACTTCGACAATTTGTCAGTAGTCTTAGGGCATAGCTTTTTATTGGTACGCCGAGTTACCTAATGATTCTTTCTCAGAACTTGAGGAACTCTTCATCAAAAGGTTTGCTGGGGCGCAGTAGAAAAAACACTAAAGTAGGCGACCTGGTGATTGAAAATCAGAGAGACTCAGAGTCCTTGTCTGAGTACATTCTCAGGTGGAGGAATCTGAGTATGAAATGTCACGGCGAGACGAGCCGTTTATCATTACGATAGGTGTCAAGTGGAAGTGCAGTGATGTATGCAGCTGAGGCATCCTAACAGACCGAGAGATTTGAACCTTGTTCCTACACGACCTGATCAATTCGATCAGGCACTCGCCATCTATTTTCATTGTTCAACTGTTTGACAACATGAAAAACCCAAGAGCTCTGCCCTTCCATCTGATAGAGAGGGAGGGCAGAGGCCTTTGGCGTCCCTTCCAGTCAAGAATCGGGGCCTCACAATCACTAGACAATATTTCTCTCATGCCTTTCTTCGTTCATGGTTCGATATTCTGGTGTCCTAGGCGTAGAGGAACCACACCAATCCATCCCGAACTTGGTGGTTAAACTCTACTGCGGTGACGATACTGTAGGTTGTTCCTTAGCATCGCATTGAGAATTGACTCGTCGGATTAACCACTTAGACGAAAAGTTCCCCCTATTCCATTTCATTGGCAACTAAAATGGAAGCTTAAGATAAAAAGAGCATTCTGCTTCCTAAGAAATTCTTTGATTCGTTTGAGCAAGCCGGAACTGGCTTCGTGACTACTGTCCCAGTAGCTTCAGTAAAGAAGAGACGTACGTTTTCACTCCTAAGCGGCCTTGGTTATCAGAGGACAGAATCTATGACTTACCCTTACTTATACCAGCTGTAATATAACAAGACGTCTACCTGCATATCCATGGTATCAGCTGCTAGCTTGAGTAAGGATCTTCCCATGACAGGAAAAGTTTGGTGCAGGTCTCATGGTATCACTTTGGCTCGGTGAACATGTAGTGCCGCAAGTGCATTCCTACTATATATAAGGATATAGAGAAAGAAGTGAGAGAAAAGAGATCTTTCTATACGATATTTCTATTCAATACAGAAATCAAGATCTATGTCAATAGGATTTGGACTTCTACTTATTACTTATTCCGACAGCAACAAAAGATCTTCGTCGTATGTGGGCTTTCCTAAGTGTTTTACTACTAAGTATAGCTATGTGGTTTTCGGCCAATCTGTCTATTCAGCAAATAAATGGAAGTTTGACCTATCAATATCTATGGTCTTGGACCATCAATAATGATTTTTTCTTAGAGTTCGGACACTTGATCGATCCACTTACTTCTATTATGTCAATACTAATTACTACTGTTGGAATCATGGTTTTTCTTTCTAGTGACAATTATATGTCTCACGACCAAGGATATTTGATATTTTTTGCTTATATGAGTTTTTCCAATGCTTCAATGTTGGGATTAGTTACTAGTTCAAATTTGATACAAATTTCTATTTTTTGGGAACTAGTGGGAATGTGTTCGTATTTCTTGATAGGCTTTTGTTTCACACGACCCGTTGCAGCAAGTGCTTGTCAAAAAGCTTTTGTAACTAATCTCCTATACGATTTTGGTTTCTTATTAGGAATCTTAGGATTTTCTTGGATAACTGGTAGTTTCGAATTTCGGGATTTGTTCCAAATAGTGAATACCTTGATCCGGGTCAATTCTTTCTTTGCTACTTTATGTGCCTTTTTCTTATTTGTTGGTGCAGTTGCTAAATCCGCACAATTCCCCCTTCACGTATGGTTACCTGATGCCATGGAAGGCCCCACTCCTATTTCGGCTCTTATACACGCTGCTACTATGGTCGCAGCAGGAATTTTTCTTGTAGCTCGGCTTCTTCCTCTTTTCATAGTTATACCTGACATAATGAATCTCATTTGTTTAGTATGTATAATAACAGTACTTTTAGGAGCTACTTTAGCTCTTGCCCAAAGAGACATTAAAAGAAGTTTAGCTTATTCTACAATGTCTCAATTGGGTTATATTATGTTAGCTCTAGGTATAGGTTCTTATCGAGCTGCTTTCTTTCATTTGATCACCCATGCCTATTCTAAAGCTTTCTTGTTTTTGGTCCAAAGAGCAAGTAACTTCATAGTCTAAGCATAGGAAAGGACCTGGCACGGTAGATCCGCTCATCCTGGCTTCGAATCCTAGCTTGAGTTGCCACGGGAACCTTAACGCCGCGGGTGTTTTTTGGGAAGGAAGCGAAAGAGCTCAATTCGTAGCAGCTCAAACAAGGCGGAGAGGAACCAGCTGTAGATATTCTACAAGAACTGGACTTGTCCCCACTTAGACCTAAAAAGAGAATATATGCACCGCTTCCCTCCGGTCGCCTTTGTTTTCAAAGTCTAGCCTATGCTATCTCCCGAGCCAGCACCAGAAGTTTCAGCGAAGATATTCAAAGCAAAGCTTAATCTACGAACATGGTGAACTTCCAGTTACGTGTATACACCTCCGCCCCGAAAGGACAGTCGTTTTACCATCCAGAAGCTTTAGCACCCTAGCAGATCTCAATAATAGGACATTTAATATGGCTAACTATTGAGTTGGGCGATCAACCAGCTGGAACAAAGTTGGGAACCTTTGAGAATTAGGTATAACTTAGGAGTATGTAGCTTCTCTGGTTCTTTTGGGTGGGAGAGCAGGGGAACCCGGACACCAAAAGGGCTCGGGAGTTGGCATGTGGTCATACAGCGATGCTTACTTCATACCGGGAGACAGAAGCATGGTCGGAAGGAACTATCATTTTCGGAAGGCCTTATAAATTAGGCGAACGTTTGGTGCTGCTATTGGTCTCTCCCTTCGCCCGCGCTCACTGGTACTTGGTACTGGTACTGGCAAGGCTAAGGCTTTACCAGTACGATTCCGATAAGCCATAGGGCTTAACCCCACAGGAGATGGGCTGGCTATTAATTACACCCCTCTAGCGAAAGATAAGAAAAAAGAAGTAGGTGTTCCATTTACTGATTGTGGAGGAGCAGCCAAGGAGCCTGTGGAGAGCGAAAGGAAATGTGGCACTCGTGGACCTGAACCATAGTTACTTCGTTATCAGATTTCACTAGAAGTAAGATATGATGGATGAAGGCCTGGACCGGAGTACCATGGAAAAGAAACCTAAATATCTGGTTCTGAAAAGGTGGACACCGTCGGCCGGAAACAGCAGTATTGCATAAGGCTCCGGTTTGGATAATCTTTCCTGGACTCCCGGTCGAATAAAGGCGACCGGATATTCTTTCTTCTTTGGCTAGTCGAGTGGGGGAGTCCGATCCAAGAGCATAAAGCTAAGCTAAAAAAGAGGTCCTATGCAAGGTGGAGATCGACTTGCAGAAGTCTCTCACGCCGGGGATCTTTATAGGAGTGACAGGGGAAGGGCGTAGCATAGCATATACTAATATCACTAAAAACATTGTGAAAAGACTTCTACAAGAAGAGAAGATTTTCTTGAAAACGTTCGAAAAAGAAAGTCAAAAATCTTTCTTTGTTTCAACCCTGCTCCTGGTGTTCGAACTAGTCATTAATGGTCGGCAACATGGCTTTTTTGGTATGCATTGCGCACACTTTCAATTTTAGCGTCTAATCTTCTATGGAGAAGCTAAAATAGAACGGATAGAACAGATGGTCCAACTACTTAACTTCTTCTTTTTCATTACTTCCATGGTCGTGCCTCGTGGCACGGTTGCACCCGTACTATTTCAATTGTTCGTCAGTAGAGATGTTCCCACTGGTGCCCCTTCCTCCAATGGTACTCTAATTCCTATTCTGATCCCTGAATTCCCTTTTTTGGTATATCTACATTCCAGGAAATTCATACGCTCCATGGACAGAGCAAAAAGTGGAGTGTTGGTCAGAGCAAGCCGCCCTATTCTATTCACAGACATAATTGGGAGAAGCTCATCCGCTAGAAATGCTTTATTTCGTTTCGTTCCCGTTCTGAATTTCCTGATTATCAAATTCATGGGGGACTTGTCATATTTAGAATCTTTCTGCGGTCTGTCCTGTTTACAATTCTTTCGTACTACCTTCTCTTTACCATGCGGTAGGTCAGCGAGGCGTGAGCGGAGAAGGAAACGCCAAACACTTCGGCCTAACAGGAATGAGCAACGACGAAATGACAAGATGAGGTGCCCGGGGTACCCCTATATAGAAAGAGAAAGAAGGGTCGAAGGTTTTGGGCCTGTAGCTTTCCCCGTCCCCCCTTCGTCGAGTGGTGCTTGTTTGGGGGGTGTGCCACTAGAAATCGGGCTTGATGCTCTCGCCTTACCAACAAGCCAACTACTGATGGTTGTTGGTCACGACTACTACAAAAAAGTGAAGATTCATCTGCCTATTTCACATGTAGGAGTGTGCATCTTTCTGTTGGGTGTTCTTCTGTCGTGCGACCCGGTGGCTGATGTGCGACCTGTGGCCCACGCCTCCTATTTTTTCAGGGCGGGCGGCGTGAACTCTGATTTGATCCGGGTATTCAATCCCGCCGCTGAGATGCTCAGTTGACTCCTTAACCTTGATAGGAAGATGGCTTATTCCAAAATTCGTGCATAAGGGTAAGGAACTTTGGATGAACTAATGCGAATGGGTGTCAGCCTCGCTGCTCGGAAACACCCAGTGCTGACCACACTTAGAGAGACGAAAGCGCAGGTAATGCCAGTTGGCGAAGTGGCCTTAAGCATCCCTAGCGGTACGCAAAGAGAGGTCGTGATGATATCATCTACGTCCGTACCGCTCCTCGTGGAGTAGATCCCGCATCCAACCACCCCTTTTTTTACCAGGGAACGGGAGAATTCCCACTACCGCTGGCAGGCCAGCCGGGCCATGAGCACGGTGGGAACAGGCTTCCTAAAAAGCCAGCCCGGGACAGCATAAAATGAAGGGGACGGCCCTAATGTTGTGTTGGCAAAGAAAGCGGGTTGTGGGCGGATAAAAGAGGACGTGGGGACTCGGGTCGGGGCGCAGCGTAACTAAGAGAAGAGAGCCATTCCATTTAGGGCAACCATGATCGTAGTTTGGGCGGGCACGAGCGATCTGGTGTCCGAGCCGATTGGTCAGACGACGACTACTGCACTTATTCTATTAGTTCTTAGTATTAGCCTAGCCTATCCCGGAATGGACTGGGATGGAATAGAAAGAACGCGAAGCGCTATAGGGTCGGTTTTTGGGGGTGGGGGAAGAAGCTTGCTTCTTCACAAGCTGATCCCCGCCCCGTTTCCTGTCTCGACCGGCAGCAGCTGGGTCTCCCCATCTCTCCTCTCGCTTTGCTCGAGCTATAGCCTCTCCTTTCAGTCGAGTGGCCTAATGGCTCCTCAATATTCCTCGGTCTTCGGCCCGAGCTATATGAGGCAGAAACTCGTCCCACGTACGGTTCGGAGGCCGAGCCTCACCCCAGCAATAATGGTGAGCTTAGGTCAACTAATACAAATAAGATACAGTTCACTCAACGATTGCCTTTGGGTTCCGAACTCCATATGGGGATGGAGCGTTGTTGTTTGCGAGGTCTCGATCATTTACATGGACCCACTTTTCATTCCATTTGTGGTAATTTTCTTCTTTCTAAACCGTCCCCAACGAGCGATCGGTTCATGTTTGAGCATGATGAATCACTTCGTGCCGACCTGTTGCCAATACTATCGCCTGCCTCATATGAGAATGGAAAACTGGAGCATTTTCTGCATCGGTGGATGAAGAATAACGAACATAAGAATTTCTGGTTTACCATGTTCCCAGAAAAAAGATACTTTTTTTCCATTCGAGAAACGACGAGCACGACTGAAGTGGCTATACATACAAATCTATTTACGGATCTATATGCTCCGATTGGAACTGGAAGTTCCAGAACTGGCGGCTGGTATACCACCATAATGAAACTTCCTTTTCTTTTTAGTATTCGGATAGGATTTCTGTTGGCTTCATCGGGAGGCTCGCGTAGTTTGTTACGTCAGCTCCAAAAGGATAAGTTGCATTGGAATCGAGAAAGTTCCATGGAGTTCCTAATTGCATAAAAGGAGTCAAAATAGTGGCTGCGGCGCGTCGAGGTGCGACTGTAAGGAGCAGAAAAGTGTCTTGTCTTCGATGAAAGTGGCCGTGAGCCTTAGCTAATATACGAACCAATCCGACGTATATACGTCGGGTTCACCAGAATAGGACCTATAAGCCCGGGTGCAAGGACGTAGGGTTCCCCTTTTCTTACTTTGAGAATAGTATAAGTATACCCTATTTTGAGCTTTGATGAACGGAGCCCCTTTGGTCCGGCTTTGCTTCTCGCGATTCCATATTAAGAGGAAGAGAGGAAATCGCACTAGGTCTATCATTTGGATGGGCCAGAGACCTGAGTTTTCTCAAGAACGAGATGTTTCAAATATCAAATAGAAAAACCCTTTTTCTTTAGCTCTTTAGGGCGATCCGCGGGAACTGGCTTTTGAATCGCGTAAGCAGGGTACCCTAGGAAATAAGACGAAGGATACAGGCACTCGGCAGCAAGCAATAGCTGCTGCAGTCACAGTAGCAAGGCAAGAATGAGAAGGTAGGGGAATAGCTGACTCATACCTAGAAGGAAGGCAAGGTCCAACAAGAAGAATAGATAGCTTCCGAGAAAGCGCAAGAGGAGAGACGAAAGCTTGCTCAACCGTGAAAGGCTTTTACTTCCATCACTGACTTAACCAAAGAAAAGACCCTATATAAAAGAAAATGCTATTTGCTAGTTTTCCCGGAGGAAGGGGAACGATCTTTCCGTATGGAAAGAGGAACAAGAGAAGAATGAAGCCCTACATCGGTGTCTGCCGGAGTATTGAGAATGTGGTATTGCTTCACGCGGTCTCAGTCTCAGTAGGACAAGGAGTACCTTGCTCCGATATGAGTTGAGAAGTATCCGGGGAAGTGCTAGTCCCGTTCCACTCTTCTCTCAATGTCAGTCTTGGGGATCGGGTACAGCGAGATCACTTTTCAGCTTGTTAGTATGATATGCATGAAAGCAAGGAGGAGAGAAGCTCTCTTTCTTCCTCGGGAATCCGGTATGTGAGAAATTTTGAGACAAGGTCTCACATGTAGAGATGCCCTACCCATAGAGGAAAGAGTTGGTAGCAGAAAAGTCATTCAGCAATGAAACTTCCATGGCGTAGATTTACCTTTTACGAATCTGTCTTGAAGAGTGCGATCGTTATTGCATAGATAAGGTGCCTCTCTCTACACGTCCACAAATAGATCATAAAAGCCTTTCGTTCGTGCATAAAGATATGGATGCCGTTACCAACAAATAGGTAGTAGTAAGGAGCCTTTATATACATATACGGCAAGAAGGAGCAGGGTGAGAATGCAATTTTGGAATAATAGAAAAGCACGTAAATACAGAACGAAAGGATAGCTTGCTATAGTACAATCCCAAACAAAGGTATTGTTATTGCCCCGGTTCAGTTGATTTGGATGCTACTACTTCTGCCTTTTTGTAGGTCAAACCCCCATTTCCCCTCTTTATTCTATTTCTATTGCTTTTTTTCTATTCTTATGTGAATGCATGAATGACAGGTTTATGTGCCTTACCCCCGAGGACTTGCATTTCATTTTAGGCCAACCCTAGTCAGCAATGAACTGAGCAGGAGTGGAACAGTAAGTAGTCCCATTGTAGCTACTTACTCACGCTTCCGTATGACCATAGACTGCCTTACTATAAGTAGAGTCTAAGGGGCATAATGTTCTCACCCAACTCTTTTCAAGGCATTTAGGAGCCAGTGAAGTGTGAGAACCCGGGACCAGCCGGGGCGGGAGGGTGAACAATGAAAGTTGTGGCCTTCCGACACGAGAATCCATATATATATGCCCTTAATTAATAGCGTCCAAAGCGTACTTCATTTCATTCCAGTCTTTCTAGCTCAAAACTCAACGTCAATGACCATCTTGGAGTAAGCTTTCTTAGCAAATGCGAGAAGCATTTCGCCATTGACTACCTCCTGGCTAACAGCCGGTGGGCCATTAACTAGACCTGTTCTGATAGCTGTTGGGAACCAGACTTGCTGCTCAAGTCAACATTGATCTTTGGCACCGAAGACTACTGAAGTTAGAAGATCATTTTTGACAAAACCTTTCCTTTTGGTTGGCTACAATTTGCTGCTTGAATGAGACCTCCGTTGTGGCCTACCTAACAAAGCCGAACATGTACCGAGGCAGTCCGACCGGGGCCTACATACATAGTGTAGCAGCATTTGCTTGATCCCTAAAAACCCGAGTCCTTAGTTAGTGACTCAATTCAGACCGATTGGACTTTTCAATTTCAATACAGTTTCACAAATCTTGTCCAAACGAAAGAAGAAGGCCATTTCTAAAGCAGGCCATGGAAGAGAAAGACTTCATCTATGCACAAAAGGCATTCTATTAGATAGAAGACTTTCAATGATGCTGGTCAATCTTTCCGGCAAAAGCCCTCTTATGATAAAACACTAAAGCAAGAATAGAATGAGGGAAGGCGCGAAGCAATTATGAAATTCATAGATAAGAGAAAATAGATAAAAGCAAGGAAAGCAGAACAGAAGACTAAGATAGTGAAAAGGGACGTCTCTGAAACAAGACGCCCATCTCTCTCTTCCTTTCACAATTGCTCATGTGAATTTAGGTGTCAAAGAGTCAACTATAGAAATTCTTGGGCCAATCGTTCTATGCTTTCTCTTTCTTTATTTGCTACGTAACCTTTCCTTTGACTCTAACTGGTATTCAATAGGAAGGCGACCATTCTAGCTCTTTTGGCCCTTGGGCATAGATGGTCTGGTGTCCACGTATGCTTATGGTGTGCATGGCTCTTGGTTGATTGCTCTTCTTTCATAAGCAAATGCTGCTGAATTTTTCCCACCTTTTTCTAATTTCTAATTCTAAGGGGTGAAGCGTTTCACTTTGACAAGTGAAAGGCGACCCATTGATCCAATTCTCTAGAAAACTAAAAGCTGTCAAATCTGTCTTGAAGAATTGGAGCAGGGATCATTTTTCTGGCCTTCATTCTAAGGTTGCTGCGGCTAAAGATAACCTTGACTGCATTGCATCCAGACGATGAGACTGCACGCTCCAACTGACGCAAAGCTTGTTATGGAGGAGAAAGTTTGCTACTCAAATGACAAAAAACTCTGACACATGGAGGAGGCGAGTCTGAAACAGCAATCTAGAATGAAATGGCTGCATTTAGGAGATTGCAACACCAAGTTTTTCCACCAAATGGTCAAGAAAAGAGCCTCCATCAATGCAAGAAAAAAAATCCAACTTATTGAGGGGTCGGTTATTAATGAGAAAAAGATTCTAAAAGACAATGTGGTTCTTTGAAAAATTCCTGAACTGTAGCTTTCAGCCGAACCTGGATGACTTGCACCTTGATAAACAACTTCATGATGCTGATGCTTGAAAGAGACTTCACTCTGGAAGAATTGAAAGAAGTGGTATTTCATGCTAATCCTAACAAGGCCCCTGGGATCGATGGTATGAATAAGAAATTAGACCAATCTGCTTGGCCGGTGATTGCTGATGATCTCTGGCGTGCTACCCAGTACTTCTGAAATAGTGCTAAAATGTATAGGGCGGCAAACAGCACACTTATTGTCCTGATTTAAAAGCATTCCTCTGGAGTTCACTGACTACCGACCCATATCTTTATGTACGTGCCTGTACAGGTTCATATCCAAAATGCTTGCAAACAGAATGAAATGTGTGATGCTGTCAGCTTAAATCAATCAGCTTTTATCCCGGGGAGATCTATTGATGAAAATCTGCTTCTTGCTCATGAACTTCTTAAGAAGAAGAAGTTGAAATCTTCAAAAGGGAGACCTGCTATGTGTGTGAAGGTTTACATTGCAATTTTCTATTGTCAGCAGAGCTTCTAGAATCTATCAAATTCTGAGGATGAAAGGGCTGCCGGATAGATTTGTGAGGTGGCTGCATTGATGAACCTTTCCACTCTGTTCAGATTCATGGTGATCCAGTGGGCTTCGACAATAGAGGCTTAAGGCAAGGTGACCCCTTTCCCCTTCTCTTTTCAAAGAAAAGAGTGAACTAGAGCCTTCTCTTTTCTCCCTGGCTATTGTCAGCCCCTGGTGGATAGGGTGGTTGGGAAACTTCATGGTTGGAAACAAAAACTTCTTTCGATGGCAGGAAGATATCAGCTTGTGAAATCAACTTTGCTGGCTTTAGGAGTTTCTTGGAACCAAGCATTTGAGCTCCCCGTCTCTAACCAAATTGAAAGATATGCTGCACGGTTTCTTGCTGGGGCTGAGGGAAGGAGACCTATCTTTGTGGCTTGGAATGACATTTGCAAACCTAAAAAAGCTGGTGGATTGGGAATACATAGGCTTCAAATATGTAATGCCGCTACAAGGTTGCGGCTGTGCTGGAAGCTCATTACCTCAAATTTTCTCTGGAGCAAGTGGATTGCCTGGCGCTACTTTAAGCTTTAAGGACAAATCCTTTTGGATGTGCAAACCCGGCTCTCACCAAACTGCGGTCTTCCGGGCCCTTCTCCCTTCTCCACTAGAAAGAGCAGCTTCAAGAGAGAATTGAACTGCTTGGACAGCACATGGCTATTCTTTTGGGATCCTTGGATCAATGGCCAAGCCCTTGCTTATATTGTTGACATAGATAGGTTATCTTATGATATGGCTTGTGATAAAGGTGCGTAGCAATCCAACAATTCCTGGCTGGGAGGAGTTGGAATTTACTTAATCCTATCTCACCTACTATGCTTTTTTTGGGGCATTCAAAAAGTGCACATTGCAGATTATGAGACTCTTAGATGGAAACTTAAAAACTCTGGTTTCTTTACAACTGCTTTTGCAAAGACCTCCCTCCAACCACTGTACTCAAAGAAAGATTGGGCTCCGTTTGTTGTTTGTTTGGCACGGGAAGCATATCCCCAAGCACGCTATGGCGTTATGGATAGCCTTGTTGGGTAAACACAAAACCAAAGACCAACTCCTCAAAAGAAACATTCAAGTCGATAAGAAGTGTGTTTTAGAAAAACTCTCATCTTTTTCTTTCAGAGTTTTCTAGAATAAGGAGGTCAGAGCCTAGTATTTTCAAATTGGTGTTGAGCATCTGCTCATTATCCAAGCTTATTAAGGTGTGGCCAAAGGTGCGAAGCGAAGCAAGTGACTCCGAAAACCATTCATATAAATATATACATATAGAAGGTTACAGTCCTAGTCTGCGTTGCATGGAGGTCTGTTCCGAGTTAGTCGGATGGGTTACCGCAATGCTTTCGGCGTATGTCCCGACCTATACCCAAATTCCTATTCAACTTGGTTTCAAGTTTCAGCCATTATGGTCCGACCTACATGAACCCTGTTCATGAAGCATTTGGTGTATACTGTTCTGATGTGAGTACGCATCTTAGCGCTTGGCACACTTTACCAGTGGAAGCCAGTGCGCTTTTGACGCTTTACTCGCAAGAGGAGCTCAACGATATTGGGTCTGTATGGTTTGATGACCGTGAGACACTTGTTCAGGTTATGACGACCCTATCTATAGTCCGGGTCAAGGGCCTCGGCTGGTTGATTAATGGTCTGATTCTGCCTGCTCAGCAAGTCTGGTGGGATACGATGAAGACTCGGCCGGAGGCTGGAAGATTCGGTGTCAAGCTAGAGGGTAGCGGAAAGCGTGTTTGACATAGGCAACCCTATTTTCTTTGGAAGGCTCTCTTAAGGCCTTTCCATGATTGGGTGATGAATGTTCTAAGTAAGCTGAAAACTGACGGGACTTTTCATCAGCGCGCACCCCTTGAGAGGTTACATGGAAAGAGGGTACTCTATTCATATGACCTCAAAGCCGCTACGGACACTCTACCAGCCGTCCTTTCTGGATCAATGCTGGTAGGTCTGCTCGGTGACGACTTTGGTCGGACGTGGTTACACATGATGACTGCGACCGGCTTTAGGACTCCCGATCGGATTCGGGGTCGGAAACGCTCTAACCTTCGGGGTAGATTTGACCGGTTCACGAAGGGTCAACCTTTAGGGTACTATTCGTCATGGCCTGCTTTCACACTAACACATCATATGCTAGTGTGGAAAGAAGTTCATCGCCGATGACGGACTGAATGATTTGTCACCAGTCTCGTGAAATGTTTTGAGCTTGATCTCGCGCTCTGTAGGTACTCAGTTCTTTCGGGAGCTGGGTGTCACATCTTTGCTTGTTTCATACAGGTTGAGAGGTGCTTCCTACCGTGTTTCTTCTGGGTACCAAAGACCCGGAGATGGAAACGAAACTGGTTGTTGCAGCATTCGCCTAGTGGCATATGGCCGCATCCTCTCAAGTTGTGGACGGGGTTCTAGATTGCTATGAAGAGGGGTTGGTGCGGTCTTTCATCCTAGATCGTGTGAAGCCTAAGGACTTCCAATGAAAACTAGTAAAGTTCGCACCTTCTGGGTGAACGATGAGTTTGACTTTTTGGAGCGCTTACTTCAATCTTGGATTAAGCAGCACCTGAGTTATCTTCATTGGTATGCTACTGCGTTATTCGATTACTCTCTTCCTCTTAAGGACCTTTTTTTTTTATCTTTATGTTATACATACAGACGTAATGTGAATGTGAAAGAACGGTTAGTTCTTCGTTACGGACTTTTATGTCAAATATATGACCTGTTGCGGAAGGCCCCGGGGGTACTTCCTCTTGGGGTCGGTAGTTTCTTTCGGGGACTGTGCGTCTAAAGTAAATTTCCTTAAGCAAGAAAGAAGCTTGCCAAAGTAGAAGATAAGTTTGCTTATCCTATGGATATCCCATGGGATTCTTTTGTAATTAGATAGTTGCTTATTAATTATTAAGAAAGAAAGATCTCCAATCCGGGAAATTCTACAATCATGGAATTGAAGTATAGAAATGCGTTTTATACAAAAAGACTATGGGTGGATGAAAAGTTTCAGATTGAAATGTGACTTCACTAAGGGAAAGACGGTTTCTGACTTTGACCCCATGTTGATTGACAATTTCCAGATTGAAATGTGACTTCACTAAGGGAAAGACGGTTTCTTACTTTTTCCCATGGGTGGCATGAAAGTTTTGTTTTTCTCGGATCCGAAAAAATGCTTTTTCATCAAAAAGACGGGTTGCAGTCTAGCTTTTTTCTATCTCTAACGAAAAAGACTACTACTATATTAATATTACTATAGACTAGAAGACTCTTACTAGAAAGACTAAATATTCTAATTTCTAAGAATTAGGAATGGCAATGAAAATGACTCTTCTTGTTTCAAGAACAATTTTTCTTCGTTTGGAACAAAAGAAGTACTGGCCCTAAAGTACTTAACCAGGCCGGGGAAATGAACCTTTTGTACAAAAAAAAAAGAATCTCATCTCTTTTTTTCTTATTCACGCCCAGGATTACGCCCCTTATCATTAGATAAGAATCCGAAGATGAAGAGAGAATATTACTACTGTGTAAACGAAGAGTTTCAGAGTAAGCATTACAAATCTCCAAGATAAGATCATTTTTTTGAAGGAAATAGATCACCTATTTTACGACACACACTATACACTATTTTGATATGACGCTCTAAAGATGAAAAAAGAAGGCACTATCTTCAACTTCAAGAAAATCAGGCCACCTCCGAAGCATTAACTGCATCTCAGCTTGAAACTCTTATCAACGACAAAATGAAAGCAGTCATAGCTTCAGAGCAAGCAGAAAAGCTGGTGGGCAAGGGTCGTCCGTATCCAGCAGAGTATGACCAGGTGCCATATCCCAAAGGATACTCGGTACCAAAATTCCACACTTTTCATGGCAATGGCAATCCGAGACAGCATCTGGCCCAGTTTAAGGCGACCTGCGGCAACACTGGAGGCATAGATGCTCTGCTCTTCCGCCAGTTCGTCAGTAGTACTTCTTTCGAATGGTATGCTGAACTACCGAATTACTCTATCAAAACATTCGCTGAGTTAGAAGGGATGAGAGATTCGCCAGCGCGACTGAAACGATCGCTGACCTTGCCATAGTTGCCATAGAGAAGCGCAGAAAGGATGAGTCAGTGACAAAGTACATTACCCGCTAAACATGAGTATGAAATGCCAGCAACAGCTGGAGGAAGAGCATGCTGTCCAACTGCTGATGGGGAATATTGATGATTGAATGGTTCCATAATTATGTATGGCCACAACATTCCAGGAGCTACTGGACCGGGTGGCAAAGTTCGAGAAACTGAACTTATCAAAATCCGAGGGTCATCCAGAAAAATCCAAACGAAGTAAAGCTCCAGATACCAAAAAGGGTGAAGTGCACACCGCCTCCATTTAGAATGTTGACAAAGGAAAGCAACCGGTCAATGCTCAGGTAAAACCTCAACAAAAACTGGTGCTTGGAGGAAATGGAAATGGAAATGACAAGCCTATACCCTTTCCTAGCGGCGGTGAACGTCCCAGACCAGCATCAGGAGGTGGCGAGCGCAACTTTTCATCCCTGAAGAATGAATAAAGGGACTCCTTTTTACGGAAGTAGGCTTAGAGAAGAGAATCTCATTTTAGATGACTCTTTCTATGTTATTTTCGATCCAATCCATTGTCGAAAATGGGAGAAGATCCGCGTTGAGGGGAGCCAGCTACGGTAGCAACCTTCATCCGAGCACACATACTGAACCGGCATCATATAGTCGCCCTGCCTTATTGGGTTTCTGTCTGGTCCGCATTGTAGTGACGTGCCATTGCTGCTCTGCGCATGGCGCTCCGGCAGGGCGTGATGCGACGATAGAGGATGAGAGACTGATCGACCATAGATAGGACAAGCGCGGATCGAAACGAAAAGAAAGTTGAGAGATCGGTTCTGACGTCGAACAGGTTGCCTCCCTAGGCACGTCGGTGCACGGGAAGGTTTTGTGGGGCCACGGCATCTTGATCCCATCCCTCTCTTGACTCGCAAGACGCGCTTGACTCACCATAGAATATATAATAGATCGAGGGGGGTTCGAACTCCCATTGCCTGCTTGTCAGGCTAGATTCCATCCGATCACAAAATACACCAGACTTATTTCTTATTCTATGCAAGTAGTTTTTTCGATATGAGTTCCCTGGCGCCTGGTGGTCTCCCGCTTGTAGCTTAGGAGGAAGAACTACCTACCGAGGGCTTTCACAAGGCGCTAGATGAGTAGTTTTTGTTTTGGAATTTTTTCATGTTCCTCCTCTGACTCATTGCTTTATCTGGCTGGAATGGCAGGGGAGCCGCATAGGGGGATGTAAGTTTGATCATTCGCTTCAACTTCAACATAAGAGATTACTTTTTCTGGCTAGGGCAGACAAACGGGCTTTACATAGTTCACTTCCGGGATGACCTATGTTTTTTTGGAAGCAAAAGTCTATCTTATTCGACCAAAAGAAGTCATTCTCGTTTCTCAGCGTACGAAGAACTGAAAGCACATGGCACATTATCACGGATTGGAGAAGCAATATATTGTATGAAATCGATTGATCATGCGACTACCTAAAAGGTAGGAACGGCATCGCATCGGTGTTTCTAAAAAAATGGTACACAAGTGAGTTCAATTCTCGTTCTACCTATTGTGCTGAAACTTTTTTCGTCAATCCATACGGTACGCTCCTCCGTATCGTCAGTTGGTTTGAGCGGCCGACAGAAGAGAAGGCTTTTTGCTGGCTCTCTAGTTCAATTCGCTAGACCCAGGGGACAGGCCATCAAAACTCCGTGTGGGAGGTCAGTGCTCTCGCTTTGAGGTTAGGGATTCCTTCTTCATTCACTACCATTTATCGCCTTGCTTGCTGTCTTGACCGTAATGGGATCGAAGCACTGAGGCAAGGTGTTTCACTCATTTCGACTTCTAATGCGCACGAACCAGAGCTATCTCCAAAGAACCCCTTCAATAAGAAAGATAAGAGGTACTGTACTTACCATTGGTTCTCTCGTGCCCCAGTGAACGATAGCCTCGGGTAGACTGCGGATCTTAGGTGAAACCCAAAGTGCAGCCAACTAAACACCAAAGAAATCGGAAGAAAACTTCTATTCTACATCTGAGATAAAATGTGTGACTAACTCAATTGAAAAATGCCCTTCTTGTACGCTAACGCTCTAGGATGGCAGGGTTGGTTGGTCAAACTTTCCTTGATTGATGGTAGCATTGCTAGTTGCTTCAAGCTTTTTCTACTGTACGCATATTCCCCGTCTAGTGAGCTGAGAAAGAAAGGCTTACTGACAACCCATGTCACTTTTCTTTCACCTGTTTTTTCTTCCTGACCAATTC